>JAPZDZ010000017.1:9433061-9445516 GCA_029783805.1 Acanthurus tennentii | reverse complement strand
GCACCCGTTCATTTGTTTTACAAGCTACAGTTGGTAGGAAAACTCAGCACTTGACCGTCCTGCGGTGTAACTTCACCCACTCAGTAAGTCAGGGGCAGACATCTGTGTTTAAAGGGCCTGTTTTACTGCAGTCCAGCCAAAAAGGAAAACTTCACCGCAGCTAATTCAAATCAATGTTTAAGTCAAGTTGACTTTTAAGTACAAATCCAACTTCCTGAAAGGAAATCTTAAGAAAATTTCAAACCGCAACATGGAGACAGATTTTTTTAACGGTTCATTTTTCACAACCTTCACGCTCAGTCACTCATAAATTATCGAACATCACTGCTTGTATGGTATTAAAGTATTTAATTCTTTAGAGAGCATCTCTGTGACCTTTCAAATACTGATAACAAGATAACGCTTTGCTTTTTATGCACAAGAAGATGTTCAACTGTTTACTGAGCCTAAAACTGTGAGAGACCAAAGAAAAACAGGTTTAAACATTTGAACACAAGCACAAGAAGACTCAGTCAAGAATCCAGAGGACACACTTGAAGGTTATAATAAACAATTTCATAGTTGCATTCCAGCGAGTTGGGAGCTCACATGATCAAATAAACACAGAGGAGGACAGTCAGTGTCAGCTGGTTGCACTTAAGTGTGCTGTGTTTGAAATACCAAAGAGAGAGAAACTGTGCATGACATCATGTCATCCCAGTCAACTTGTTCTCTTCAGCTTTTGGGGATTCTGTTGAATATTCCATCAGATTCTTTAAAACTGCAGGACTTCAAGTTGTAAATATGTTTAAAAAAACATGAGATTTACAGTCAGAAATCAGGAAAACTCTCATTTAGTCCGTAACATTAAGATTACTTCTGTAAACCCGTCACACTGCGGGATCACTTGGGCAAATAATCTGTTCAAAGCAGCCTCCAATCAGAAACTCCTCTGCAATTGTCTGGGAGGGGACGAATTGAACCCCAAATCTGGCCAATTATCCTCCAGTCTGAGGCATTAGAGGATCTGTGGTGGAGAACGCTCCCCCTTCAAAAGAACCAGATTGACATCCCAGTATAATCTTCATCTTCTCCTCTTTCCATCCCTGTCTGTTTTCGACGCTCTGCCTCTCTTCTGTTACACGACCGTGTGACAGAAAGCCGAAATGTTACGATTCTATTTTGAGAGAAGCAAAGGTCATCGCCCAGATGATGCTCTCTCACTTTTTTATTTATTTTTATCTTGAGACAAAACCTGCAATATGGTCTCTGATCCATAAAAATCAGCGAATAACCTTCAGCGCCCTTTTACTTCACTGAGATGAAACTTCACTTTTAATATTTTGAAGAGTGTCCACTCGCTCCTTTGAACACACAAAAGGACGTCCATGAGAAACTAACGAAGGCCTGCAAAAATTAAAACTTCTCTACACTTTTTTTGATCTCTCTTCCTGTTTATATGTGGGCAGACGCCCCCATTAGTCTGCGCTCTGCTCCTGAATCTTTCATTAACTTCGAGTCCGATGCAGCTGTGGCTTTCCCTTCCACTCATAGTTTAAGCTGCTAAAATTTTCATGGGAGCTCTCTCCGTCCATTTTCTAAAAACTGATTCGACAAGAGCACGACGCCGACCGAAACGGAGGCGAGAGAGAGAGAGTCTGTGTTTTATGAAATGGAGAAAAAAAAATGTGAGTGGCTGCTGCAGTTCTCCATCATGCATGCAGTCACTCATAATGCACTGTTAATAATTTGTTATTAATTGTGGATTTAGCCACTTAGTCCATATTTTAGGCAATGAAAGTTCCTGATAAAATTATATTTTATCTCTTAAAAATCTGCTTCAGGGAGGATTTATTTCACTGCTGTTTAAACTTTTTCTGCAAAATTAATATTTCAGCTCCGACATCTTGACAAATTGAGCCAACATAGTTTTTCTCCTCTCTCTACATCACTCCAAGTAAATGATGTGACACCAAATCACTCAAAAATGCTCAAAGCAAGAAGCCAGCAGTTAGCTAACCACCTCCCTTTAAAAAAACCCAGCATTTGGCTGGGTGGAGGGGTAAATTTGGTGAGTTGACATGAGCGGCTGTGGCAGTCCACGGAGCAGAACCGAGAAGTAGGTCATCCCCATTGACCTGGCTCACACAATCAGCATACACTCTGTGTGTGTGTGTGTGTGTGTGTGTGACTGTATGATTCTGCTGTTCCAATTCGCTGTTAACTCACAGGAGGCAAACACACAGCGAAATGTTGGGACGAAGCAAAAGAGGGCAAAGCATCTGAAGTAAACATGATTTCATCTGCCCTGTAACTTTTTTATGATTTTACATTTTCAGACTTAATGAACCTGCCTGGTTAACGTTTGACAGTTTTGTCAAAAATTAGTTCCTAATGGATCTAAAACTGATGGAAATCATGCACTTAAAAAAATAAAATGTGGTCATTTGACAGCTGAAAATTTAAAATCTTCACAGCTTCTCGAGCATCAGGTTCAAACTTGCCCACAAACATCACCTACTTTCACAGCAGGGACACGCAGAGAAAGAACAAGTGCTCAATTATTCACATTTTTATGAAAAACGAAATAAATTATTGACACTTTTTGTGAATTATAAAACACAACCTCTTCCTTTGTGTTCCTCTCTTTTAGAAAACCTCCCCCTCTCCATTTTTAACAACGTCTAAACCTTTTGACACCTTGTTTACCTCAATCTCTCGAAGAATTTTAAAAAGATCCCTCAACTGCTTATGGGATTTGCAATTAAGAAGAAGCATAATCTGCTTTCATAGCAGAGACGGAGAGCGAGCGATGGGAGATTAACCCTCGACCCTGTTGGGTTATTGAGAACAAGGCGTCTTTTCAGAGTCATGCTTTCTGTTCCAAGGTTGACGCAAATTTCCAGTTTTTACTTTTTAAAACGACAGGATTTCAGCATTTTCAGTACAGTACAGTTGAGCCATGAGTAAAGAAAGCTGCTCCTCATAATGTGGACCAAAGTCCGTGTATTTTCCTGCAGTTTTTTCTTGCTAAATATTTGTCTTGGGCTCAGCTTATAGGAGGTGGCTGATAAAGAAATTGATTTCTCTGTCCAATTAGGACAGTTGTAGAAAAAGCACACTTGGGGGATGAACACGCACAGAGCTAAAACCAGAGAAGCCGAAACTCCACTTTTAGACTTGTGATAAAAGGCTTGATGTCGATTTCAAAGGCAGTTTTAAAAATCTCTCATCTCCACGCATCACCTCGTCTCATCTCCTTCACCTTCCCTCTCAGCTTCCTTGACCCTCCTCATCACGTCACAAGGCTGCATTTCTCTGAATTGTTAACAAGTTTGTAACACCAACTGTTGCCACACACACACGCAAACACACAGTCTTTGTCTGATTCCAGACACCCTGCCATGTTTATCCCTAATCCGCTTCCTACCACTCTGGCTGTGACCAATCACGGCCTTTCATGTTCAGAAGCGGCCAGTCACACCTAACAGGATTGGCTGCTCGTAGTCCGGGATGCAGAGGCTATTAGTGATTATGATAAAGGGTGACATTTGTGATTGTGGGTTTTTGTTTGTGTGTGGTTTTGTGTGTGTGTGTGTGTGTGTGGCAGGGGCTTTCTGTTTGTGTGACCCAGATTGAGCACAACTGAAATTAGATGTGATGTTTGGGGACCAGAGATTATAACGGACAAACACACGCCTGGTGCTGTCAAGGACATTCATCAGGTTGAATCAGGGTGAATGATTTTCGCACTCACACACACTGACACACACACACAGGAACACACTCAGTGCCAGTTATTGTGTCAGACACTGAAAGCTGAACATGATGTGCCTCAAGGTCACTTCTCTCTCACTTCTCCTCATTTTCTTTATAGGAAGATCCCACCCAAGTATTTTGCCCGTCACTTACTTTGTCTCATCTTTTCCTGAGGCAGGAAAATACACACATTTCTACACAGTGAAGGTCATTTGGGATGATGAGTATCACACTCACTGATGAGCACATGTGTTGTAGCATCTTCCATGATCACAGTTATTCCATCATGTAATTTTGCCTTTTTTAAAATATGCACTTGGGATCCCCTATAGCAGACATGGAAGTGATTAAATAGTGTTTTTTTCTCCCCAAAGTACTAAATTATCATCGCAGCTCTGACTGGATAATGAAATGTTTTTGACATGAGAAAAACCCCAGAGAGCTAGTCAAAGCTAGTTTATGCATTTTTTTTAATCAATCACTGGTGGGATTAATGCAAAGCATGCAGCATCTGCACGGTTTATATGCAATGTATATTACAGCTGAAAGGGAGTTAGTGTCTGAGGCAGATTTTCTCACATGAAGTCAACACCTCAGATAAGCACGCTGCAAAAATATCCATCTAATTAAGTTGTTTTTAATGCAGTTTGAAGCCTTATAGTCTAACCTTCTTAAACAAATCTGCTACTGAGGCTTGAATATTTACAGCATCAAGTTTGATTTTTGTTAACTGCAGCAGCCTGGTTTTTGTTACTGTCGTCTGAAGACACTTAAAAATATTTTAACTTGATGATAATCATGAAAAGGAATACTTAAACCTTTCTCTCTCGGTTTTTGAGGAAAATAGAGATTTTTAGATCTCAATTACAGACAGAAACAACTTGGTCAGATAGGAATGTTTTTATAATGTGGTCAAAGAGTCAGTTTCAAGTTCCATATCCTCAAGAAACCTTTTTCTTTGCACACGTGACCTCCGTTTAACCTGAGCATGCCTACAACGACCCCAACCTCAGAGTACCTTGTATGTCATAACATCTAACATATGTGTAGCTTTGGAATTCGCTTAGAATTACACATGTTGTGAGCCGGTGCTTTTATTTTGGTTATGAATGATGAGAGTAGAGCAAGGTTTGACAAGATCTGAAGGGCAGGAATGTTGAAAAAACACCATGATACTGAACTCAGGAGGCCTCTTGAATGGCGGATATTTTCAAAATGATGTGATGTGACTTTTTAACTGCCGGTCTGCAGCAGATTAACCAAAACCCTTGATGCATATCAAAAGGCTGCGACATATCTTTAAACTCACAATCTAAAGAGAAAAAATAAGTTGAACCAAGCCATGTCTGATGCCTGTGAAATGTTATTTTATCCGTCTGCACTCTCACTGAATAAGTGAGTGTTTTGCATCTGATGGAAAAACCCTAAAAGGTCATGTTTTTGCAGAGACTCTAAATGGAGCAGACTTTGCTTTGGTGCTTTTGTGGACAGTTTTAGTCGCAGTGTTTGACAGAATAACAGAGTTCTGCAAGAAAGTTATAAGATTGCAGGATTCCTGTGGTATCACTTAAAAGATGGGCCACATGCACTCAGAGAGGAGATTGAACTCAAGTCATACAGCAAACCGGCTTTACAGCTTCTGTGCATTCATAAAAAAATCTGATGTTTTACTGCATGAGCAAAAATGGACAATATTGATGAGTCAAAATGTCAAGTTCAGGGAAATATCACTTGAAATATGTGAGGCAGTCTGCTGTAAAAAAGTCCTGACAGCTCCAAAGTAAAAAGTTTTGAGGAACCACTTAGCCTCTCTGCAGGACGCCACTAAGCTGCCAAGTCTCGCTGAACCTCCAGTGCCTATTGTCCCAGGTTTCCATGGCAACACTGCACTCATCTTATACCACTGGTGATTAAAGAATTCACTGGGGTAAATAAAATGGACCAAACTGGAGTGGAAATGGTGTGAGGATGAGAGAGGAGAAGTATTCCAGTCTGTCATTGTCCCCTTTTTTTTTTTTTTTTTTTTTTTTATTGGAGGGTGTTTGGATAGCAATTAGCAGTTTGCCCCCCTGAAGCGTCTCGAGTGGGAGACACTGACGCTTTGAAGACCAAATTAGGAGAGATAAGAGCCCTGTGTTACACCTCCCTATTTTATCATGTAAGCTACATGCCTATGAGATAACTGCACCTTTTTTCCCCTCCATCCCCTCCTCCAACTTTAAACAAACTGTCAGCGGTGCCCCACACAGGAAGAGAAACGACAATGGTGCCTTCGCTATATTTGTCTACCTGGTTCCCACAGTCAATCTAAAGGTTTAAAAAAAAAATGATCTGAGAGCTAAGATGCTTTTCTCAAAGCCACCAAGGCTGACAATGTGACTGAGACGTCTTAAGGGAAACAGGAAAAGAAACAGCAACAATGCTATTGTTGCTATATCGGTCTGCATCGTGACAACTACAAACTAAACTTCACACAAAGACTTTCTGTCCTTCCTAGTCACTGATTGGGAAAGCAAATGTGAAATATGGCAAACTTTAAAGTTTCATGCAGTGGAATTATGTAAATAAAAACTTTTTTTTGTGGATAAAGCACTAGATAATTTTCCACTAAAATTATTTTCTGCAAAACTTTACCGCTAAAGCCTTTTTCCTTTTAGCACAAGATTGTGGGCTGTTAAGACTAAGATCTGAGAAAGCTGCCACGAAGCTTCCACATGCTTCTATTTAATGCATTTTCTTTGGTCAAAGCTGCACTCGTCATCCATTAAACTGCAGCCATAAACTGCAGTCACTGTGCGAGTTTTTCCATTGTCTCGCAGATCAAACGCTGAACCTGGATTTTCTTGATCCCCCGTGACCTGCAGCAGGTAAGAAGGATCAGTGGTGGCACTGAGCCCGTTGCAGCCAGCTGTCACACACACACAGACACGCAGACACACACACGCTTCGGCACACACGAAGACGTATGCACGCTCTCGCACGCACGCATGCACAGCCGAACACGCCTCAGCACACACTAGATGCTGTGAGATTGAATAACTTGACCTCCAGAATGCACATGAGTTGCACAAATGTGAATGGATGAAGTGTAACATGCGGAGTGTGTGCCCACCGCTCATGTGATGTTTAATCAGGAAGAGCTGTTAAATTACACACACACAAACACACACAAAATTCACATAAGTACCACCACACTCAGTATATTCTCTCATCTAGCTGTTATATTAATGCTGTCAAACTTCCTCCCTCTTTAATGCAAAGAAGACCAAACATTCGGGACCTTTGAGGCCATTCATGCTCACACACAAACACACACTTCCAGCACTCAAGCACACACATTTTATGCATCCCTCAAGGCACTGTCTCCTGTCTTTATGCATCTTGGGCTTCAAGCAACCACCAAAACACACAGTGGCTCTTTGAAATTGGGTCACACAAAACAGACTCTCACATGCGTCGTAACCCCCTGCCCCCACCGCTCCCACACACACACATACATAAACACACATTTTTAATATGCTTTTGTGATCAATATCCAGAAGTTTTAACAGTCAAATCCAGCAGCTTTGAACAAATCAGATCCAAATCTCACAAAAATTCACCACATTCAGCTCTATTCATCACGCAAATGCACATTTTAGAGGCGAAACATTGAGACAAAATCACAAATTTAAAGTTTTTTTAAAGCTAAAGTTGTGAGCTGACACATTTAAAGCAATCAGGAAAAAAAGACTCATTCATAATCCCACACACCAGATGATAAAACACCTCTTTAACATAATTTCAACAACTAATTGTGTGCAAGTTTCCTGCGATACAGATGGCTCCACGCCACTCATTGACTGAGTCCCGAAGCCATTGCTCTATCATTATCATTCCAGTAATGCTGGCACTCAACGCTTCCACTCCTCATTTCCACTGAGAATACAGAGCCCGAGCTGAGATGAAGGGTAAAAGCGTGCGGGAATCCCCCAGGGGAACTCATAGACTTAAGTAAACTAAGAAGAACACAAACTCCCACAAAGACAGGCCTCTTTAACAATAAGCTGAAGAAACCAAAACAAGCTCCTCCACTTCTTCCCCTTACCTTCCACATGATTAAAATCCCATCATCCACAGACAAAAGTGAAAAATAGAGGAAGAGAGAGAGGTGGGGGAGAGAGACTGGAGGCTATCTTTGGCTCTCTCTCTCCTCTGTGGGACGCAGTAACAGCAGCAGCAGCAGCAGCAGCAGCAGCGGTGGCGGTAGAAGCAGCAGCGAGCGGCAAACTTGGGAGTCAGTGAGGATGTGGATTTGTCTCCGTGGCTGTGTCATCACCTCTCATGACATGTTTCCTCCCCTGCCTGTGTAAGCCTTTCCATCCTGACCCTGCAGAGAGAGAGACAGAGGGAGAGAGAGAGCAGGGACAAACTAGTGCGCCGCCCCCCTCTCCATATTCCCCTCCTCTCTTCCTCTTCTCCGTCCCTCCCTCCCTCCTCTGTTTCCCTGTATTCAAATCTGCCAGTGGGCTGCCCTGCCTTTAAGTAGGCCAATCACTGAACCCATGGGGGCGGAGTCTGGGGCTGTCGGCATACAAGTATGAGTTTGCCGACAGATGTGTCATCCCAACCTCCTGAGTTATCCGCTGCCTCAAATGCAAACTCATATGTGGACATACGTGTGTAAACATGTGGCCCGAGGCGAAGTTATGCTTTGCTTTCTGAGAGAAATATCTACTGCGATGTGCATCCTTTTAACTGATAACTCTCAAATGAAACCTAATGTTCAGCTACTAGCAAGGCAGTGTGTCCAGTCTGAAAAAAAACTCCTCCCGGCACCTGAAAAAAGCAGCCACATTATGTTGAGATCCTGCAAGTTTTTTCTCTTCCATTCACTTAAACTGACGTCTGCATGACTGCCAGTTATACTTCAACTGCACCGAGTTTAGAAATCAAGATGGCAGTATTCTAGCTATGTGACATCATCTTGTTTTGTTCAACATTACACCACCTGACAACCGTATGGAGCCTTGTACATGTGAGCAGTTTGCTGAAATCTCACTAAAGTTAGATAAAATGTCTTCCAAATCAAATATTTATTTTGAACTTATTCCTGCAGAGTTAAACAACATTACTGTTGCTCTTGTTTACAGTTTGCAATCTTTCTGCTCAATATTCAAAGTGTGTTTGCCAACCATGGTTTGTTGAAGTGTTCCCAGAGCTCATATAATAATATCCTTTGTACAATCAAATATTTTTTATTACACCATTTTAGTTTGTGAATGAGTGAGCCTTTCAAAGATGCCCCCTTACATCTGAAATCATTATACAATCACCAGTTAACTTGCTTACCCGCGGGATGTGGTTGGTATTGGCTGCTTTAAAATTGGCTGTTTTTGTTTTCATCATATAAATGTATTTAAGTAGTATTTTAAATGATCACTTTCAATTTAATGTGAAAACTAAGGCTTGGAAAGTCAGTCCTATCAGTCCTACACTTGTCTTTTTATCAATCTTTTACAGGGTTTCATAAATTATCTCTTATACATTGCTTTTCAACAACTCAACCTTACAGTTAAGAGACAGAAACAGTCTGAACAACATTTTAAATCTTCTCTAAAATCTCTGAAGTGAAACATTTCTTAATTCTTTTTTCTTCCAAAATATCCTCCAGAAAGCAACAAGTTTTTGGCTTCTTATGAACCTGCTCTTCCAAGTAGTTTCTCTGCTGTCATCAGGGAGTCATTAATTTTAACTTACTTGTAAAACTAAATACAATTCTAAATTATTCGTTACCTCTGCAAAGTTACCTAACACTTCATAGTTTTGCATATTTTACCTGACCTTCTTTGCTGAGTTTATAAAGTTTCTTTATTTTAATAGACTCTATTTCACATTTACTTCCCTTGTATCATTTATTTATTCATTTATTTTTTGTATGTGTTCTGCGTATAACAAGCTGCTTCAAATAAATTGCCCCCAGTGGGATTAATAAAGTTGTTCTTTTTATTTTATTGGACATAACTAATTTAGCACAGGCACTGACTAAAGAAAGTCCTGTCAAACTTATCATTCTGTTACTCTGAGTTTAACTTTTTTTAAGAGAAGAACCATTTTCATTCACTAATAATTTAAGTTAATTCTGCTTTGTTCCTTTTGTAGCTGCTGCAAGGCTTTTATTTTGAAACATCTCTGCTGAAAGTCTTGAGATCATTGACAGTAGCGCTCACTTGGCATGAAAGTGTCTGAAAACCACACAAAGATAGATGCGTCACCACAGCAGACGTCTATTAATGCAGCAAAAGTCATTTAAAGCCGTCTTTAATGCATTTGGACCAAAATAGTGCCGACACGGTGTTACTTTGTCAAAACATGGTATCAAGATCTCTGCCAAAACTGGAAGTCCTTTAATGTAGACTGTGTAATGTGTGCGGGGCTCCTGCAAATTACACAAGGGCCTCGCCTCCTTGTATCAAAGCGGATGTCAGTGTTTACAACTCTGATGAGAGGATGCAGCTGAACCATCCGTCTGGTCTTGAAAGGAGGAAAAAAAAATTGCACCATTAGAGTAAATTAGTCACCAGGAGCAGATGATGATTATGCTCAGAAGCCTTTACAATGAAAGTCAGAGATCAAGATGCACTTTAAGGCTCAGTGAACGACGAGGCTGCAGCAGGATTAAACTTGTCCATTGTTATATTGGATAAGCTGAATGAAATTATGATTCCAGTTGAAGATAGCAGAGGACAAGTTCATGATAATGGAGTCAACATGAAGGGGAAACACAAAGAATAAAGCCAGACTGCTGAGAAAAAAATACCACGTAGTCAACATGGCTCCCGGCTGCAGGAGAAGGGCCCCTTAGCGAACTTCTGCTCAGAGCATCAGGATAGTCAGGACTGATTGCAATTAATTAGTGAGAAAAACAAGTTTTTCTGTTTGAGAAATCCAGAGGAGTGAGTGCAGTGAATGTTAATAACCCTGAGTTTATTTTATTAAGGTAAAGATGGAGGGAGAGTTGGGTTTACACGAACAGCAAAAACTATCAACCCACAATTTAAAATGGAAACAAATCATGTTACCATAAAATGTCAAAACGTCCCCATTAGAGCATTTTTCAAATGAAAGCTGATCGGCAGTTGAGGTAAATAAAGTCCACTGATGAATTTACCGTTTCTCTTCTGAACGTCTGTTTTGCATCCGTGACACGTCCTCAGCCGCAGCTCTGTAATTTAACTGTAATTTTTTAATGTCTCCCTGCTGTCTCTTCCTCTACCTTGAAACTTCAGCTGTTTTGGCGGCTGCCCATAAAAAACAACCCCCTCCCCTTTTTTTCCCTCTTTTTTTTTTTTTTTTTTTTTATGCAGCCCACAAGGAAAGCAGCTTAAATTAATCTCCAAGATGCAAGTCGGTGATTTAGCCTCCCACACAAGGCACGCTGCCCTGCTAGAACTGCAATCTTGGATCAGATATCTGCAGCTCTCAATAGCTGTCTCATTGTAAACTATACCTCTCCAGCATGTCTGACTCACTCTGGATGCTGCTGTTAGGCCTGGTAATTTTGTATAACAGAAAAAAAAAGGGAAATTCATCAGCCTAAACCATTTCTCATAACCCTACAGTCCATGTGATTTGAAAGCTTTAAAGCTGGCTGCTCATTGGTAGCTAAGATCCCAAATAATCCCTAACATTTCGCCCCGGGGTGGTGAGAGGGAAGGGTAGATTCTTCGTTATAGGTTTAATTCCATCCTGACTGCAGGATTGGAGAGCCGGAGACTGCATGTCGGTCAAGAGTTGGGTTAAATGCATCGAGTAAAACACTTTGTTTAGGTCTGATAAGTTCCAGAAAGCATGTCCAAAACCAAATGTGCCACTGGAATTCCAGGCAAAGGCCGAGATTTCAATTAGATAAAAGTGTTTTGGAGTTTTGTCAGGTCGATTAAAATGTGGTTTCACCACTTTGGCTTAAGGATCACAAGTTCAGGTTGTTTAGTTCAGAGTTTCAACACCAAAACTTTTTTTTTTTTCTGTGGTTTAAAACTATTCACAAATTTCAATGATCATGGAGAAAAGTTTATTCATCACTGAACCCGAACATATAATGTTCTATGTGGTCATTATCAGGGAGTTTTATTGCATGGCTTATTAACAGCACAGCTTTTCTGATGGTGGGTGTTGGTTAGCACCCTGTGAGTGTGTGTGTGTGTGTGTCCATGCAGTATATTTGCATGTAGAGTTTAGATGTGGTGGGGATTATGGCTGTGTGTTTGAGGCCACTGGAGATGGATCAGTTGAGATGAGGCTGCTGCTAAAGAATGTTTGACTGGAAAAGGACAAAGAAAAGACTTTCCATCCCGGATCAGATCTCAGGAAGAGCAAGACGACTAACTTTCCTAACAGACGACCAGTCCACCAATACATAAAAAAACCTTCTCATTAGAACGAGAAGAGGAAACTGCAGTACCGTCTTTGCAGTATGCATTCAATAAGATGTGCGTCACAAGTGACACTTAACATTTTCAAGGCTCACAGATAAGCTACAAGCTAAATAGATGAATAAACTGTTCAAAAAACCCTCACAGGTTTTTCACCTTCTTTCAGTGTTTGCTTTCTTTATCTCAAAAGCCAGTCAGCCTATAGTATCCTTCATCAGGTAATCTGATAGTGATTCATTCTCATTCATTTCATTTAAAGCGTAATGAATAGATAAATTCTCCCAGCCTTCACTTAAACTGCAG
>JAPZDZ010000017.1:9402812-9421944 GCA_029783805.1 Acanthurus tennentii | reverse complement strand
TGATTGTTGTCTGAATGCTTGCTTACAAGGTAAAAGCAACAAATTAGGGGTTTGTAGTTTTCCATCATGGCTTTAAGTTAAGCTAGCATGAGCTAGCATACACTAACTAAACGCTAAACTAAAGACTCACTTAATATTCATGGATTAATTTAACTTTCTAAGATATTTTTTCTTCTATTTCTACTCTATTCAACATTATTGTCCATCTGAGTGTGAGTTCCTGCAGCAATAGTAAACTTTCTCCAAGGTTCCCAGCACATTTAACAATAGTAAGACTCCACTTTTTGTCCTGTGGTGCCTGGCAGAGCACACAGTGTATTGAGAGAAGCTGGATCGCCAACGCAGTCAAAGCTGCAGCGGAGCCAAAACTGGGTGTTTTGCGGAGATGGAACAGACCGGGGCACTTGACTAGTTCACGGTCCATCTCATCACCGAGTGTCTTTGGCTCTCTGAGGCTTTGTCATTGTGCGGATAAACATTCAAGTGCCATGTTTGGTCACCCGTAGAACAAACCAGCCCATTCATTCCGTCCAATAGCCCCCGGGTGGATGAAAGAGGTTCATTGCAAATAAAATGCCTCTACTTTCATTTAAACTCCCCCTACTTCTCACCAAACTCTCCACTCTGTCCTTTTCTCTCTATTCAAACTAATTTTCTTGCACTTTGGCTCTTGGCCACCTCCTTGTCTTCAACCAGAGTTTGTCGGTTGGGGAGCTGAGACCTGAATGCCAAGCCCTCGAGTCCTCAGCTCAGAGAGATGGAATTTTATGGTTGGAATGTTGGGGGGGATTTTGGCTGGGCATGAAAAAGATTGAACACATTGGCTGTCGCTGATGCCAGGGCCTCCTAGCTTGACACCCTGCTGGGCTCCAAATATGGCAGAGAGGGTGTTAAAACTGAAAATAATCACAGCAAACTGGGAAATGTTTATTCTGTTAAAGTAATATTGTAATATTCCAACTAATAATCCCGTTTCCTTACTAAAAGTGACTGAATTTGCAGTCTTTATTGCCTGGAAAAATATTTTAAAAAAACAGCACTGAGAAGAATAATGTTATTTCCACTAAGTCATACGACTCAGATTAGTGTCACAGTTCATGGAAAAACAGCAAGGTGGTCTCTGGAAACCCCAATAGCAGACTTTAAATTGCGTAAATAGATGTACCTGAGCTTTTATTTCACTACCTGGACTTATTTCAACACCTTAAGTCGTCGCTGTGACTCTCCTGGAAACTGGCATCTATGCTCCAGGTCAGTGTCACGTATCCAAACCTTCCTGCACACACAGTTTCACTTCATTTTAGATCTCAGCCAGCAGCTCCAGGTACGCAGCTGTCACATCCTGCTGCATTCACAAAAAAACTCTGTCCACATGTCAGCACTGATAACAGAGTCTTGTGTGTTAAAAAAAAAGAGAAGGGAGTGGGGATGTTTTGATCTGTGAAAACCTACAGTGGCCACAGCAACAAAGGCCTCATCTAAACAGTTTCTGTTTGCTCAGAAAGAAGTGAATAATCAATCACTCTGACCGATCTGCAGCAGAGTTCAATGCACTTTCAGGAATCTAATCCAGAAAAGAAAAGCACCTTTTAAAGTGATCCGGTCCTTTTAGAACTTTTGTTCACATTTGTTGTGCTTTCTGACTTACAAAACCAATTCACATCCAACTTGCATGGAGATAAACATGAATTCACATCAGCCCGAAAGACTTTTTTTCTTTCTTTCTGGGGGGGAAATGTGACACTTTTTTATGACATAGTTTTTCAGACCACTCCAAAGACATGTTTCATTTATTTAGCACTTAAGTAAGTTGTGGATTCATGCTGCTCAATCACCCAAGAAGAAATCCCACTGACTGACAGCTAAATGCATATTGCATCATTGTTCAGTATTTATAGCCGAGCGCGCGGTTAAAGTGTGGTCTGTTAAAGATCGCCATACAGACACTTTTATGGAAACAGCACTAATTTGTCAAGTCCACGGCGTCTTTCAAGTCATGCAATCACTAAAATAAGCTCCTAAAGATTGATGTAGGTAAGCACACATGTTCATGTCAAGCATTCAGCTTTCAGCTTGGCTGAAGTTGTCTATTATTGATAACCACATGTATACACTATTTGCATTATTCATCGGCCATGTCAGTTGCAATTTACCTCAAACACGTTGCGTTGCAGTGAAGCATGGGAGGGTGTTAAATGCTGAAACCTCCGAAAATCATGCAGACCTGCAGGAATTTGAAGCACTTATCATGCGAGGCTGAAGTTGAACTGTAGTTTTTAAGCTTTGCAGGGAGTGAGTACTTGTTTGCATGCATTAAAGCACAGAGGCGTGAAGACTGTGCTTGTTGCTATTTATTTTATTCAGCAACTTTTGATGGCTAATGAAAGAAGTTAGGAGGACCTTTAGCATCGTATTTAAAGTTTTCTCTCAGCTTTTTTTAGGCATGAAGATGCATTTATGTATCTATTTTCTTTTATTTAAGACTAAAGATGCATCTCATAATTCAAACATTCAAATGTCACCATCACAACAACAAAACAAAGAAACAAGAA
Organism: Acanthurus tennentii; assembly: GCA_029783805.1. Taxonomy (NCBI): domain Eukaryota; kingdom Metazoa; phylum Chordata; class Actinopteri; order Acanthuriformes; family Acanthuridae; genus Acanthurus; species Acanthurus tennentii. The sequence goes on along the minus strand of JAPZDZ010000017.1, from coordinate 9,419,392 downwards.
AATTTTCTTTGATATATTCAACTCAAACATGGAACAATGGCTTCCATAAACTGGCTTCCATAAAATGGACATGAGTCGAAACGAGCAATTTGTCCCTTGTTTCATGCACATGGAGAACAAGAACAAATTGGGTAATATTTCAGTATAGATAAACAAAGGCCCTTCGGGTACTTGGAGGGTAAAACTAACAAGCCAGTGGTTAAACATACACAAGGCTCAAATTTAACATGCAAGACTGAGCAGATAGTTCTATCAAAAAACATCAATTGGCTGCATTGATTAAAGCAGTAGTAAAGAAACAAAACATGGAAAAGGTAATATTATACCATAAATACATATGTTTGTACACTAGTTTGTTTGGTAACATGCAGAAGCTGTATATTGATAAATAAATCGATGAAAAAAAAAATTGTGCATTGTTTTTGTACCTTAAAATTGTTCTTAGCCAATATTCAGTGTTATATTTTCATAATTCAGGGTTATTTTATTCTATTGCAAAAACTGCAACATTTCATAATTTATCGTGCTATATCTACTTATAGTTAAATTGCAGATCTTTTAAAGCTGTAATGAAGGATTCTGAGCTCAAGTTTTACCACAAACAAACAATGCATAAGCCAACCAAAAGTCGACGCACACCACACGCAGCGAATCAAGTTCAAAACTGGAGACAAAGCAGCGCTGGAGCTGCGCTGAGACAATGACAGCAGCACACACGTGCATTCAACTCCCACGCTTAGACCACATGTAGCAATCAAGCCCCCTAAACACCCCCCCACCACCCACCCACCCCATCCCATCCTAAACCAATCCACCCCTCCGATGTATGACATCCCATTGTGCATGTGCTGCGAGGGAAAAAAAAAAGAAAAAGTCGCTAAACCTATTGACTCTAAAGGAACTGGTCCTAATGAAAGTGAATTAAGCAACAAAGGAGGCACTTACATTCAAAAGCCTCACATGGTCCTCCGACAGAAAAGAAGAGAAGCGTGCAATGATTCCAGTCTGAGAAAACAATAGTAGCCTTGAAGAGAGAGAGAGGGAGGGAGGGAGAGAGAGAGAGAGAGAGAGAGAGAGAGGAGGGGAAGAGACAGTGAGGGAGATGAAGAAGAAAGGTGAGAGAGAGGACGCAGATTCATGCATGCACACATCCAGCGCACACGCAAATCAAAACACTTAGGATCTTTTCCTGCATCTCGCCTCCTCCTCCTCCTCCCCCCTCCTCCCTCCTCCTCCCCATCCTGTTCAGCTTTGCCCCCCTCCGACCCCATGCCTTCTGGGTTTTTTTTACTTGTCATGTGTTCAGGCTCAGGCAAGCGTGAAGTGGGCTGAGGAAGCCGGCGCTGCAAGTGCTTTGTCCGGCGGTTGGGAAACTCATGCCTCCATTACGTGGAACATTGAGCTTTCTTGGCCCCCTTTTTTTTCTGTGCGGTTTGATCCGCAGCAGATGGATGGCGAGGCAGGAGACGGTGTCCAGCATCCTGGCTCATCCATCACACCTTCCTGAGATCTCATCCCAAAAACAAAAATAATTTAAAAACTGAAAATTCATTGGAAAATGTAGAGAAATCTCTTTCGGAGACTTGTCAGCAGTTTCCAGAACCAGTTGGCTGCAATTGCACATCTCAAGCCAGTCCTAATAAGAGCAATGAAAGTCTTGCATTGTATTTTTGAGTGCAGACACACACTTGAATTAAATGAGAGGATCTTGCTGTGCAGCCATTTGCTGATTACACAAGATATTACAACCCAAATATCTGTTGCTTTTATCTCTCACTTATAAAGCTGATGCAAACTGCCCCAGTTTTTAGTAATCTTTGCAATTTTTCTTTTTTCCCGCTTTGACTTGCATTAAACTTTTAGTGGTTATCGTCACCCAGGGGAAAAGAAGCAGAAGCAGAGCAGCAGGTTCCGTGAATATTTTTACATTCAAACTCAAAGTCCACAGTTTACAGAAGAGTTCAGCCCAAAGCGCTCAGAGTTTTAGGCTTGAACAAAGTATTTGATTTACCAATTGCGACTGTTTGAATTTGTCTTTTCTAGTGCCACAAAGCAAAAGAACTGTAAATCCAACAAAATAAACCACAGGTCTGGGTGGAAAGCAAAAGTCATGGGATCAGCACATAGACCATTATGGAAAGAAGCTAAACATCTCAGGGCAAGCCAATGAAAATACCTCAGTGGGATTGTGTCCAGAGCCTCTATTAGCGAGCTTTTAATAAAACTTTATTGCTTATGGTTTCTCAAACTTCCTGCCCTCCACTGGATCAGCACCGTTTTTAGATTGAGCTCAATTACTTTGTTCAAGTGTGGCTGAAAATGTGGTAAAATTCACTTATAATAATTCAACTAAGCACAATGTTTATAATGTACAGTTCCTATTCACTTCCATTGTATGATTTAAGCTAGAAATCGACCTTGTTCATAATGTGCACACTGCTAATGTGAGAAGTATGTATCAGCTGTGATTGGCTTCATCTTGAATGAATAACTTATCCTCGAAATATGTGCACAGCAGAAACAGCATTAATCAGTCAAGGTCAAGTCAGTCAATGTTCTCTGTATTTAGCATTTAGCTTAAAGCACAGAGGTGATCTGAGCTAAATGCGACCAGCTGCTAAAATGTGAATGCAAACATGCTTGTGTAATTACAGTGATCACCTTCTATGTTTCATTTGCATGCTAAAATGTGCTAATTATCATAATAAAAAGTACAGCTGAGGCTTTTGGAAACATATAAATACACAGATAAGTAATAATTAATTTCATTCTACTTTTGGCAGGAAATTGAGTTTAACGGACCCCTAAGTTATATAGAAAATAGTTTTAAGTGTCTTAAAATTATTTTCTATATAACTTAGAAATTAAAAAAAAATTCTGTAACAGCCACTTTGTTATAATTAAGTTAATAGACAAAATTTTGAGTGCCGTGTCTATAAGTACAAACTGATTTTAAAAAAAAAGTGTCATGTGTGTCTTTGAGGCCATTTAAAAGTGTTTTTTTTTTCTTTATTAATTGAGAAGTAATGGTTCAAAAGCAGCATACAGGCATGTTTGCTTGATTGACAGGTGCCTCAGACTGTTGTGCTCAGCTGTGGTGTTTACGCCGACGGAGCTTCGCCCAGTATTTGGATTATTTTAGTAGCTCCAGCAAAGATGCTGAGAAGAGATAAAAACCAAATGGAAACTTCAAAACACTTAAACCTCAAATATGTCAAAACTTCAAAAACGTCGTCTATCGTCTGTAGTAGAAAGCTTTTTTTGGCGCACGCGGCCCTCCCTCTGATGCTTCTGATGCCAGGAGATCTGAAGGCTGAAAACCAGGCTGCAGGTCAGTACACAGAAATATCCGCACAAACCAGGCCAATGAAATAAAACTGAGCACAAATGCATGTGCGAACCCTTTTGTCTTCTAGTTGGCATCATTTTACTGCCGTCTAACAGCCAGCACAAATGTGTCTGGAGACGAATTCATATGGCTAAAGCACAAAGATTAACCCATTTGCTCATAGTCTGCTTAAGGAAAGCAATTTGGAACCCCCCCTGCTGACAATGGCTTAGATTTGAATGACCTAAGCTGTTCCAACAGCCCATAACAACCTGATCAGCAGCTAAGTCAAGCTCCGCCAGGGAGTATAAGACCTGCTGATGATGGCAGGCATGCCTAATCATCTGTTTCAGTGCTGGAGAAGAAGAAAAAAAAACTAGATTAAAGTGGAAACTGAATGTGCGGCACTGCACTGTAACAACTATCTCATACTATGTAAAGATTACAGAGGATGGCGAGCTCATTTCCATGTCTGGATCATCTCTCCCTCATGGACATGTAGGGAGATAATCTTGAGATGTGCTGGCTCGCCACGGAAGTGGTGGGATAATCTTACAAGCCACCCAGGAGAAGGCCTTTGGTCTTTTGTGTGTGTTATCCAAGGCAGATTATGCATATGTATCTATTTTTGTAGTTTTGTGAAAAGGGCAACTCACCAAAATGACCCTCTCACATGTTGTGAACTACAAACAAAGCTTCAAGAGCCTGAGTGATGATTGTGAGAAGAAACGATGCCATGCAGTCATGCAGTGCAACTCTCATGAGACACTTTAAAGCCATGTTGCACTTGTGCAAGACTGCAGCTGTCTCAGTTCCTCCAAAGAGCTCAAAGATCAGTGTACATGATCCATGCTGACCTCCGGCACTTTTTTAAGGCTTTCATCCTTTCTGCAGTGGAACATAAGACGAAAAGCCTGTTGTGTCTAACATTGTGTGAACTTTGAGGCAAGTTGGTCAGTTGCTTTCATTTTATTACCAGTGGACCAGCTGTGTAAGGGTGTTAGAGGTTTTTATTTATTTATTTTTTATATTGTCTCTCTTGCCACTTGCGCTTTTGAGAGTAGAAATGGAAATGGGGTTGAGGTACATGTCAAAATGTACATGATATTTATGTAAAATATGTTTTAAGTGGCATCCAGGTGACCCAGTAGTTACTGCATGCTTCATATAATCATAACCTCCCAGATTTGATTACATGTCTACATTCCTGTACATACTACAAAAAGTGTAATACACACTCACAAAGCAACAAAAATTCTTGCTACACATCAAACATAACTTAAGCTCCGACTGAAGTGATGAAAAACGAAACCATCATGTCTGTTTGGAGCAAAACATAAACTTTTAAAGAAAAATGTCAACTGGAACAGGTGCTCAGTCACATAAAGTGCCACCAGCTGCTCAGGAAAAAACTTTAAAAAAAAAGTAGAATTCAAGGAAACTGTAGTTTAATTACATTTTGTTAAGTAGCTTCTGGCTACTTAAGTATCACAGTTTACTACCTCGCAGCCTCAAGGTGCAAACACACCCTCAAACAGCAGGAGATTGGTTTATAACCTCTTCAGAAGAACAGCACATCAAAGAGATTAATTAATGTGTCCAATATGTTCCAAAGTGAGACGTTGGTTTATTTCAGTGCGCTCAGATTCCAGCTGTGGATTGTATACAGTATGAAACTGCCACAAACAGGTCAAAGCTGCTTTTGGGTGAGCATCAGCAGCTTTTTTTTATTTTTTTCCCTCTCTCTCTCTCTTCTGAATCTCCACAGGCAGGAGGTCAGCTTTGCACCAGGAGGGAATCACTGACACACATCCACCGTCTGTTGACCCATTTAGCCCATCTGTACGGCAAAAAAGGCAAAATGTAATTGCATCTCTGTTTTTCTGGTATTTGCAGGCAACATGAACTGGTCTTAAAGGTCACTTTTGTTCAACATTATGTCTAAGTAGCTGCCTCTTCTTTATAATATTGCCTCTTTGAACAGCATCAGAAAGTTGAGCACCTCATCACTCTTAACAGCTGCAGAGCTAAATGATGGGTTATTTTTTTTATTTTTTAAGTTTTATGATCCTGGATTTTAAGGGGAAAGTTTTATAGCCAGCATGACACCTTTTCTTTTTCTGTCTATAGATCATGGAAAAAATAAAAAACAATTGTTATGCTGATAGTAAAACATGTCAGGATTACATTCTGACCTGCAGCTGAGTCATTTCACGAGTATTTCAAATATTCTTTTCTATTTAAAGAGCTGATACATGGCTGACTGCGGAGGCACCGGAGCGCAGCTGAAGGGCTGCTTGTTGCAACAAAGGAAGTCAAAGGGGAAATTAACTGTTTGTTAATACATTTTTCTGAAGAATTGTGGGAACAAAGAAGGAGCCGTCTTCCATCATTTGCTCTAACAAGGTAAAAAGGGCCGTGATGAACAACTCCAACCGTGACCTTCGTCTTTCCCACGAGGGGTCCCTGCTTATATAACTCCAAGATATCAGCAGGAGTCAAGGGGTGATGGGATGACGCAGAGCGCAGAAGTCGCATTGTCCCGAGGGACTTTTCAGAGTAAGCACATTATCAAAGCAAAGGACAAATGAGACAAATTCCCAGACATTTAAGTAACTGTGTTGCCAGTGGCCCGTGCAACAGCACATGGTTGACCTATTTGCTCGAACAAGTGCAACATTTTGAGGTTTCTTGCATCAGTGTTGAAAATACTGTCAATTATCCAACACTATTTTTTTGTAAAAATATCAAACCCCAAAGGTTTTTGCATAATATCAATTGCACTCCTCTACTAAAATAAAGAATGTTTTTGTTATAAGGAGACAAATGGTGCAAATATGACAAGTCAGATCATCAAAACTCTGTTTACAGACCACTGATCTGCCATATTAAGCATCAGTCTGCACATGCACATTGCTGTTGCACCTACTTTGTTACAGATGGTTAAGTGAGAAAACTCCAAATAGAGTGGTTCACATAATTGGCAAAAACTTGGATGTTTTACAACCTTTTTTTCAGCTCAAGTTTGGTGTAGAAGCATTTGATGCCTAATCAACGTTGCCATGTAACCAAATCTTCAGCATCTTTAAATATCCTGAACCCCTGAAGGTGGTTCTCTCTTAATTCATCTCTCGAGTATTTCTAAGAAAATTTATCTTTCATATCCTGTCTAACAGTATCACACTCCCTATGATATCTGTATCTTCAGTATCCAGAGAAATTTCATGGACTTTACACTGTTATTATTTTCATATGATGAAATGATGAATATTCAAGCAGCTCATGAAGATTAAAAAACATGAAAATTACACACTGAATCAACCGATGCGGATCACAGAAGTGGTGAAAAAGATCAAGGGTAGTCTACTACTTCAGCCATGAGAGGTCTACCGCTCACTGCTCAAGTAGCTGTCATCTTTTTATTATTGAGAATTTAACCTTGAACCTCAAAGCTTCAAATTAAACCTGACATAAACTCCACTGCTGCTGCTGCTGCTCTGCTAGAAAACAACATACATTTCTGTGGGTTTGAACAAATGTGTAGCTGCACAGCACGAGTCTGTAATCACCGGCCCTCCGGCAGATCTGTGAGATTTGCTTTTAAAAAAAGAGATTTAAATGTCCGACGCTTCATTAGAGCAGGTTGGTGTGCCGTGTTCGCTCACAGAGAAGCTGTGTTATGTCCTGACCTCTCCGTGTCCTGGATGTTTTTGGCATCACAGCTCTCTCCTCATGTTCCACTGCACTTTTTTTCCTTCCCTTCCTACCACTGTAATGTGACACCACAACACAAACTGGCATTTTACACTCCATGCCCAGTCTCTTCTGTGGCTTTTTTTCACTCACCATATTATTCGAAATGCTCTGCCTCTTCTGTGATGCCCCAAGGCTTTGGAACATGTGTAGAGGGGGGGAAGGGCAAACATGTCATGACCGCTTATTCCTCTGTGCCAGCTTCTCCTGCCCAGCTCCCTTAACCCATGGCCTGCCTTTAATTATCCTATATGTGCTGTGCTAACACTAGGCAGGGAGACTCAGCTGTGAAAGGCAAACAAGAGAGCTGACCTGGAAAGGGATTGCCTTCACTTCAAAAGGACCCAGAGGGTTTAAAGGGCACTATATAGGAAAGCGGCTGGCGAGGCTGAAAGCATCAGCGATATCGCTCCTGTCTGACCCGCCTGTGTTTGTTCTCCACAAACTGCTGTTTTTTGAAACTCCAGCAGAAACACTGATCCTCGCCTTCACATATGAGACGGAGGCTGTGCTGCAGGTTTTGCTGTTTGTCAAAGACTTTGTTTAAGTTTTCCATAAACCAAACGCAGATATTATAGAAGTGAGTGAAGGACTCAGAGGACACTTAAAGACCTTTGAGCATCCCTGTGGCTCACGTTCTCATTAGATAAGGGATTGCATGCTTGCAAGGCTCTGTTTTTACAGGGTTATTTCCTGCTGCTTCCTCCAGCAAGCGTGCGTGGTAATTTAATTAAGTCCACTGACTTTTCTAAAGGGCAACTGCTAGAACCAACACAATTAATAAAATGGGTGACTCCTCTGCTCTTTGTTGCTCTTTGTTCGCCTTTCCTCATTTGAGTGGCTCAGCATAATCCCCTTGTGGGCCCCCGTCTTGATTTGCATTTAGAAAAGTCAAATCTGGCCTCTCTCCTGTAATTATTCATAAACTATAAGTACAAAGTAAATAGCACACGAAGAATTCTGCAAGCAGAGTTCTGACGAAACTTCTCTTTTAGAAATTTATGGTGCAAAAATCATTTGTATGCATGAGGCAGCACATGAAACTGAGGCTTTGTTGCAGTTTTGCATATATATGCAATAAAAAACCATTATTATATGCTAATTTCCATGAATGCTTGGCTCTTTAGCATGATTTTTATTTATTTTTTCCTTGTGACAGTTGATGGTGTAAAATGTTGGTGTGTCAGTCTGTGGATCCAACACATCTCCGGTCCTCTGGGAGTCTGCTGATTCTTCTCAAATGTCAGTGTTTAACTGATGATGTCGCTCCCAAAATGGTTGCTTCTCTTTGGGATTTCTCTCTAAAACTGTGGGTTATTAGCAGGCTGGCTGTGGCTCATTGATGGCTCAGGGGTCCCAAAGGACAGTTCAAAGTGTAATGAGGTTAATTAGCAAGAATCATGACCTAGACTAAAGAAAACTGCTCACGATATACAGGATAAAATGTGTGGGTAATTTATAACTCATTAATTTTAGACTTAAGACAAAGGACTATATAAGTCAAACAATATCATTTTATTAATCTAAAGTGATTGAAATGGGTTTTCAAGGCGAGTGTCGGTATAAATTGGTGGTTTACTTTGTTGAAAGCCATATTTTTTGTCCTTAGACTTCAAATTTAGCGCATAGAACTGCCAAATCAAACCCAGATCTGATCAAAGTGACAAATTGCACTGACAAATTTGTACTTTTGAGTACTTGTTTGATAAATTAATCGTCATGCTGTCCTTCCTCTCAGACATGATTTATTCCATATGAACTTTTCTTTACCCTGGAACAAAAGTTGAAAGCACATTTGGGATTAATCCGCAGCAAACCAGGAGAAAATCAGACTGTGATGTGAAAGACTTTGCTTCATACTGGGAACATATGTATGAAATTAAGAATAAAGTTTTTATACGGTCGTCTACCAAAGTTTAACAACTATCCGGCTTGCACTCAGACTTTGACCTGCCTCCAAATAAGACAAAACTGATGAAAATATGGAAATTTAAGATTAGGATCTTCATGAGAATGGATTCAGATATTGTGTTGGCCCAACATGGATCCAACCACCAAATTGCATGGAAATATGTGGCGGTAACGATAAAAAAAGCCATAAAAAATCATGCAGACAGTTGACTAAATCAACAAGGGTAAAAAATCTGGGCTGCTCGTTTATTCAACATAATACAGCCAACAATCCTTGCCTATACACACCCACACACATACTTGAACACCCTCATTGACATAATGCATTTCCTAGCCTCTTAAAGGACCGGTGTGTAGGACATATATGGAAATCTATTGGCAGGCATTAAATATGATATATGTATGTTTTCAATTGATCATTTAATCACCTGAAAATAAGAATCATTGTGTTTTGTTACCTTAGATTGAGCTTCTTATATCTGCAGAGGGAGCAGCTCCTCTTCTGTTGAGTCCACTTTGTTGCACCATGTTTCTACAGAAGCCCAGAAGGGACAAACCAGACATTAGATTTAAAAAAGTGCCTTAAACATTTTCTTTCAAAAGTTTTAAGGCCACAGAAGGCTCTCTCATATACTTTTAAAGGAAGAGTTGAGGGAAGGGAGGGATATTCATCTGGATGCAACCTGCAACCTGACCTCTAGATGCCACTAAATCCCACAAACTATTACAACAAAGTGCCTAACAATCAGCCAAACCTTAGTCTCCTTTGAACTTACTCTTAACCTGTAAACAGCCCTTTGATACTTTGAGGAGTGTGTATCTGTGGGTTGATGGCTGGTTCATTCACATGACCGCTTAGTAACACAAATCCAAATCACTTCCTGTAGGTCTTGCGGTCTGTTCTAGTTGTTGCACGTTTCATTTTCTTGCTTTCTCTGCCACCATGAGTTTATGCACAGCACATGTGTGGCACTGTTGACACATGTGAGACATGCTGGGAGGATTATTGGTCTCCCAGCCTCACAGTATACCAACATCTGTTTTCCATCGCATGCCTTGAATTATATATCTCCTCACCTGCTTTTAGCATACAGTCAGTCACACAGCTTTACAAACATGCAGGACACATGACGCATGTGTGTTAGCATGTTTTGTGGTTATTGTCTTGTTTAATGTTGCAGCAGAGTGCACGGTGAGGTCACTTGTGTAGATTTCAATTGAGTTTTAATTAATTATTTAAACATTACAGCAGTCATGTCTCTTGAATCACGTCAACATTTTGTAAGTTTATTTTAAATGTAGACTACAAAAATTAGATTTCTGTAAAAAAAAATTGGCATATTTAAAGATGTAATCTTTTTTTTTAAATTGTAATCCCCCTTTTTTATTTCTTTTTTATTTTGAAATGTCATTTAATAGCCAAAATGCAACTTCTGACTTCAGATGCACCAAACAGTGGACCCTTTGTTTCTGTATTAAAGTGGCATTTCTATATTTGCTTTATCATCTGCCTCTAAATTCCCAATTGAGATCATGTTGAGAGCTTTTCACATAAAAAGCAAACCACAGCATCCACTTCCCTCCATGTATATTTCATGCTCTCTGATTCTTGTACTGTATTTCTACATCTGTATAAGTCTATATTTTTACTTTCACCAAGCAAGTCCTCTGAACAATGCAGCCTTTGGCTCTTAGGAAGCATTAAGGTCTGTCAGATGAATCGGAAAAATCACGCTTGGAAGAGGGAATGAAAAGCTCTCAAAAGCCACATGAAATCTTAAACACTTTTTCAGCGCTGCTTTTTTTTTTCTTCTTCCTTCTTTTCATTTGGCGAGCGGTGCTGAACAAACTTAAAGGTTTCACTCAGGGGGGTGTGCAAAGCTTGTGTTCTGTTTTGTTGCTTTTTTGACTTGTTGTCTGATCGGGTGAGAAACGGTTACTGTCAAACTCAAAAGTGTGAACACAGTATGGAAAGTGAGTGTGTTAAGCTTTATGTTTGTCGCTTAAAAGGTGTAAAACCGGTGAATGTGCACAGCTTTGTGAATAAATTAGAGACAGTAGCGCACTCAGTCACACCGATGCCCCTGAGAAATGTAGTTTGAAGTCCTTATTCCTGTGAAAGGCACTTCAAGCATATTGAGAGCCAAGTCTGCTAATGTGCAAACCTTGCACTTATGCAGAGATAAAAGTCCCACTCAACTTTAATATTATTCTTGACCTATATTTACCACTGATTTTCCCTCCTGCACTTGAAAAATAAATACGGGTTGAGTGCTGATTTACCTGCTTATTTCGACTCAGTAGACTTTTATGAGGTGGTTAATTTTCTTATGCCCTTCTCTTACTGTACGAGCTTTGTGCGACGCAATTTTGTATTTGGCATTAAAAGTTTTTTTAATGCTGCCTTGTTTTAATGAGCCAGAGCTTGTAAAAAGTAACATACGTTAAATGGTTCAGCTCACACACTAAGCAAACCTGATTCTTGTGCCTGTAGTTTCCAATTTACAGTCTCTGATGTTAACAAAAGTCGAACACATGAGGAAATAGCCCGCTGTGAGCATAATGGTTCATTTTGTTAAATAAGTTAAGTCTTTTGGCAGCTGCCTTAAACTTTTTCTTCCCTTAAACACATGTAAAGCTTCATTGATGACCTGATCACCAGGAGTCACTGATATAGTGAGACTTTGCATTTCTTTATGTTTTTTACATTTAAACTTTAAATTTCTGTGGATAAGATCTGGAAAGTTAAAAAAATGGGGTTATGGTAGGAAAAAGATCACATTTTGTCTCAGCATACCTGGTTGTGTCACTGCAAAAACGGTTATAAATTCTTGAGTTGTCTTCACAAAAACAAATAGATTATTAACATTATTAATCAGGCTGTCATTAATTGATCTTTTAGCCACTTATGAGTCGAGGCACAAGATATAACAGCAACATCAAACAAACATCCAGCAGATGAAGTTATACAGTCTTTACTTGCCTTAAAGCACTGTGTAGATCTCAACCTCATCTTGAAGAAAAGCAGCCTTTTAAGCAAACAAATACTCAACTGAGTTCACCAGCTAATAGCTAATGTTGTCTGTGGGTGTTTGATACTGAACAGGTAGCTCTGGTGCTCAGGTGAAACAAGGCAAGTAAGAGTTGAATGTCACTGATAAAGGGCTGAAGAACATAGTTAGCTGAAAGAGGCTTAACAGCTCTGTTGACCACAAAGGATTTGCACTGTCAGGTGTTTGTCTGTGGATTTTAGCAACACAATCAACATAACACACACCCATCTGGCCTTGTGTTTATGAAAAAACAAATTAGATTGGTGCATTTTAAAGTAGCATGATGTTCTTTATCCTAATGTGGCAACTTACTTCCACAAAACTGCTAATTAACTGACCTTAAAAGGTTTATGATAAAACTGCTCCAAACACACTTTTCTTGAACTCGAGATTTACATCATTTGCTTTAAGCAGTTAAGTTAAAAATTGAAATACTTAAAAAAATATCTTAAAAAAATATGCCAGTGGGTCATTGGGAGGGCAATTTATGCAAACCTGTCCCAAAATTAGTTCCACAACAAAGTTTGATGCAAATCCTCTCGATTTAATGAGCTTATATTTTGTGCTGTTGCCTCTGATATGAAATGTTTTTTTGGCAGATGGTGCATCCAAACACGTTGCACTTTCTGCGGGCATGCAGGTCCTGTGCAATATGCTGATCCCCCCCACTGATGAAGATGTCACACACATACTAAAAAGCACATCTACATGTGTGTGTGCGTGCCACAGGCGACAGATGCAACCTGTTTGAAGTGAATGCACAGTTGAGGTAAATGTGGAATTGATGTTCAGATGTGTTTGTGAAGAGGCAAAACATCTGCTTGTTGCACTAAGCGGCAGAGTCACGGTCCTCTGCTGCTCTGAGGCACAGCACAGAGGATGTCATGCGAAGCTTTTTCTCTCAAACACTGCGGTAAAAAAAACAATCTGCGAAAGACGAAGAAAAAACAAATTACAGAACAACTGAAAAGGTGAAACCTTAGATCATTAATCAGACTTTTTTTTTTAAGGACAGAATCCTTTTTTTGGGACTGATCCTAATATAGGATCTTGAGTTTTTTTGAGGGGGCAAGACTCAAACATGCACCACATTAGTCACTTTTTCCACTGCTTTTCCAGGAGCCTGTGGCTATCTTAAGCAGCTTTCTGGCAAGTCTAAAGCTAAACAATCTTCATGTGCTCTCACTTTCCAGTAGTCATCTTCTGTCTGCACTTTTTATAGTCTTACACATGAAGGGAATATCACAGAATTTCATTTGTCAGTTTCTGGCAACACTCTGCAGCTTTTCCTCATTAAACTCATTAATCCAAAACAGAAATTTACCAGCACATTTGACACAGGTACCACAAATGTTGACTGAATAGCTTGTCCAGCATTGTAAGAGTAAAACGACCTGCATTCTTGGACAAAAGTACCCTTTACATGACTAGAATAGAGTTTTTTTGTCTGATACAAATGTGTTTTTGCAATGTTAGTGGCTGCAGAGATGGGAATGTCGATGTTGGGGTGGTTTTCCATGACATTTGATACAGACATTCTTGCATACCTCAGAACTTTATTAGTGTTTTCTTAAATGTCTATTTTTCATCCTCATGTGGTATCAACTTTTATTTGTGCAGTTGTTTGGTTTATAGAAAAATGTTTTAAAAATAATGACTTTGGCACTTTGAGTTAGGTGCTAATTAGTCAGTGTTAGCATGCAGCACATTAAACTAAGATGTTGAACATGATAAACACTCATCTTCTAATCATAACCATATCAGCTTTCTCATTGTCAGCATGTTAATAGCTCTGCTCATGATACAAATCACCAAAATATCATCATAAACACATCAGAGTAATTTTTAAAAATATTAATAAAATGCAGTGAAGACATCAGTGCTAATAACAGACACTCTATGATGCTTTTTAAGTTTCAAAATTTGCAAATGCCCTCACAAAGCCTTGATCGACTCTCTCCGATGTATAATTATGACCAATCTTCACTTTCACTTTTTATGCCACCTAGCCATTAGCTGACTTTTGCTAGCTAGCCACAGTCACATTCACCCTTGTTTGCAGCTGTCGGCAAACAGACAGTTAAGGGACATCACACTGCATCACTCATATTCAGAGTTACAGAGCTACTTTTGCACAGGAATTGCTCTTGAGAAAATTACATGTAATTGTCCCCCTCTAAAGTTGATATAAGTTGCCCCCCCATACTCTTTCAAAACTTTCACTGTAATTCAAACCAAAATGGCTTTTCTCAGCATGTATAATTAAGTTAAGTAAAAGCCTGAACTATCACAGAAAAATACAAATTTGCATGAAATTGCACACTCAGCGGGAGTCTACACAGACAGTTTCTTGTTAGTACTTTAATCAGATACAGAGTGACACAGCAAACTGAAGTCCTGGGAAAAAAAGGCATGTTGGACTCAAATTGTTGACAGATGTGACTTAGAATTGGTCGGTTTGCCCTCCAGAACTGCGACCAAATGATCTCTTTGGATTTTTCACCAGCAATTGACGGACTGAATGTTTGACATATTCAAATTTATCATTTGACCGCGGTCATGGTGAAAACAATAAGACGGTTGCTCTCTGTAATGGAAATGGAAAGAACTGGATGCTGATGCAGTCATTTCTGCCTCGGTGAAAGACCACAGATGTGGACCAACACACCCTGTTACAAACCACACGCTAGATGTTTCCACTCCATGAGGACATGAGGAATTTTTACAGACTACTTTAGTCAAAACTGAAAAAAAGAAAAAAAGCAGGGGAGTATGATTTTATTAGCATTGATCATACAGCTTTTGCTTTGATGCATAAAGGGACTGAATAATGCAGCAGTCTCCTTGTTATGCTTTTAAGATATTACAAGCTGGATTTTTCTCAGAGAAATTTGGTGAGAAGAAGTCCAGAAGCAGGGGGACAATATACTCACTTGGCTCTGCTTTCCTGCTATTCATCATCAGGATGAAATACTGTCTTCAGGAATATTATGAGAAATATTTAAAAAGTCTCTGTGACTATAAACACACTGCCATTCTCCAACAGCCTTGAACACTCATGCCTTTTTTACAAGCTGTGCAGGTTTGACTCGGTATTGTCAGATTTTACTCACCTTTGTAAATCTCAGGTGCTTTTGGGCAGCTATGCAGAGCTGTAAAGTGTAAATTGAAGGACAGGATAGTTGTAAAAAAACAAATGACTGAATCCCAAACAGCCTCTACTGATATAACAGGCTGCATAATGGGGAATTTTCATTCTATTGCCCTATAAAAAAACATTGATACTGGACAACATCACAAAACCCC
Organism: Acanthurus tennentii; assembly: GCA_029783805.1. Taxonomy (NCBI): domain Eukaryota; kingdom Metazoa; phylum Chordata; class Actinopteri; order Acanthuriformes; family Acanthuridae; genus Acanthurus; species Acanthurus tennentii. The sequence goes on along the minus strand of JAPZDZ010000017.1, from coordinate 9,404,041 downwards.
TGATTCTGTGTCCAAACCAGATTTCTGTTGTGGTCCCTGCAAATGAACTGCTATTAATTTATAGTTAAGGTCAGACAACCAAAGACGTTTGATTGATTTGAGGGAAAGATGGTGGTCATGGTTAAAAGTAAACAGCCCTGCCTCCTCAGAATTATGCACATCCTGGATTCTTATAATCCCAGCCTGACCTGCAGAACCTTCCTTTATGCTTTGCTAGCAATAGTTGCAAAAACCACACCAAAGTGTCTAGGGTTCATCCTCTTAGGACCATAAATGTCTGCAGCAAAGTTTGAGACGATACATCCAACAGCTATTAAAATACTTCACCGTGGATCAAAGTGTGAGACTGACGGATTGGCTCTATTGCAAACACCACTATCATGACTAATAATAACACAGCAAAAGATCGTATAAGAGTATCATATCCCAGAGGGGAAAACCCCATGTAATGTCAGACATACCGCATCCAAAGGGCTTTATTGTAGAATACAAGCTTCTGCTGCTTCTATGGCTCAGAGTAAGTAATTCATGAGGAATCTCTTCCATCTCTTAAGTGAGAAAGTGGGGAAAAAGTTACATAAAGGAAAAGTGGAGATGGAGAGAACAGTTGACACACATTAATGTCATGGCATGGGCTTCTCTTTGTCTACATTTCTCAGACTATTTCCTGTTGTACAATATGGAACCATGCTTATAATACACTGTATATACAAGTCGGTTCAATACATTCTCCCACAGATTTTTTACTGCAGGCATGTACATTTTTGTGCAATTTCCTCAGCCTTCATAAACACAGGGCTGGCTGGCTTTGGGACAATGAAAATGTCAGTACGTTTTTTTTTCTTTCCTCCGAAGAAAAGCAAAAGCAGACACTTCCCCTGGAAACCGGCAGTGAATTCAGCAGCCTGTGCTGGAATGTTAATTGTGAATGCTTTGTGGCGAACGATTTTTCAGATAGGCCGGGCACGGAGAGTGGGACGAATTGGCAGACGTGTAGGAGGATGACATGGAGGAGGAAGGTATTGAGCTGCAGAAATAGAGGCGAACAGGGACGATAAGCGTGAGCCATATGCTTTTTGTGACTGCTGCAGCAAACTTGGCTTTGTTATCAGTGTTTCTTTATGCTTGTTAGCACTATGAAGTTTTATTTTTGCACAGTTTTAGTGTGAAAACAGCAGAATATGTGGCAGTTTCCATCATTGGAGAAAGTTAAGGAAGAGAAAAAGCCC
>JAPZDZ010000017.1:9363597-9377168 GCA_029783805.1 Acanthurus tennentii | reverse complement strand
AGGTTAATTCAACCTCTGTTGATTCTGCTACAACTAGTTCAATAATAAATCACTGATGTACTCATTTAAATGCCTCACGGGGCTACAAAATCAAGACCAGAGTTACATGAAACCAGAAATATGTTTTGCATCCCAGTATTAGTGTTCAATCTGATAACAGATTTGTGGATGTCATTATCTTTTTATATCTTGCTGCCCTTTTGCTTTAAATCATGTGGGATCATGTACACTTTCCCTCTCTATCCATAAACTATGATGCATGAGGACATTTTTAGCATGGGTGGGCCCACTGGGAAACAAACCACCCAGTCTAGTCTCCCAGTTTAGGTGCAGCGCTCTGCCCTTTTTCTGCTATATCTGGGTTAATTTGTTGAATTTTGTCATTTTCCAAACCCTCATTCACTTAATGGTTTGGTTTACAAGATCCAAATGCAGTTGTTTAGCTTCCAGAATGCAGAGAAGAACAAAATCAGCCTGTTTTTGCAGCTTTTAGGCCGTTTTAATGGAGTCTAAATAGTGACTAGCGGGGTGACTGAACTTGGCCCCAGCTGCAGCGGAAAGGGAGTCGCGTGTCGTTATGAAGTGTGGGGGGGTGTCAACAGAAACCACGTCAAACAGGAAGCACCCGATCCCAGTGTGAAGTACGGTTTACATCTGAATTCATGTCTTGTCACAACTTCCCTAAACATTAGACCGTACATGACTCTCCTTAAATATACTGGAGGGATGACAAGAGGAAGTGGTCTTTACTGGACACTTTTAAGTCGCTGCACAGGCTTAAAACAGCAAAAACTTGGATTCAGGACATCAAATGAGTAGCGTGTGCAACACAGGACAGATCCAGAGTCAGTCTCAGATGTGTGTTTGCTGCAGTTAATGGTCACATAAACGTCAAAGTCTTTAAAGTATGCTGTGGTGGTAAATCCCATCCACCCGGAACAAACAAACATAAAAGTTATGTAATAACTATTAACGGTGCAGTGTGTGGAAAAACAATGCACACATGCTCCCACCTTTTGGCATAGTTATCTGACATCCCAGGTCGTAGTCCTGGTGTAGACGGGTGTAGGCTACTTCCTGCAGCCTGGCCCTCTCCAGCTCCGACAGGCTCTGGATGGCAACCGGCGTCAGACGCACGCTCCGCCCCGACAGGCTGCTCCAGGTGAAGTCACCCTGCGGGACACAAGGAGGGAAAAACAGGATGAGGATCAGAACGTAGAACAGTTTGTCTGTTTTTTCCATTTGAAAAATAGTTAAATAGTTAAATGTTAAACCCTCAATGGCAAATAGCTTCAGTAAAATCAGTTAGAAGTTTGTTCATTAATCTGAACTGACCTTTAAAAATCAGCGGACAGTTGTCAGGTTACAGTTACAGAGACAATATTAGCATTTACTTGAAATTATGTGCAGGAAGTTACTTGAAAGTAGAAGCCAAATGTATAAAACTGAAGTATCCTGCACAGACACATAAACAAAGACGCAGCATGTGCTTTGGAAAATAAGACGAGTATTTCTGAGGAGCAAGTGGGGACATGAGGTGACCTTCCACTGATGGATTTGCAACATGCTCTCCACACAAGCACAAGCATCGCATTGAGATTGCATATTACATATGGAGGAGGAGATGCAGTTACTATGGCCTATAGAAAGCACTGTGACTCATCGCATGTGTTTTTCAGCTGCAGACAGTTTAAAATTTGCAGCTTTAGCTTAATCTGCGACGGAGGCGGAATCGAACAGTCGTGATTTGTAATGTATTGCTGGAAAAACCCAGAGACCGCTTTGGCTTTGATGAACATTTGAGTCATCTGAATCTCTGGTCATGCATTCCTCTGCGTCTACCGAGGGAAGAGGTCAGGAAGAGGGAGAGGTTAAGAAATAAGGGGCGGCGGCGAGGGGGGAGAAAGGAGAGGAGACATTGCTGCAATTTATCTAATGCCTTATCCAGACAAAGGGCTTACAAACGTGCTCTCTGTCTGTGATTTTTTTGTTCTGCTGCAAGCAGACAGGAGCCATTTTACATCAAATTATTTCTTAAAAAAGTGTGATGTCAACATGTTGTCCCTCCCATGATGTTTACTCTCCTAGTCTCCCAGAAAAACTGGCTTCCCTGAGTCACACTGACGGCTGTGTGTTCAACGATTCAATGATTCGGCCTCCGTCAACAAAAGTCAGTCCTCCTGCCGTCGTTTCTCATGTTTTTTGACCCCACTTAGTGCAGCGGAGCAACAGAGCCGTCATTCAGCCGTGGGAGGAAAACAAGATGTGGACGCAGGCAACCTGGAGAGCCACCTGAGTGTGTGTGTGCATGTGTGTGTGAAATGAGTCCAGCAGGGAGGCGCAGCTCCATGTTGCCCTCTTTAATAGAGCATTTTATCCAGCACAGCTGTTACATGTGTTGTTTTTTTGTGTGTGCGCGCCAGTCTGTGCCATTCCTAATCGCTGGCTGAGGAAACCCTTTTCCCTGCCGCTTGACCTCACACTCAGCTTGAGGGGGGCACACACAGGCACATGCTTGTACACACACACACACACACACACTGCAAAAAGAAAGACAAACAGTTGGAAAAGTTAAATAAGAGGCCTCTCCTCGCTCGAGCTGCCTCCGCCCAGCAGGGTTTCTGAAGAGGATGGATGAGCTTCTCTTCTTGAGTGTCAACCCATGAAACCTGTGGAATGCTGACAGAAGAGTGAAGGGGGCAGACTAAACTCTGGTTTCAGCGCTGGACTGTGGTAACAATGAGCTGAAAGCCTGCGTGACGTGCAGGGACGTCCGTTCAGATCAACAAACGGCAGCATTTTATAGTGAATCTGCACAGTTTTAACCTCTGATTTAACTGATTCTGATTAAATTAAGTTTTATTACTTATTTCACGTATAAATTGTATTTTTGAATGGGTCAAAAAGATAAATCACACGTGCAGCTGCTGTGTTATGATAAAATGAACACTTACTGAGGACAATTTATTGAGTGTGGTTAGATAAAAAGATTTAGTGTGGCTGAACTGAACACAAATCAGTTCAATTACTCTGTGTACTTGCACAAATCCTTTAAAGTGAACAATGCTGATCGATTCTGTGCACACTGGAGGTGCTGCACATGTCAGTTATGTCATTTTCATAACCTTTTGTAGTCTGATTCATAACTAGTGGCTGTTTCAAATTAAGACCTTTTTTCCTCAATCCCCTGAGGTGTTTTAAAAAATTATTTAAAGGATTTTTTTGATTTAAATTCTGTTTGAAGCCTTCATACTTTCAGTAATAACAAACGTTGGAGGAAATCTGGATTTTTTCTTTCTCTGGGGCCTAAAAGTGGTCAAATATCTGGAGTCTAAATCGTTGTTTTTTTGATTAAAAAAACTTTCCCATAGGTTACTGAAGCCCTGCAAAGCCAAGAAAAAATAGCAGGGACACGACCTGTGTGTCCTCAGTGCCTGACACAGTCCTGCTCTATAAACCACAAAAACAAAAGAAGTCTCTGACCCAAAATTAGCTCAATGACGAAGCAGAACATAGTTTCAGGAGCCTTCACATGGATGAAAAGAGCTAAAAATAAAGGGTTAGGTCAAACACGATGCAGAATGTTTGGGAAAAGTTATAGATCTTCACCGTTATATGGCCCCGTTTTCAACGCCAAACATCCTCAGCTTTGGGATGCATTTTGGCCTCCAAGCGCTTGGAGCTGACGGCCAAGTATACCTAGTCAGACATCCAAGCTTGGCTCAAACAGCAGCAGACTCAAACACAGAAGCCGATTGCCAGGGCGAAAAGTCATCTCGAGTTCATGATTACATTTTTCAGTGTTGAGATTAATGTTTTTCTTCTCAGTTAGAAAAACAGCCGTCTAATCAAGAGCTCATGTTCTCGCTCTGCAGATAAAGACGTTCAGTAACTATTATGCTGTAAATGCTAATTTGTTTGTCTGTATCGGTGACGTAAATCACGCATGGGTGATATTATCATCGTAGTCAAGCCCATTTAGGTTAATGGGGTCACATGTTACTGGAGAAAATTCATTCAGGGTTCAGATTGGCCTCTAATCTTGCAAATTTCAAGCCAAAGTGCACCGTGACACTGAGACGCACAACCAGTGCATTTATTATTGTGCATCTCTGCGTGACGTCAGCGCTCCATGAGATGCACCACTGTTTGCATTGACTGTAAAGAGACAAAATCTGCTATACAGCTTCTGTCACAATCTTTACACTCCTGATGTTTGTCTCCAAAATACAGCTGGTTGCTAAGCCTTTACACGACTGCCATCATCTGTTTTCCTCTGTATTTATTACGACCGCCGAACCCCCCGCAGATGATGTTTTCTGGAATTGCTCCGCCGACCTAATCAGATGATCCCAAGTTTAACAAATGGTACTTTCAGCCAGGTCGCTACACCTAATCCAATTTTGCATTAGCGGAAATAGTTCAGTATAAATCACAAATATGTGCTTAAAAAAGAAAAGTGTTTGACGAATGGGTTAAAAGAACACAACAAGTGTTTTATTTTAGATGTGTGTAGTTCATCAAAACCAAGCAGCAGCTTTGTAAGAAATTAATAACTGTAACTCGTGTAGCTCTATTTTGCATTTGTGAGCATAAATTGTGAATAACACACTATAAAAAAGCTTTAATCCACTATAAAGACTTTTTAAGCTTTCGTCAATTTTTGTTACTTCTTCTTTTACCATGAATTGCATAATAAAACAGTTTTTTTCTCTATTTGTTATTCATCGTGCTTAAAATCCATTTTAGGGTATTCATAGGACAAGTTTTAGTTGTTGACTAATACATTAACACTTCCTAAAGTGTCGGTTTTAACCCGTTTATTACATTTTCATACATTGCATTTCAATGCTAAACAGGCAGACTCAGATTGTTTGCATGTTCTGTGTTTAAAATGTCATGTAAATTCTTACCGTGAAGCTTCTATTGAACATGGGACTCATCAATTGTTGTGCTGCCGTTCCTGCTGCTGTGTAACAGAAGTCACACTGCAGAGACGACTGACCGACTGCACCGGTACCATGCAGTTAGATGACTAATGCCATTTTGACATGCAGTGCACTGTAGCGTGTGGTTTCTGTTCTATTTCAGACAAAGGGACGAGTGGCGCAATGAGCCATTGGCAGAAAAAAAAAACAAAAAAACATGTCAGTTTCCGTGGCAACGCATACACAGAAAAAATCAGAAAACGGGCCGGGAACTGAGAGGAAATATTACTATGGTAACGCACCTGGAACACACACGCGCACACACACACACACACCCAGGCAGTCAGACTCCATTTGCTGTGATGTGCTGCGTAAATCACTTCAAGGTCAATGTAAGAAAAACAGATTTATGTCAATGTGAATTATAAAACTTAGAATTAAAATGATAGAAAACAGCTTTGTGACTTTCATGATGCATGCTATGTTTTTTCTAGAGAGTGATGAGTAAACAAATAAACAAATGATCCGTGCCAGTGGATGCAATTGTCCCCCAAGGTCAAAATCGTCCTTGATGACTTATTGACATTAATGATATAATGTGGCCAATAATGAACAACACAGCTCACCCCCCCAACGCTCGATATTCTATAAAAAGACATCAGGATGACCGTTATTGACCCGGACTGCTGTGGCGACGCATTTAGAAACTGTTATTACTGCTCCCAATTTGGTCATTCTCATGTGAGTGTATGACTGTGTGTGTGTGTGTGAGTGTGTACAAGATGTAAGTGTGTGACATGGAAGAAAAGCCACAAACATCAGTCCTCACAGAAATACATACGATACCTGCATGTGCTGCGTTTAAGTGCTGTTAGAAATATCCTTATTACAACCGTGAACGACAGTAATTAGAAACAATTAAGTCAATCTACTTTTCATGTAAAAAACAAAAGGTTCATAAAGCCTTTAATCTGCTGGTTTTAGCGATAAACGGGGTGAAAATCCGGCAAAACTCCAATGTGGCTCTTATAACGGCAACACTGGTCTTTCGCTCACATGCACCACGTTTTTAACCGAAATATCTCAGAATTTGTGCAGACATTCATGATTCCCAGATGAATCCTAATGACTCGAGTGATCTTTTGGTTTTTCCTCTACTGCTCCCATGAGGCTGACATTTGTGGTTCTGAGGGAAACGTCTAAATAACTATTGGGACAAATTGTCTTGAAATGTTGTACGAAACATCAGCTCAAACCTTTGAATGCTCCCATGCTTCGGTTTATGCCTGCAAAACTAATAAAATTCAGTCTAAACTAAAGATTCTCATCTGGCCACATAATGACAAGTCAAGTTCATACATGTTATATTCCTTATTAAGAAGTGTAACTCCTCCAATAGAAGAAACATGTTACTTCTATTTCCTGTATAACTGCATCAATCCATTGAAGGCAACTTATCCTACTGCTATTGTAAATCTACAAGTATGAAAACACAGAGAGCAAATCAAGACTCAGACCCCCTGACTTAAACATGTTTTTCACACATCTGTGCTTACAAAATCATGCTGGCTGGCTTTGTATAAACTATAATCAGGAAAAGGAATGCTTATTGATACTGCAGGAAGGTATCAGAGGCCCAGGAAGAGATCACTTATGGCGAATAAAGACACTGAAGAACATTCTGAAAATTCTTCGCGTTGTGCGTTTGCTTTGTTTTCGTTCCCTCTTGTGTTGCAGCTGGCTTTAAACGACCCTCGAGCAGAGTTTCTGTGCCACAACGCTGCTCCAGAGGAATGTACAAGTAGTTTTCAACACTTCTTCTTTTTCCCCCTCCCTTTTTTTTCGTCTTTTTACAGGCTGGCTTCATGCATGCATGTAATGGATTGCTTTCACTGACCTGAAACCTCCTCAAGGTTCACATCTGCTTGTAATTACTGACCACCCTCGCTCGTCAGCCAGTGTCAGTGTGTGTGTGTGTGTGTGTGTGTGTGTGTGTGCGTGTTTGTGCATGTATCTGTCACACAATAACGATTAATTGGCCTCTCCACCTGTTTTGGGTTGTCCCTGACACTGCCTGAAGGGAAAATAACCACCAAATTATGGATCCCTGCTATCCACACTCAAGTTATATAACTCGGCGGGAAAGTAATTCAGTGATGGCTTCAGGCTTTTGATTGGTTGTAAAATGTGAGGTAATAGACCTCCAGTATGTGAGATCATGCAGGTGGAGAATTATGTGAGTGAAAACAACCTGTTATGGTTGCAAATACAGTTATTAGACCATCAATTCCATGCAAAGAGAGGGGCAGCTGCTGTGATTTGGACGTAACTGGATGTTTGTTTGTGCAGCTGAAACAAAAATCACTGATGTTAATTAGCACTAAAATTATTAGTCTGTATTGGTTGTAGAAAAATTTCAAACTTGCAAATTTAGAAAAATAGGGAAAATTTGTTCATTTCAGCCTCTAAAATGGGAAAATTTGACACTTTTTCCTGTTTTATATCATTTTAAATGAAAAATATTGAGGGTGTTAACATCTGAAGATGTATCATGGTGCTCTTGGAGGGTTTAACTGATATTTTTCAGTCGCTAAGTGTGCAGAGAGCTACGTTCAATTTAACAGAGAAAAAACACTGATTTATGCCCAGCTGCGACCCTTAAAACTCGTCAGTGGCAACCAACATATACTGGAACAAAAAATTAAAAATGAAAAACTATTAACATTTTGGTTACATAAATCGTCTTCGGTCCATCCAAGCCGAGGAAAAAATGCACTGACTCACAAATTAGAAAAGTTACACAACTTTGAGTCAGTCCTATCCTTTCCAGCTTGCAGAATTATGCGGAAGAGCCGATCTGTCCAAAAAATCTCCTCTGAAAACCTCATTCTGACAACCAAAGTGGTTATAACTTAAGTATTTCGTGGTGCTCGTTCATCTTTTTTCATAAAAAGGAACCAAAATGCAGAACTTGGCTGAGGATTATTGTCAAAACAGGTTTCTTGTTGCCTCCCACACTTGATGCTCTTGATTCATTGAACAGTTACACAACTTATTTCAACAATGCACATTGTTTATGAGCCTTTTGTGGAATTTTATTGTTTATTATGGACTCTGCGAAAGTATTTGACCCTGTTTTTCTGTTGTTAATAAAATATTGGTAACATTTCCTTAAAAAAAATGCAAAATCACCTCCAAAAAACAGGGTTTTTATTCAGCTTAGAAAACTTACATTCAATATATTAAATTCTTCAAAAATTCCTCAAAAATCACACTATAAAATATATATATTTTTTAATTTGATAGTTAAACTTGTTATTACTTTTTTTATAACACTCAAAAAATTGTTCTCTTTTGGGGGGGAGGTTTTACAGGGGGGTCCCACACATTCTCACAGAAAAGCCCTGGGTATCAGCTTTCACTTAATATTGTTTTTCATCTGCCTTTGCATCTAATGAGGCCGTCCTGGCTCAGTGGCAAGAATGAGCAACTTGGAGTGTGCGCTCCAAATATTACCCCCAATCATTGGCAGGCACATCTGAAGCCTCGGGCGAACTTCAAACATTTTAAAGACAGATTAATATGAAGGGCCTGCGGCAATAATGAGGCCCGACCTTGAAGATTTAGGGTCTTGCATAATGGTTACATAAGCCACGAAGCAAAGAAAATCAGGTATTGTATCAACATTACAGTTGATAGTAGAAAGAGAAGTTGAGCTAATGTGTGCATGTGTGTGTGTGGTAATCAGTGGATGGCAAGCTGACCACGAATCAGATCCAAAAATCTGTCAGGGTTTTTCTCCATCAGCTGTCATTGGCAGACTGGGTTGACGTCAGAAACGCCATACTCCTGTTTGCAGCACTGAACTTTATGCATAATAACCTCGAGTATTTAGACTGTGTGTTTGTGTGTTTGTGCTGGAAACCAAACTTAAGACATCTGAAGTGTGTGCACAGGCCACGGACATTTTCTCCAGCTCTGGTCAGAATTCCAGCTTTGTTTTTCACCTCCTCGATGTTGTCCGCTTTCCACAACAGTAATTACTTGCAATGCTGCTTGATCTTTTGTCTCTGAAGCCATGTTTGCATGTTTTTGTCACGCAAACTTTTAAATATTATCCAAAAAAGGAAAGTAATGACAATTTTTTGTTGGGTGTTCACTTTGAATTTGCTGTCCTCGTTACTCTTTTTTAATGAGATATTTCTTCAATATGCATGAAAATTTGCTGATGGAAACATGGCCGCCGTTAGAGCTCTGATACAACACAGTTCTGTCTTTGTTTTTAGTGAAAAATGACAGTTTTAAGTGTAAAGATCCACATTTTAATGCTCATAAAAACACAACTCCTGCTTCATATCAGGCAGTCATTGTGCCCGGTGATGAACTGTCTAACTGACAGCCTATAGTCAAGTCATATATTCCAACCTCTGGATTCCCATCTGAGGTGGAGTACAACTGTGTTTAACATGCTTTTAGCGGGTCCTCATCCCTACTTTGTCTTGCAAACCACTAGTTTGCTTTTCAAGGCGTGGTGGGAAACCCTCAAATTGCTGTGGATGGTCCTGGAGCCAGACTACAAACAATGAATAGCTTCACTGTTTCACTCGTGTCTACATCCTGTTATCTCGTTTCTGCAAGTTCTTCCATATCCGAGGTTGTAGTTTGAATAAGGGTGTGTCCATGTTCCTTCAAGTTGTACAGCTTACTCAGATCTTGAAAACAAAGACTCGTATTTGTTAGTTCATGCTACAGCGTTATAGCCCTGATTTTCCACTTGCCGACAGGTTTTAGAGATGGAGAACAAAAGCTCCCAGATCAGAGGCAAATCAGTGATCGCCCTGCGCTCACCAGTCGCTGATCGATCACTGTGAACTGTTCATGGATTTGACCAAATAGTTCACCAGTGCGTCGTACAAGTCCAGAAACTATCAAAAAATTTCAAGAGGACTAAATATCTGCTTTTCTGGGACAAGTTAGGAAGCCATTAGCCATTGCTTAAGTAAATACAAGCAGACGGAGGCATGGGATGAAGAGGAATCCACTCATTCCCTGCAGACATCCATCCTAAAAGAAAGCAAATCCTGGCCTGCACATCGCATGGAATTGCATAATTTCCTCTGTCCCTTCCTGCGTGTATTTTTGTAGCAAAACATTGTTAAAAGATAAGACAAACTTGACAGGAATTCCTCCTGGAGTAAAATCTTGACCCGCTGTCACTAATCATAGTCATGTAATTAGCAGTCCACAATGACGTCAAGATTCTCAGTGACGAGACTGAGAGATGGTTGTGTGAAAAGTCCTGCAGTCTGATGATGTGTAATGTGACCGAGGCATCACTGATCCAATAAACTATCACAGTGCACACTAATCATGAAAATATAGTTCCAACTACCTGACTGAGGATGTTTCAAGCCAAAAGCACTCTTTTGCTGTTGTTGTTGTTGTTGTTGTTGGACACATGAACACACACGCATCAGGCTCTATCTGTAAAAAAGTCAGTAACCCCCCCGACTAGACCAGCTAGCAGAGCTAATGAAGCTGGTTAATCATTACTGTATGAAGTGTAGAGCTCTTTTAGTGATGAGTGTGTGTGCGTGTATGCACAGATGGAACAGGGGTGTGTGTATCATGTGCATTTTAGCATAAATGATGGGAAAAACATATACTTGCTCCACTTAACTGAGACAAACTGATTGTGTCCTGATGGCCTCAGTGGAGACTGAGACAGTCTGAGCAATCAGGAGTCCTTGACCTGCATGGGTGTGTGTGTGTGTGTGTGTGTGTGTGTGTGTGTGTGTGTGTGTGTGTGTGTGTGTGTGTGTGTGGTTACGTAAGTACAGTATGTGAGTTATGGACTGATTTGAAACTCAAATTAAGGTCACACTCAGGAGAAACACAAGCACTGCAAAACAGAGCTGAGCAGATGACGACTGCAGGAGTTTAACCTGCAGAGGTGAACATGATTTTAGTCAGCAGATGCTTTCTGTGCAGACAGGAAATGAAAGGAAAAAACATCTCTGGCAGGTGTTTTTTCCTGTTTTTCCTTTCAAAGATTATTTCAATCTTTTTTCTTATTCTAATTCTTTCTGATCTTACAAGTTGCAGACTTGTTGTTGACTTGTTATTCTGTATTTCAAGCCCTTTTGGTGTCAACTTAAATCAATCAGGAAGCAAAATTCCCAGAAAATCACTTGAACTGCAACTCATCACACAGTGATGTAATAACTGCGGATCATGCATTCATTTTTTTCTCATGCAATATTCATGCTACCCCACCCTTCCTCCGCAGACAAAAACATGATTCCTCAATAGTTTCCCGGCTGTGACTAATTACTGCCGCTAGATGTGGTTTCTCCATGCTGGATGTGTACCGTAAATGTAATCAGACATTAAAACAACCAGAGAAGATCTCAGTGTTAAAGAGCACAAAAGATGGTTTTAAGTGTGGAGAAACTTTAGTGCCAAAAGTGAAGACTTCTAATGCAGATTTAAAGCACCTGCAACAAAACTTAATTCAATATGTCATAAATAGTCTTAAAAGTCGCAATCATCATTACTGTCATCATCAAATAATCTGATTTTGTCTTAAATTTTTTCTAATTAATTGATGAATCCCTCCGTATACAAAATGTCATCAATCACAGACAACAAAAAAACACAAAAACAGGTAAATATTTACTTCTGGGAGGCAGAGAAAGGTATATTTTGGAAGTAATTACTTTTACTTGCTTTAGCTTCATAATGCAGTTCAAAGGTCGCAGTGGACTCTTCTGTATCTTACAGAATTGCAGGAAATTTTTTGAGAAACTAAATTACTTTAGTACCAAAAACTTCTGCATTTACGTGAAAATAGTTGCAGTTTTCATCTGTTCACACTGAATAAACACAAGAACAGTGAAGATAAAGACTGAACTGGATTTAAATAACAACACAGGAGTAGAATAGTGAAGCCCAGTTTGCTCTTACTAATACAGATTAATTCAATGCATATATATATTGTGCATACGTGTGTGTGTGTGTGTGTGCATGCACTTTATCTGTCAATCAGTCAAAATGGTTGTGTAAGTGGCCCCATGAGCATTACGTTCCCATCGAACATTTTGCAGTCTGAGCGCTCCACTATGTCGGCACCGTGAGAACAGGATCTCACACACAAACACACAGGCACACACACACAAACACACACATGCACAGGCTTCACAGGAACAACTCCCTGAGAAATATTGTGCCACTCCATCAATCCTGGAATGTTAAATAGATATTTCAGAGATTAGAGCTGGCATCTGTGCCAAAAAGCCGTAACACATCAGGCTTCAGATAGAAAGTGAGAACGTAACTGATGCAGCCACGACTTATTCGCCACAACTGTGAAGAGCAAAGTCAAGCATGCCAGGATGCTTGCAAGCGCTGATACGGTTTCTTACGTTTCCTTCTCTGAGCAATAACACACACACACACACACACACATTGTAAACACCCTCTGAGTCCTTTCATGTCAAAATATTATAGTAGCAAGCAAAAAATAGGCTATATGGGCTCACACACACCAATGTATGAAGATACAACAGCCACACCAGAGACTTAGACAACTTGTCCCGTTACTTCCTGTTGTCCAGACAGACACATGACAGCTACCACACTGGAAAAAAAAAGACAGGAAGCCCCTTTTTTTTTCAAGGGAAAGAAGTGTGAGTTCAGCACGACCGAACAACCAAAGTTAGATTGTTTCCAGAGGTCTCGGGCCTCCTTCCAAAGCACATAAAAAAATCAAGAATTTCTGGCCATTAATTTCTAATTCCAAGCCACCGGCCATTAATCTGTCATTTTTTCAACAGCTGCTGTCCTCTTAAGACTCTTTTATGCCCTTAAGAGCTTGACATTTTTGCGGCGCTTGTTGAATTTCAAGACAAACCTGATTTCATGCAGCCTGGCTGTAGACGTGTCGGTTGAAGGGCAGTTTTGCAACCTGGACACGCTCTCGTCCTTGCTCAAGAAGATTTCCTAACTGAAAAAACGTCCAAGTAAATAAACTTAGCATGTGTGATGTGCATTTTTTTTTAAAGGAAGTGGGGTTACAGCTGTCATTGAAGATAAGCCGGACTTCTGAACAGTCTCAAAAACACATTCTTGAATTGATAAATGGAGTTTCATTTTAGCCCTTTTTCCTGGACTTTTCTGCATCTTTGTGGATCCAAACGCCTTCAGTTAAAACACATCAGTGCAAGTGCATTTTCTTAACACCTTGGTCTTTATTTTCTTCATGAAAGTAAGCGTGTGCAAGATTATCCATTGATCCGATTAGGGGATAGTTAGTTTATTTCTCATGCAAGTGGAGGGAGCTGAGCCAACAAGGGTACGGCACATTTCCATGGCTTTTCACCGTATCCATTTAACACAGCGGGATCAGAGCAAAGTCTCCACAAGACTCTTTATTTTCCACGTGGGTGCCGGATCCCCCCCTCCCAGTTAATCCTGCGTGGTAGTTAAAGAGCAGGGATTACAGCCCACTGCTCTGCCGCCTCAGAATCCGGATGATGTTGATGAAGAAGATGACAGAGTTTAAAGGCAGAGCTGCGGTCACTTTGTGAGACACATGGCAGCGATTTATGTGCAGCTTAAACGCAATGCGAGCGCATGAGCCAC
>JAPZDZ010000017.1:9167151-9183534 GCA_029783805.1 Acanthurus tennentii | reverse complement strand
GAAGGCCGTTTGTTGAAATGCTTAAACAAACCTTTTACGGTTGTTGTAAAAATAGAGACATAAAGTCCCGAAAGCTCCTCCAGAGGAGGTCAGGGTGGGTGGGTGAGCTTTCCAAGTGTTTGAAAGCAGTTTGCATCAGTTTTTTACCTACAAAAACTCTTTTCTGACCTTTACAGTGTAGATTCAGTGACCCGAAACTCATCCGAACATCAACTAACAGAAAAACAGAAAACTGTCATGAATTAGTTTTCCTGGAGAGGATTATTTGTTAATTAGAAGTCACAGAGTCGCTTGTTTAGTTGGTGGAAGTGTTGATTATCCTGCTCAGACTTTTCTGCACTTTATTTTGGTTTCGGCTGATAAATTGGTTGTGGGCATCGCAACAACTTCAGATTACCACCTGCTCTAATTAAAATGTTATTTTTAATCCATATTAGAATTTTTTTGTCGTGTGCCAACTGTTTGTTAGCAGCAAACGTTAATGTGAAGTAATATTTCCCAGCGACCAACAGACACGACGCCACCTGTCACATATGCAGAGATGCTTTTCATTAAAACATGCAGGAGACATTTTTCAGCTCAGGTGTTGTTCATCGCTTTTTCTCCTCTTTCATCCGCGGTGAGCCATGTGATTTCCCACCCACTGACTCTTTTTCTTTCAACTTAATCTCTCATAGAATTTCCTCCATTTTCCGCCTCGTTCAGCCGCCTGTTAGGCAATCAGCCGGAGTGAAGCTCATCGCTTTCGAGTGAATTATTATTTTCCTCCACCTGACCCGTTTGATATGACTCACGCATGTTCTTTCTAAGGCTTTTCATGAAGAACACATATTTTCCTATTAGAGGTCAAACTGAACTGCGCTTGGGAAAGAAAATAGCTTTTAATAAGCAGCAACTTCTTCATGGATTTGTGATTATTCTGCTGATGAGAATGTGAAGCAGCGCAAAACTAAACCGCATTTGCAGACGGTTTGTGATAAAATCTATTAAGACTGTGGCTTTACACAGCTTAAAGGTAAATAATGATACAAAAGCTTTGCATTCAAGTTTTTGCATTCATTTTTTATAGCTACAGCTGAACCTCAGTGCACATGGATGACATGAATATGTAGACTGTTATGCACTCACGTCCTGTTGAATCAGACAGGTTTTCATGTAAACTCTCATCTTTAATCACACGGGACATCAGATGTTGATCATGGGAAAACATCTCGAGGTTGGATGTGAAAATGGCATGTAGAGAGCATGTTAGCCCGAGGAAATCCTCACGCTTTTAAACTTTGAAGTCGATATCGAAGAATTTCAGCTGTTGCTGTATTTCTCCCACACACAAGTTATGGATCCATGAATGTGAAACACTGCTGATAATTGATCCTTCATGCCAGCAGGGTCTGTGTTTTATGCAACACTCTGGGCATTTCTGTTCGCTGATCACAAAAATAGTTTTAATGTGTAACACTAATGAGTTTATTTTTAAGGATTTAGCACCAGGAGAGTTCAAATGAGAACCATGAACTTCTTTTGGAGATGATCAAGGAGAGCAGAGAAAACAGAAAGAAAATACAAACAAAAACTGTTTCTCGTCAGACTGCATGCATTTACAAGGACAACCTGTTGCACATTCATCTTGAATTATGCAGAAAAAAATTAATGACATGAAGATAATTCAGGTTATTTAGACTTAGCTGCTCACTGAGCAAAGTTAAAGCAAAATGTTGCAAAAACAAGAAGTAAACAGGGTAAAAAAGCAAATGTTCCGGGCAGTAAGTTTAACATGGCCTTAATTAAAATGAAAAGACGAAGTCAAGGTAATGAACAGGAGTGAGTTACAAATTAATTAAGTTATTTAAAAAAGGTGTTTTTATCTCCAATTTTTGCAGATGAACTCTGTTTCAAAAAGGCAAAAATGTAAAATCGTTTTTGTGAAATTAGGGAAAGTTTTCTTCATTTTCACTTAAATTCTCTGAAGCAAAACTTTAAATTTACATTAAAATACTTTGATGGAAACACAGTGATTGCTTCTACTCCAGATAAAATTATATAACATGCATGAAATATATAATATACATTTACTGCTCCCAGATCTCATAACTATTTTATAATAAAGCATCTCTTATTTTTAAATTTAAATCTGAATTTTTTTCAAATACATCTTTCTAACAGAAACAAACCAATTACGAATAAACAGACGGAGGGAAAACATTTTATATTGAGGTCTGTGGAGGTAAAGCAAGAAAAGCACATGCACTCACTCTTCATTACGGAAAAGTTTTAAAATATCATCTGCTTTAAGTTCCCATCTCAGGCAAAACTCACAGGAAGAACCACACACTCCTGCATTGTCTAACAAATTGTTCAGTTCAAAGACACAAAACACAGTTTCCTCCCTTTAAACTCGAAATCTTATCTTTCAGCTTTTACTTCTCCCACTCAGCAAAAGATCATATAGGAAAAACTCCACATGCTGGGATTCGTGCAGTCGTTGTCATTTATAAGACGACGAAAACTTTTAATAAAAAGATGTTTTGGTCAGTCAACGACTTCAGGGTGCAAAATACTGATCAGTAGAGTTTGTCATTAGAGTGACTCCCCTGAGAAAAAGACAAAAGACACCGACGTATTGCACCTCATGCAGACTCTTTATATAGTTTCAGACAACTGCATTTTAATAGTTTAACTGAAAGAGAAAATGTAGTCATTATCTCCTCACCCACACCTGGATAAAAAGTCAGATGAAGTTCCTTAATCCACAAGTAATATTTGCATTTTTCCCTTTAACAACCGAAGCAGCTTGAAACATTTTTAAAACATAAAAAAACAAGGAAAAAGATGAAAAACGTAGTTGTTTCTGTACAGCTCGTCCTACTTTATCCAAGCCTCAGAGAGCCCTGAGATCCCAAACAGACCTGAGAAGACATAATTTAAAACCTTGTTTTTAAAAAAGCCTGTTTCAGTATCGATTTCATCATTTTGAAGGCAAACACAAGCAGTGTGTGTGAGAAAATGACAGCAGATACTCAGCATTAAATGAAGAAGATCAAATCACTGTGATGCCTTAAAAAATAAGCATTGCTCCCTGTACAATAATGTTTGTATCTTTTGCATTAGATTGTGTTTTATTCTACACGTTATGCATGAAATGAATATAACCCTGCAAGGATAAACTAGGTGTTTTAGTAATAATTGAAAAATTTCAAAGTTCCCACCAAACAGGCTTGAAGAAGTTTGTAATCTGAAATCATTAGAGAGCCGGCCCACTGTGAACTCCCGCGGATGGTATTGCTTTGTAAGGAATCTCTGCTATCCGCAAATCTGGGTCCGTATCTGTGTACCTGTGCTGAGCTGGGAATTGTGTCAGCAAAATGACAATAAAGATAACAAAGGCTTCAGAAAAGCTCGAACAGATTCTGCTGAAAGAAGGATCCATGGGCCCGACTTGGCTCCGTACCAAAGCCGCGATTCTCCGAAGGATTCCAGGGAATGTGGTATAATTTGTATTTGATCGATTTTCATTGAACTTAATAACATTAAGATGTTATTTTGAGAAAGATGGCTCATTACTGGCCTTATTAATAGCCTGAAACTGTCTCACTTGCAGAAATTGCATGAGGCTATTTTTTACTCATCACATTACTGAACTGTCAACACAAGAGACTTAGTTCTCTTTAGTCTGTGGCCCTTTGCCATGTTACATTCAGGCTGGGCTGCAGAATTTAGGCTCTTTTCTACGGTATTTTCCACTTTCTTATACATTTTATACAATATTTTGTGACATATAATCACTTACAGAAGCTGCAGTACACCAACATGCAGAAACTTCAGTTTTTTTAAACAAATAGCTGCATGTTTGTCCTGTTAGAGCAAAGAAAAAAAGATGCAATCGATGTTAAACAAGAATGAGTTTATAACCAACATGTTGAGCATGCAGCAACCAGGATTTCAAGATGTTTAAAAACCAAGACTTGTCTGCAGTGTCTGGGTTCATGTGCAAAGGTGGCTCCAGCTACTGTATGAAAAGCAGTTCATGTTCTGACGTTGGTCCGTTGGTTTTGTCTCCTTGGAAACAAAGTTGTCGGCCATATGATCGAAGCAGAGTGAAGTATTTTTGTCTGACTGTAGCATGTCAGTCATCCGGCGCACACGCTCGACTCATTACGACATTATTCTGCTTCATTGAAAGAGTTCTGGGCATTTACATGTACTTAATTTTGTGGAGTAGAAAATCACTTGTGATGGATTGTAACTGAGCCAACTAAAAGCTTTTTTCAGGGGTTAAAAAGAGCTGCTGGAGGTGCTGTGGCCTTAAACACATTAGTCTGAATCAGACGACAGGTATTATTAGCAGAGCGGCGCTGCAGGTTTTTTTTCTCAGCCATCAGTATGAAACTCAGGACTTTGTGCCCATTGAAAATGTTTATTCTGATTCTTCACACACATTTTACTGAATAGAGATAAACAAAGACACAACCTCAGTGATGATATGATGCTTTGCTTTGAGTTTAGAAGATCCAGCTGTGCAGAATTTGTCCAAAACAACTCAGTGATCACTTGTGTCGCTAAATGAGCAAATTAGAGAGAAGCTACAGTTCAGAAAAGTGCTCAGATTTTGACCTGATAGTCTTTTACATGGAGTTTAACATGGACATATTTTTGGTCACATGGCAAATGAAATGAAGTTGGGTTTTAACAAAACAAACAGAGAAGCTGGGGGTGATCATAATCATTTTAGTGCAGATAATTAAAACTATACATTTGTTTCCTTCTGTACATGCATACATTATTATTTCAGGATAAGCAGGACAGGATTTAAATTCCTGGACAGCTAATCCTAATTGAGTCATGTTTTTTTTGGGACAAAGTTTGCTTTAGTATGCTGAATTAAATGACAATAAGTTCTTCTTTTGCACACTGTCACTCTTTCTTACTTCAGTCATTGTAAACCAGTGGTTTTATCAAACCTGCTGGACAAACACCTGCATGTTTTTTAACTTTTTACCAAAAACTACAAGTCTTGTTTATTACCAGATTACTTCTTACAAATGATTCACATAACTTTGACTATGTTGGATGATTCTGCAACTCAACTGCTTCCCATTAAAGCCAATGCAGGAAGTAAAGTGCCCTTAATGTAACAAGGCAGAAAGCAGGGGTGTGGATGTCAAGGTGATGGATTAACATGCAGCAAGTCCCACTTTTATGGAGTTTGCTCGCCTTCACAGACCTGTAATTTACATTTACCTTTTCATTAACTGTGACCAACCTTCTTCGCTACTCTACAGCACGGACTGTAGAAGGTTTTCTTGGGATGTAAAACAAAAGGAAACAAAACAAATTTTCTCTATATTGGACTGAACTGCATTGTATTTAATATTGAACTCAAAATTTAATGAAGCTTTTATGACTTTGGTGATTCATGTTTGCCGTCTCCGCGTAGATTAAGAAGGTGCACATAAAACACATTTACATCACATAAACCTGTTATTCCGACGTGATATAGTGACGACTAAAGGCACCGTCATGTTGACAGGAATCAGACATAACTGTCCTTCACTGCAATAACTTCATCCCTGATGAACTATCGCTGTTATGTTTCAAATGACAGGTGATATCAGAAGGTCCACTGGAGGCCTGAGGATCCAATGCAGCTGCACAGTTTGCACTGAAAACATCAGCACCCCACAGCTGTCAGAACATCTGTGGCTCCCAAAGAGAAATATTTCTAAAGATAAAAACGAGAAGTATTTCTTCTGCAGACATGCAAGCCGTAACATTTTGCAAACACTTTGAGCATTGTTGCTTTTAAACCGGTCAGTAAAAACTGTGCCAGAGAGAAGAAAACTGCTGCGTGGGGCTGAAGCTTGTTAAGCGAGGGAGGAAACTCTGCAGAGACACGCAGTTAAATATTTCATTGTAGTTTGTGCATGAAGTGCTAAAGTGGGATGATGTTCAGGCAGCGCAGGCTGAAGCTTTCGACAGAGATGTTTCACGATCAAGATCAGATAAACCAGGTCCTTCATCTCCCTGATCTTTCACAGGATCGCTCTAAAATCTGACTCCCGTTAAAACTGAAAGCCTGATATGTGTTTTAGCTCATGTTATCACTTTATTTTACATTTTACAGATTATAAGTTGGTAATTAAAGTAAAAGACACAAGCAGAGGTTTCCAACAATTTTAAATACTGTAGTAATATAATTTTTGATAAACTGGGCCACTTTTAACAATCTTTCACATTTCAGAAGACATGCCGATCGCCCTCAGACTCAAATGTTACCGGTTTAACCACAGTACAGGCATTTTTATGTACACATAGATCAAATAATATATTTATTAAAGACAGAGGCATTGCATATTGACATTTACAGGATGCTTTAAGCTTTTCTTAGCCGTGGAGAGATATAACTATCATTTTTTTAAGTTTTTAATCATATAATCGTGCATTACTGATTCCGAAAGCCTTTTCATCCATGTGACTCTTTTCCCTTTTTTTCCACCTATCAAAGGCTGTTCTCACCAATACTGAAGGTCCGCTTCACCAAACAGGCACGAGCATAGAAAACACTTCAAAACATTGGCAGTGTTTCATCTCCCCCCTCAGCCTGAAAACCATCTTTGGAAGCAAAAGGTCAGGATTGTGAGGGCTTTTATGATGATAACATCCAAAGCTTGTGAAACGAGATTCCATCACCTGCTGCTGTTTATCGCTCATTTTACACTCACTTCCATACGAGGGGAAAAAATGACATACTGCTATAAATTTAATGCAAACCAAACTATGTACCATATTTTCACAAGATGCCATTTTTAGCGTATTGTATTTTTCTCAAGTTACTTTCTGTTAGAGAATAAGAACCTGGATACAGTTTCTTTATTATTCAATCTGAAACAAACATAGTATTTAACACACATTTTCATGCTGAGACACTTGATATGTTACATCGTCATTTTCTTCACTTGTCATAAATGTTTAAAGCAACTTGTGACTTATTCCATGTTTGCAAATAGCGTCTTAGCGGAAGAGGAAGTGGTGTGAAGTCCGAGTGCCACAAAAGGTCGGGGCAGGTTGTCGTGTTTGATACAGATGTGCAAGTATGTAACATTTCTATGTGTTACAATTTCTATTGAATGATGAGATCCAAGAAAAGCTACAGAAATATGGACTTAAGGAGGATTTAAGATGAGCAGATTAGTAGAAAGCAGCTCTCTTTAGCATCATATGACCAAGAAACTTCTATTTATCAGCTGTAATTATCCAAATAACAGTTTATTAGTCAGTTTGTTTTGTGCATTACTCAGAATAACAATATGAGTGTTATACCCAAGCAGACTGGGCTAATGAATCTGTATTTAAAAATAGAAAAAAAGGATTAAATTAACTTGCTAAAAGTTCAAATTTCAGCACAAATCACAAGAAGAAAATCAGCTGAGTCCTTGTTGACATCAGAGATATCAGTGAAAAGAACCTGCACAGATTGCAAGTCAGACTTTATTACTTTACAGAATTCCTATTAATGCTTCTTGGTTTGCTCTCCTTTTATATTTGCACCTGCTGTCGCACACAGAGGATATTAAGAAGCAGAGCCGAACGAGTGAAATAGCCAGGACCCGAGCCAAAATCCAAACCCACACACAAGGCTACAGTGTGCGGCTGATTTTCCATGAAAGAACATTAATTCGCTCCACTCCTGAGACACTGTGTTTTCCAGTGGCATCCTGAGGTCTGACAGAGTTGTTCAAACGAGTTTCCTAATGAAAATTACAGCACAGCGAGAGGCGGCAGAGGCAGTCGGGGGGGGTGACGGCGCTCGGCGGGAGCAGGGAGGATATTTTGGGACGAGGCACCTGCAACGGTGGCTATCATAGTGTACTCATCTAATGATGTCAGATTACACAGTCACCAAGGAAACCAACAAAAGACTTGAACAGAAATAGCAAAGACGGAGCAATTTGCCCTGACTGGCAGGGCTGTGTGATGCCGTGCAGCATGCATAATTAAAAACACACTACACACTCTTTCTGGCTTGTTGAGTCTACCGTCGAGCTTAAGCAGTTTTTTAACGTTGCTCACTCTCGTGTGCTCTGCACTGACAACTGTCCCCCGTGGGTGTGTGGGAAGGAGGGAGGAGGAAGAGAAGAAGAAGAAGGGATGCGAGGAGAGGAGGTAGAGATGGCTGGCTGCTTTTTTAGTGGCCGCTTTTAGATACGATCAGAATAAACATCATACCTCAGAGGCACAAGACTGGCACCCAACTGTGTTCGTTTGCTTTTTTTTTTTTTCTTTTGTGCAACTTGTTCATTTTTTTTGTTGACATGCAATGAGTCAAACACCCCAAGAGAGCAGATGGATGGAAAAAAAAGAAGACGCTCAGACACTCAGACAAGCAGAAGGGTCATGTTGCTGAGCGCAGGGCGCACCTGGGGTTTAACCTGTGTTGCATTTCATGGATCAGAACTCGCAGCGTCTGTGCCTGCGAGAGGTTCAGGGGTGGTACCAGTTTGCATCCGAAGGAAACAGGAACATGATGACCCAAATCTTTTTCAGTGTTCTATCAAAAGCTGCTTTTAGGAGTTTAACTTTTCTTTGCACAATCCTTTAAAAAACATCGGAGGCTGCTCATTATCTCCCAGTGCCAATTATTTTCTTAAAAAAAAAAAAGGTTTGAAAAGATGAGACAAGTGATGAAGTGCACTCACTCCTGCAGAAGAGCTGCATGTATGCATTTGTTTCATCATTTTCTGCCTTCTTTTTTAATTTTTTTTTTTTACATCACCCTTTACTGTATCTCCCTTTCGTTGAGCTCAGAGGTGGAGGGCTGAACAGCAGCCTCCTCCTCTCCTCGAGGACAAACACGTGGGGGAGTCAGGAGTTGACACCAGGGAAAGGGAGTCATCTGCGGGGAAACAGGGAGACGCAGCGATGTGACTCTGTGCCAAATGTTTACAGGCGAGCTGACATAGTTAGAAGATGGAAAGAGCTGAAACGAGGCTGTCTCTCTCTGCACTCTTGGAGAAAACGAGAGATAGGAAATCTAGGTCATCCCCACTGATGCATTGCAAAGCGAACTTCAAACAAACCTGGCCTTTAGCGTGATGGCTCTCCAAAGCTATGCTACATGCCATCAGAGACTGATCGCCATTTTCTGCCAAAAGCTGCCGCGAAAGTGATGAATAGAGCCATTCTCAGGGTGAAGAATAGGCACAAGCTCCACAAAGAGCATCTGTCCATCTTCCTGTATTTTTATTTATGGACGAACCTTTCCGTATGTATGGAATCAAATCATCTTTTTTCGGGTTCTGGCTTTGCAACCAATTAGCCGGCCGGTAGTTGGACCACATGCTAGGTTTCTATGGTTTCTATTCCTCATCTGCCCTTCACTCAGAATTGCCTCAGGGAAGTCTTATCCGTAATCATAGCCCTGGGAATTGTGGTGAAAAGCTTTGTTCTTCAATTGAAGGCTCGATCTGTCTAATTCAAGGGCAGCCGGCTGAAACAACAGTCTTGTGTTGGAGAGGATTCCTGTCAGCGGCCGCTGCCTTTTTCTGTCTCAATCTCAGCTAAATTATTTCTCGTGGTTATAATCGCTTAAGCTGCAGATTTTTTATTTTTTTTTATAATTCATGGCAACGAAACAGTAATATGTAAAGACTGAAAGTTCACAAATTCAAAAGAAAAGCATTCAAGATTTACTGTTTTCCTCAACTTGTGAGCGAAAACATTCGAGTCTGGAGCGACTTCACTAGTTTTGTCGAACTTTTTCAGAAGCTTTTGATGCCGTCGATGCATTCTGTTTTAGCCGAGAGTTTGCAAGCAACATAAAAAGCTCCCATTAGAAATGTATGAGCTTAAAGTCCAAATGAACCGAGACCCCATTAAAGAAAGAACAAAAACACAGCGGCGTAGTTCAGAGAGAGTGTTTTGTGCTCAACCTCGCTGAATTATTTTAGAGTAATGTTCTATCGTGTGCTACAATGAGTAAGCTATAATTAATGGAGACAAGGCACAGGTTGAGGCTACTGTCATTGTTGGGTATATGAAGGCTTTCTGACTGGCTGTTAAATAAATGGCGATGCTTTCTCCGAACTCACACAAAAAAGGCTGAGTGCTAAAGTGGATGTGAAAGTCGTGTGAAGGCCTGTTACATAGCAACTCCAAAACAAGCCTGTGTAAGTACCTCTGACTGTACAAAGGTAATCTATTACACGAGCACGCTTCTCTCATGGCTCCTTGTGGAGTTGATTGACACTTTCTGCTGTTGCTGAAACGTCTTTGGCTGCACAAACATGCGTCAGACGTCAAAATGTGATGTAAAATCAATTATGTTGTCCGAACTGTGAGCATGTTTTTCTTCTTCAACCCGAACTACACTTGCAGTTGTTCTTAGATGAGATAGTTTCTACCGTTGTTTTGCTTTTTTAAAATGAACATTCAGTTGTCGGATTTTAACTTTACAGGTGACAATAGTGAGAAGTTGTGACCATCAAGATTTTGTTTTAAGAAAAAGCAGAAGCACCTATGTGTAAATATATTTCGGTTTTAAACCCAATGCTATCATGAAATGTAAATGAGATAAGAGCTGGTTACTTTGCTGAAAAGTTGGACATGTGCACCCTGTTTCCTGCAGCTCTTCAGCTCTTCTGCAGTCGCTTCTTCTTGTGTATTTACGGTTCATAATATTTCAAACTGATCTGCTGTTGCTAAAATACCAACATGGCCATTGCCTTGTTTTGTTGGCACATTTTTAATGATTTTTTGACGGCCGAAAGTTATGAAATCAGTGACAAACATGCTGCTTTTTTTTTTTAGAACTACTTCATATCTGACTTTAATAACAGTCTTGCAAGGTGGATGGTTTTAATGTGAAGCTGCAGCGTGAAGATGTTCAGTTTGCAACATCAGTAATTTCAGATTATTTATTCTTGTAAAATGTCTGATGTGTTAGGTAACACTGACGTTATCTTATTTTTATTAGCACAAATGTTGACATGCATGCTAAAACGTGAAATCACACTGATTATGTTTTTTCTGCAACAAATTGTAGCTTTGTCGATGCACAATCTCACTGGTTGAGTTAAAACTCAGTGGGCTGAGCCAAAGAACCAGGAAGTAACCACTGGAAAAGTTAGCAAACAAGAAATTTGGCTTGTTTAATGATAAAAACTGGATTATTTTTATTAATTTAAACCCTGTACACCTAAACTACATGTTAGTTTTGATTGTTTAGGCTCGTTTTGCCTCAGAACAGAAATCGACTTTGCAGCACAAAATATTGGCTGTAAATACATGCAGTCCAGGATTATTTTTATTATAAATCTCCTTTTTAAAATGTGCTCATAATGTAAATAAACATTTAAGGCATTTTTTTAAATCAGTTTAAACATTACAAGAAGAAAAGGAATTGAGGAGCAGCTGCTGCGAGCTGTTTGACGCAGAGTTTAATGCGACAGGCTGAACACCTTCAACTTCTCCGCAAAGAAACCAACTGTACTGCTTCCTGTGTTTATGTGGAAATCCACTCTCGCCGTGTGCAGCATAAAATCAGATTGTGGTTACTCAGCAGAGTGGAAAAAGGCCAATTATCGACTGACTTCTTTATTAAAACAATATGAGTTTGTTTGGCTGCAGTGGAAACTGATACACCATTGTTGTGCTGCTGTTTCAGCTGCTAAAGGAGCGTTTGCTTTGTGGTGTTAAGTTGCACTTCCTGTTACAACCAGCAGCAACAGTAAATTAGATGAATTGAGCTTCAACCTGCACAGACTGATGAGACTGAATGTTGGTTTTAAATATTAACCACCTTCTCTGCTCCTCATCTTCCTCTGTGGGTTTTAGTCAATTACTCTGTTAAACGGGGGAGTTTGACTGGTGACATGGATCCGTTTGCAGGATCATTAGTAAGTCAAAAATAATTAAAACCAAGCAGACACCTTAATTTAAGGCTTTCATTTGCAATTCCAGTAAGTCAAGAATCAAACATCTTTAAGGAGGCTGGTTTCTTTTTTATGTGTTAACGAAGCTCAAGATCATCAACCGAACCCCTCAGCCGACCTTTTCTCCTTTAACCTCCAACATAAACAGAAACTATCTCAGCGTGGAATAATTTCATAGCGAGGCATTCCCAAAATAGATGGTGATGAACCCGTTTCCCCACACTGATGCCAACGCACACCAGCAGCTCTTACTTATCTCTGACAGTCTCACCGGGGCGACATATGCCCTGCGTAATATCTTAAATTGGATAATTCCATACCTCACACATTTGGACGCGGGCATGGCACTCCTCCATATTGAGTTTCACCGAGCAGAAACAAGCGATGTGGCAAGATTACGCTCCGCTGCCAGCTGTGTGGGAGGCATTATGCATTTTAGGAAACAGCAGTTGAATGGTCATTTATTACTAACATGAGACGCCCACATTATTCCAATTCTGTACCAACAGGGCTTTTATTGTTCGTCTCTGGGATCGCTGCCCATCTGCAGGGCCCCAAAATGAACTTGAATCTGCTTTAAGCACTCCTCTCGCCTCTCCTCCTCTCTTAGTGGAGATTTCTTGTTTCATCTCGACGTCAAACGTGATAGAAGGTTTGACCTCAAGCACCTGGACCACCTGGGTCTGTTTCAATTAATGAAGAGAAGCGTGATGTCCACATGAAGACACGGGGCCCTTTTGTGTCAGCGCTCTGAGTATCTTGATTGGACCTCTCGATGCATCATTCATAAATCAGAGAGCAAGGCCTGGAGAGCCTGGTTACCACTACAAAGCCGAACAGAGCTCACCGGGAATCACTTATTATTCATATCACTCAATTACCCCCAAAACAACGCTTCTGGGAAACGTGGGGAACGAATCAGACCACATTCACATTCCAGTAAACAAATGCTTTTACAGGCTTTTTCTATAGTCACCCATAGTGTTAAAGCAACAACATATGATGTCTAGTTGCACTATCGGGTATTTTCAGTTATTTCCTGTTTAATTTTGAGTTTTTTCTCTCAAGGTTTTGTTTTAACTTCCTCATTTTGTTGCTTTACTTTGGAGTTTCACCTGTTTCGTGTTTGATTTCTCTCTTTCGTGTGTTTTCAAGCTTTTGTCTTTTCATTCTCTCATTTAATGGTTTATTTCTTCTCCCCGGTCGGGGGTCTTTGTATCTGCCCCACCTGTTTTCCTGGTTTGTGATTAAAAACACTTTCTGTTTTGTTTAATTTTTTTGTTTTAGGTTTTGTTCTTTGTTCCATATATCAGCTTTTACTGATTAAAAACACTTTCTGTTTTGTTTAATTTCTTGTGTCGGTGTCTTGTTTTTGGGTCCTGACACTTTTCCTCGAAACTCAAATACAAAAAAATAATCATAATTAAATCAACTTTTTAATTTTTATCCATTTTATACAAATTTACTTTTTTTCCCAAAGTATTAAGTCAGTGCAAACTACTTTTAAACAACCTTGTGTTGCAAAAAATGCAAATTCTTTTCCTCGTATCTTGTTTGTTGTGACAAAAGTTCTTATTCCTGACGGCCTGAAGTGTTTTTCCAACAATCAACGTTTCTTATATTCTGCATTTAACTGTGATTCTGCAACTGAAACCAATTATGTATCATGGTGAATGACCGGCAAGAGCATGCGTCCTATAACACACTTTTCACCGTGAAGTTTTTTAAGGTCATCAGGTCGCTCGCACTCCTTCCACTCTTTACTCCGTCCTTTTACTCCAAAGCTTCTGTAGAAAGTAAAAAACCGTATAGAGAGCTTCAAACGCTCGCAGTCAAAGGGTGCTTTCATCATTTCCCAGCTAAGCATAGCAGCTTTCTCTCAGCTGCTCGTAAACCTTTCATGCCGCCATGCAGAGACCGGGGCTGAGGTGGGTGGGACGCGGGGGGCATTTTGGGGGCTCAGCGGGGGGTTTGCCGAAGCTACAGTTTGTTTTCTTTAGTTTGAACCCAGATGCAAAAGACTTATTTGCTCTTCTTTCTATAATTGGTTTCATTAAGTTCATGCAGCCCAACTGAAAGTGCAGCTCGCCTTGTAAACAAAAGTCGCACTGAAGTTTGGCTAAAACCAAATTGGATTTAAGTGTCTTACGAGAGAAGAAACTGAAAGAAAAGCTGAAAACGTGCTCTACATTTAATGTTTGTGTCAGACTTTCAACAGCCATCCACTGTTCACTGCCCCGAACCTGTAAAACTGCTTTTATATTTTCAATTCAGAACATATTCTCCCTCCTTATGAACCCCGTTTACTCTAAAGAGGACAGAAATCTACTTCATCACTGTGGTTGTTTGGTGCAATACGAGGCAGGGGCATTTAAACCCAAATATCCTCCTTTTGTTCGATTTGTTTGGGCAGATGAGACAAGGCCATTCAGCCGAGCTCAAAAGTAAAAGCGCATTAAGAGTAAATAGTGGCTCCCTGACAAGAATAAGCGTTTGAAGCTGTCATATGTAGGCCAGGGGGGCTATAAAAATATCTGCAACCAGACTTACCTCTGCCAGAGCATGCAACTATTTATTTTAAGAAAGCAAGTAGTCAGTTAAATGACTTTTTCTTTTTTTTTTACTTGTATAAGGATGTAAAAAGTGCTGCTATAAAGGAAAAAAAAAAGGTCCAGGAGAGATTTTGTTGAATGTGAGCCTTTATGACTATTTTAAGATATTTGCTAACATGGCCAGACACAACAGAAGCAAAACCGAATCAACATTTTTCTCTCTGATATTCAGCAAAAGCTGCACAAAAGCCCGAACCAAACAAAACACAGTGTTTGTACGAACGCCTCGCTCCCCAGTTGTGTGTACCATGCAGTATGAAACAAAGGACTCACACGGCTAACATGACACGGAGATTTCTACTGTCAGAGAAATCAATGTCCATCATGCACAAATTGTCTGGTCCCTCTTTGTTTTGCTCAGCGGGGCTTCATTGTGACACCCAGTGTGCCGCTCTCCCTCGCATGCTGAAAAGAGACGCGACACAGAAACAGAATAAGCTCGCCACTTGGTGCCTCAACAGCACTTCAAACTGATCCCAGTGCAGCCGACTGCGTTCGAACCGCACCGCCGTCACATCCAAGAACTGCTTGGTGGTCTTGGAATAAAGAAAAAGTCTTTTTACATTAAAATGTGGCTGCATTATATTTGCAAAATAAAAGCCCTTTTAAATAAAGCTAAAATTGTTTCTTTCAACATTGTAAAATGGTGCCACGACCCCCCGTGAATCTCCCAAACACGCGCCTCAGCAGGAGCCCCGCGGACTGTTTATCACATTCAAATTGACGTCAAGTTGTTTCCCATTAAATCTTCTCTGGGAGCTGGACTGAAACTGGAGGTGAGCTGTGAATTATGCATCGACCCCGTGATGACATCAGCCCCTAAAAAACATGCACATGTGAGATCTCAGTCAGAAAAGGTTGGCATTAATTATTCACATCAAAACATTTCTGCTATAAATCATGCAATCCTGTATCAACACAGTGTGTGTGTGTGTTTAACCCTCAAAAGGTAAAAAGATTCAAATAATTAGACATTTTTTCTGATGTGTCTCTTCGTTCCTCCTGTGCCATTATTCAAGCGCAGCACCGAATTAAAACACTTGTTACTGGTTTAATGGGAAGGGTCCTGCTTTGTTAATCCGTGTGGTTCGCCGTAATAACTTTGTCATGTCGAGATGTTTTCTACTCGCTCCTGTTGGTGCTCTCTGTTTGGTAGGCAGTAATTGGTGGAGGGCTTCGAGGCTTCCTCCGGTGACCTCATTACCCCAATTAAATTTGTAGCCGTCTCTGAAAACAGTCCATCTCACAAAGTGATGTCTGATTATCACTTCCAGTCCAAATGAGGTTGAGATATGCAGCTGCTGAAGTGGGGCAGGAACATATGGCCGTGCCTTTTCACAGTTTGCTGCAGAAGTTTCTTCCTTAGATCACTGAACCAAAAAGAATATCATTACATTTGATTTAAGTCTTCAAAACTTGTAAAAATTCAAATGGAATATAAAAGTATAGATGTTTGGGTCTGTTCAATAAAACCTATGTTCTTACTGACCAATGCAAGTCTTGAATATTGCATTAGCTTTTTATAGCACAAATATTCCAGTATTTATCCTGTATCATTATCATGTTGGGATGCTCATAGTAAGACAGGCAGTATATGTAGTAAATACTGTGACTATGGGATTACTTTAATGAAATATTCAGAAGTTCTCAGTTTGTTCACAGCAACCAGGAAGACTTTTAACACTTCCTGTCACATATTTGTCTTGTAAACGCAGTGAAAAAAAAGTGTTGGGTTGTTTGTGTTTCTCAGAACTCAGGCTAATAAGAGCTGTCAAGTCGAGGCCAAATTATAAGTCTACCAGTGCTCTTATGAAAATGTTATTTCTTACTAATTAAAAAAAAAA
>JAPZDZ010000017.1:9121674-9136433 GCA_029783805.1 Acanthurus tennentii | reverse complement strand
AACGTCCCCTCTGGAGACTGTCGAGGGACTGTGATTAGCTTCTTACGTTATAGTTTGGTCCGTCTAGTTAGCAAAGAAAGTCCTACCTCCTGGAAAGTCGCCTTTGGGTGCTTCCAGCTGTCTCTCTGTGTCACATGACGCTTGCACTGCATATTATGGCAATCCCTGTAGAGTATCTTGCATTGCTTCCAATGGACTGAGCTTGCCTCATTATTGCAATCTGATCACAATTGGCTAAGGAGGTGGATGACAATAAGGTCACATGATCAGACATTAAAAACAGATGTATATACCAGGTATATAAATAGCATCTTATAAGTATATGTTGTCAATCCCAAGCAGGATTAAGCAGGGCAACTTTTCCATTCCCTCCGTTTGACCTTGTAAACCAATTATTTGCTTGTTAAGGCCGGACTGGAAAAATTCAGAGGAATGATAATGTCGCTAGATGGGAAGTTTGTGGCCTTTTCCAGCCTCCACTGGCACTGCCCTGAAAGAAACGGCATGAATCGCGGTTTTTAATTAGCCTCCTCTGCACAATGAGGCCGTGGTCGCTTGAGAGGTGAAGTTTGGTGAATGCATAAAGTCTCCCAACAACGTAGCATTTGATGAGGCTGTCAAACCCCCTCGCATCAGCCAGGCACTCAGCGTGTGGCCTTTTTCAATGCTCCTTTATTGGAAAGTTTGAACACATCCTCTCTCAGTGTGTTCATTCCCTGTTCACAGTCTCCCCGTCGCTCAATGACAGCTAAGAACAAAAAACACTACTCTCTTGTTCCTTTTGTACATATTCTTTCCTTTCGTTTTTCCCTTTTTTTTCCCCCCCTGCATTCTCTTTTAGTCAGACTGGGATTGGTCAAAGCACAATCAACCTATTTCTGCAGCAAACAGAGGCACAGTGAATCCTTGCAGGTCTCCGGGGAGTCCTGCCAAGTTTGGGGCTTTTCAGTTTTTCTATATTTTTTTTTTTTTTTTTGCAAGGGGGGAAAGGATGTAAGCTCGCTCGCCGAGGAGTGCGCCTTTGTTGGTTGCAGGAGACTGACGCACTGCAGGAGTTTTGGAAACAAACCAGCCTGACTCTATTCTCCAGGCCCTGGCTGCTTTTCACACCACTGTTCTGGAGATACAAGCAGGTCCCATTCAAATCCCACTGCTTTGCATTTTTATTATAATTAGCAGGGAATTACCTGGTATTCCTCCCTTAGGAAAGTATGTCATTTTATCAAAATAAAGTACCAGTTGTTTGGGGAGGAGAAATGTTGTTTTTTTTTTAATTAAGATGCACCAAATTTTATTTTAAAAAGCCACGCTGTTCAGATCGTGCTCGACTCTTCCCTCTTAGCGTGCCCTGTAATTTCATTTGGCGTGATTTGCAGTGAAGTTTCATCACATATTTCCCGTCATGTTTACTGCTCGCGTTTGATGTGGCGCACGGTTGAAATATTTAAGACCTCATATTAATGATCCTCCAGGGGCCCCCCCCCAAAAAAAAATTTGTTAGAAGATGGCAGCTGATTTCCCTGCAGTGCGATGATCAATAAATTCTACATATCAATTAAGTTCCAGTGTCATTTCCAAGGCCTCTCTCAGGGATAAGCCTCTCTCTGCTCCCCGTGTCGGCCAATCGCGGCGCTGCACGGCCTCCCCCACACCTCCTCTGTGTTCATGAAACAAACATGTACGGAGGTGCTGCATATAAAGTGTGTGTTTCTCACAGATGCATGATGGGAGTAAAGGAGGAGGGGGGGCGTCATCATCTGTAATTTACAGGAAGTGTCTTTCATTTATTTCCTTTTATATGACATACGGCGGCAGCTCTGTAAATGTGAAAAGTTCTCAGCTGTGGATCAAATAGCCATGAAATGCTTTTACGGTCCTGCTAGCCTCTTTAAAACGATTAGATTCTATTAAGCCGTAAAACATAAATAAAAGACATTGAGAACATGGAAGATTTCTGCTCTGAAGATGCACACAGTTTCCTCCTGATGCTTTTTTCTCTTCCAGCTGAAAAGAGGAGTTGGAAAGAGAAGAGACATGAAGAGAGAGGGACTGTCATTACAGAAGGAGCCTTTTTTTTTGTCAAAACAACATGAGATTTGTGGTCAGAGGCAGTGGAGCTGCTGCAGATTCGCCTTCATTGTGACAGTGCAGCTTCTGCAGCGTCCAAACAGTGTCAGTGTCAAGTCTCTGTTAGCATCCTCTGCTAACTGAGAGCCACTACAGATGTTAGTAGGCGTTGCATCTCTGCATCCTGCCAGTAGCCAAGCAACACGGCACACTGCAACCTCCCAATCTCGAGTGCCTCAGCACATCCCCTGACACAATCTGGCCCTCTGAATCGGGATTTCAAATCCTCAGCAACCTTTTCCCGAGTTGTGTGTGTGATCCTACCAGCAGGTAATTAAACCGTCCCTGCTCCGTTCAACCTCTCAGGAAAGCCTCCCCGCCGTATATCATCCGACATCAAAAACACTTAAAATAAATTGCTGTGTAAAAATGCAACGTTCAGGCAGCCAATTAAGTTTGAATTGTGCAGCGTTAGCTTGCGATCGTGTGTAATGAGGCCTATAGCTTAACTGTGAAGGCTGCTAGCTGCCGTTTGAATAAAGGTGTTTTTTGTTTTTTTTTCTTTCATTCATATAGAGCCTAATGAGTGTGGAGATGTTATCGTTTCACATCAAATCGGATGATACAGATGGAATAGCTTGATGAATGATTAACACCCCTTTTACGAGGGCGCTGACCTTACAATATTCGCTGTACCTGTTAAGACAATGAATTAAAAGAGACAACAGTGATTAATTATTGGCAGTCATTAAGCTGTTAAATTGACTCGCAACCTACGGCTTACTTATCTGTCCAAATTTAATGAGGACACATCTGGCAAAACAGCTCGGGAAAGAATAACAAAGCAAAGCAGTTTATGCTAACACCACTTTGATTTTCCTTTTTTTTATTCCCCCCTTTTTTTTTTTGACAAGTCATCTCTCCCGGTGCCAGCCCGGCAACATTCCGGTTCAATTCCAAAATAAAAGTATCCAAATCCTATTCCACCACCATTCATTTGCTTGGCATTGAAATTCAAATTAGGCCTGATTACAATGTTTAATGTGCATGCCACCCTCAGCGATTTTTTTTTTTTCAAAGCATGTGATATAGGCTTTTTGAGGGCCTCCTTTTGCTGTTCGCGACGCTCTCTAAGGCTCTCTGTCACTTTTTTTTGTGCACTGAGTGCCTGGTCTTGAAAAACACAAGAACAGCGAAGGATTATGGTTCTGTATGTGTCTTTCATTGCCTTTAATATGCAAATGGGAGATTAGCTTTAGAGGGAACTGTTTGGCACGGGAGTTATTTCCACCAGGAGGTGATGCTAACCATTCACACCTTTTTTTTTTTCCGTCTCTTGATCAGACTTAACTACTTCAGCAAGAAATGTCATCCAGGGTGCTTTGCAGGAAAAAAAAGAGGAAATATTAATAAACTGTGCGAAAAAATGCTCACAGTCATGTATGAATCATAAAGACTTAATAAATTAAAGCTGCTACATGCAGGCAAAATTCAAGGTTTCAGTAACATGACTCAGTGTTATTAATTTGAGTCAAAGACATGTGTCAGTATTCCATTTGAGAGAAAAAAATAAAAAATTCAAATGAGCCTTTCTGCATGGCTCAGGCACATCAAACAAAATAAGAGAAAAACTACATCTCTGCAATTCATAGCAAAAGCCAAATGCAGCCGGGTAAATGACTTTGGTATTACACTGTCAGAAAAACCATTTCAAATGTGCCATGGGAAGCAATTCCGGCGTTCCTTTTGATCTCCAGCGCGGAAGGGGAGGAGGAGGGATTAGGAAACATTTCATATCATTGGAATTGTGATCGCGGCATTAAAGCCATACAATGCGCGTGCAATGTCAACATCTATAATTGAGTGATTTAACTGACCTAATTTCTGCGTGTGGGCTACTTGTGCAGTTGTTGCAGCGTCAGAACATTTAACCCTTTGGAATATTCACTTCGGAGGGGGAGGTGGTGATGAATCCAAGCACCCATCTGGAACGACATCCAGATGGGACGTTCGCTGCATCCCAACCTCCTTGTTATGTGATCCTGAAACTGTGCTCGCCCATAAGAAGAGGAGATAACAAGTGCAAACCACGCTGTTTGCAGCCAAACATGCAGAAAGACGTTTTCCAAAACAAAGTCAGTCGAGTCAAATGTTTGTTTAATTTAAATTCATGAACATTTAGTCAAACTGAAAGCTCACAACACTTATTAAATCAGCACTCCAGCTACATCCACCTCTGTTGTTTGGAATATTGATCGTTCGCCCGGACAGACACACAGGGACACATGTGAGACAGTCAGCAGCAGATTATCCAATCAAACGTCCGTGCTGACCGTGTACAATTGATCAGAGTACATTCGCTCGCCGCTGACAGCCCTGTGGGCATTCATGGCTCCTCCGACTCGCTCAAAGGGAGGTTAAGGATTATTGACTGTGGGATAAAAGACTTAGAGAAATCTGCAGGATAGAGTCACCAAATAATTGGATTAAACAAACAAATTAATGTGCTGAATGTATAATGGGACAGCGAAGCATCGAAACACCTCCTCGGTGGGCCGTTTGTGCCACTGAAGGACTAGTTGTTCACATCTAAGATTTCAAACTAATTCAGACACATTAATGCTGCAGCGTCGACCTCAGGAGAATGGTGGGATTTTGGTCATTGCTATCAAAGGAAGACATGCAGTTATTTATCTCTTTTGCTTTCACACATGCTGTCCCCACTGCTCGGTCAGTATGTGGACATTTTCTCCCATTTTTTTTGCACATCCACCCTTAAAGACCGGAGCATAAAGGACATTCTTGCCTTTCAATCTTGACTAGCAGAGAAAATGGCTCTGTTTTTATACGTTCCTTGACCTCTTTCAGGCCTACAGAATGGAGTCAGTGTGTTCTTGAGCAGCCTAATTGGGTTGACAGCACAGTGTCTTGCCTCTTGCTCGAATGCATGACATCCAGCTCTTTGACAGAGGGGCCTGCCTCCGCAGTCCTTTGGCTGTCGGAGGCAGTAGCACTCCAGCGAATGTTTAAACAAGCGATCGTAGACGCCTCGACGCTGTTGACTTCCGCCGGGCGCGTTTTGAGTATTTGCATTTTTATTGTTAAGTTGTAAACACTTACAAACAAAAGCAACAGCGGATGAAATGTGGCTCGGAGTTAATGAATAGATTTTAATGGACACTCTCAGAGTGTGTTTGTTAATTTGCTGTCAGCGCACGCGCACGTGTGTGGTTTTAATGAAGCCGGATGAATTGTGCACGGGGTTGCCGGTGCGTGCAGTGCGATTATGTCGAATATGTTCGCTCTGTTGTGCGGTGCCAACAGTTTAAACAAGACTGTGTAGGTGGGATAGCGGGCAAAGAGGAAGGGCAAGGAGAGACAAAGGCACAGTGGTGAGTGCGCGAGGCCGCGGCTCTTCATGAATTCATTTCCCCTCTCTCCTGTGTCAGGGGGACCTCGTCTGATCCCATTAAGGTGGTAACAAGGTGACAGCGAGCGGTCCTGCAACGGTTCTGGCCTCCGGAGCTGTCTGGCTGCCCGTCTATGTTAATTAAGGCAGAGAATGAAAGTGTGAGGTATAGGGACACTGTTCGACGAAAACGTTTAACTAGATGCTCTGCAGAAAGACAGAGTTTCGCTCTTTCTCTCGAGCAAGTTTGCAGCTTCGAGGTGAAGCCAAATGGACAGCGATTCATGCTGATTGCCTGATTCACATAGGTGAGCGAGGTGTACAAATCCCTCCGCAGGCACTCAGCAGGCCGTGAATTATTGAGGCTCTGTTCGGCCTGTCATGTCGAATTCCTTAAAGTTTGGAAGATTGACCAGTCTCATTCCCGAAATCCATTTCCATTAAACATTATTAGGAGAGCTGGTCAGTGTTGCTCTTCTCCTTTTATACCCTTTCAACCTTGTCGGTGCTTTCAGATAGAAATAATAAAAATGTTTGGGCATGTTTTTGTCAAACTGAAAGCCCCCGTCTCTCCTCCATCTCCCCTTAACTGTGGGAAAGTGCCGTCATTTTGTGCGGGGGAAATGGCATTGGTGAAGTTAACCGGGAGAGCGTTTTTAGTGCAAAGTAAGTGGGCGATCAGGAGTTGTCATCAATTCCAATGCATGCCAGTTGCCACGGAAACAGAAGTGGAGAGGCTTTTCTCAAGGATCCTGTTAAACATTTAGAGTGTGTGGGGCTTTTTTCTTTCTTTCTTTTCTTTTTTTTTTTTTTTACCAGAAAGAGCGAAAATTAGAGAGTTGAAGAGATGTGTGTTGTGGGCAATTGTCCATCTTTTCATCCACATTTTTTGTGCAAAGTGCAAATGAGGGAGGTCAAGTTGCACAATTTAGCTTCAAGTTAAAGGTTCATATCTGTTAACCAAGCAACACACTCGGGAGTCGTGAATTTGCATACAAACCTCAGATATCCCTGTCGGCATAAGATTAGTGCAGTTAAATTTGCCCAGTCTGCCAATGTTTCCTTAATATCTTAAGTAGAGGTCAGACATCTTTCAAATAGAATACCAATCAAATTTTTGCTAATTTTCGCTCTTTAAAACCACTCGTGTAACACAAATTGATCACACACATCCCTGTGAGGGTTTTCTGCTGCTTGCATGTGAGCGCAAATTGCAAAACTTGCGCCTTTATCTGCACAAGTGACCAAAGCTCAGCGCGAAGAGCACAACAGCTGTTTGGCTCCTCCTGATCGAGGAGCCCTTCTCCGGCGGTAATCTCCCAGCAGACAGGCCCTAAATGTGAAAGGACTCTTTGCGGTAACAATGTGGGCTCAGCAGATAGGAGCTCAGTGTAATTCCTGTTAATTACTGTCCAAGAGGCGATAAGACCTCGTTTGAGGGGCTAAGAGAAGAGATAAGGAGGATCAGGGATTCACCTGAAGGATTTTCCAGCCCTTGGGCAAAAACAGTCCAGTGGTCCAGAAATAGTCTAAAGTTTAAAGCAGCCCTGAAGTAACTGTTGTTTTTTTTCTTTTCCTCACTGAACTAATGAAACTGTTTTGACACACATATGTAGGAGTAGCGACTGTGTGGAAACAGGAAGTGTTTATCTGTTTAGTTATTTGGAGACATTTTCCAAGCAAACTGACTTTTTAAGCATCCGCTTGATGCCGAAGCGTTTGTTCTATCGGCATCCCGAATCCAGGTAAACAAAATCAGGCAAAACCGTCTGCAAAAACAGAACATTTCTGCGATATATAGCAAATAAATTTACACTGAATTTTAAGTTGTAAAAAAAAAAAAAATCCTGGCACCCTCTCCTTTCCTTGCAAATTCAAAAAGCACATCAAAACAGGCGAATGGAAACACACTCATAGTGCACTTGAGTAAGAACATTGATGCCACAGCAAATATTCACAGCATGACTCGAGGGATTTTCTTTTAAGAATAGTTCAAAGCAATTCACCAAAAAACATGAGCCCTGCGAGACCCAATTCATTTCTTTTGCCACATTGCAAGCCTCCATTAGCATGCGCCGCGGATGAGTCTTACAAGTTGTCAGTCACCTCCGCTCTACCGTGAAATCAGACCAAATCCCAGTTGCTGTTTGTCTGGTTTTCTCCCAGGAGAGACTCGGCAGCATCTCCGCCGACCTCTGACCCGATAACAAACAGGCCACCTTGTTTGTGCATAGAAACGAAGCAGTAATATGTGATACTGTAGTATGAAAAATAGGAGGCTGATGAGAGAGGACAGTGTGTGTGGTTCTTTGAAGGAACTGAACCCAACGTGGTAAACTGCAACGGCTCTCTGGGGCTTCAGCTGCGGGGATATATGAGCTCATATTGGAGAAACGAGGCTAGTTGTCTAAATGCATTACTGTTATACGACCTGGGAGGGGGGGGTGCTGCTGCAGATCTGCATGTTGACCTTGTTAGTGTTAACTTCTTACTCTCTCGGGAGCACATGCATGCATGCAGACGCACCGGCGGTCTGACTGTAAACTCCTCTTATTTCGTACTTTTTTTTTTTTTTTTGGCTTTAATTCTCCTCTTTGTTCTCGCTTATTAACAGCTCAGCAAAGGGAATCGTGTCTTCTTCATTCAGCAGCTCATCATTAGCAACTGAGGCATATTTCGCCCTTGTAATACACAGAACACCGAGATACTAATTACCTTTCAGTCACCAAGAAGGCTTGGTTTTACCCCCTACTTCTCATTGAACAGTCGCTGTTGTAAAGAATCTGTTTCAGTCAGCCGTTTGTCGAGCGTCTATACAAATCAGACATAATATGACAACCATTCATCAGTTTGATAAATGATTATCAAAGAGAGCTACTGAGAATATGCAAATGCGAGCGCTCGTTCAGAGAGCACAGCGCACCAGCGATGAGAGACACAAAAACAAAGTTTCTCACAAGTAAAAATGCTTAATTTTTGATTACACAGAGGGAATTTGGTTTTCTGTGTTTCAGCACAGTCAAACAGGACCAAAAGGATCAGGTGACTTTGATTCTCAGGCTGAAATCGACGTAAATGCTCATCTTCTCCGTCTCCTCTGTCTTTAAAAATGTCTCACATCATATACTGTGATTAAATTAGTCTGTGCACTTTATCTAATGGACCTTCTTTTGTTCGAGACATTAGAGAATTTAGATAATTAGACATGAACCACTTGTCTTTTCTGACGTTAAATTTGTAGTTAAGTGATGTCGAGATCATTTCTGTTTCTCACTTAGTTTGATAACGCAGTGTTTAAATGTACTCCGATGTTTTGTGTTTATCTGATTTGACTGCATTTCACTGTTTGGTGATGATTTTGCAATGTTTTTGAAACCTGGTGGTTGTTTTTCTACCCGTTTGGTGTGCAGCTATCGGCCCTGGTCTCTCAGAGCCCTGACCTCACCCCCATCTGACATCTTTTGGATTAACTAGAACGCCGACTGTGAGCCAGGTCTTATCACCGAGCATCAGTGGGAAACCTCACTAATGCTGTTGTGGCTGAACTGCAGCAAATCCCTGCAGCCAGGTTTTAAACTCTTGAGGAAAAGTCTTCCCAGGAGAGGTTGTTAGCCACAAATTAATTGTCATAGTTATCGGAGTAGATGTTCAGCCACCAATCTTACCCCTGTTACACTGTTACACTAAAATCCCCAATAAAATCAACCAACCTCGGCCTTTTTTTCTGCAATAGGACTGTTATTTTATCAGCCAGTAGCATGTAAACGCCTAGTAAACACTCCAGTTTTCACCCTTTTCCCGTGCGACGCCATGCAAGGCTGGAATATGAACATCACTTACCGCTTCTTTCAGTGAGGCAATTACATGCAATGGCAGCTTTGTTCTTTGGTATCGCGCAAGATGCAAGACTGACGAGGGCAAAGTGATTCGAGTGGAAGAGGAAGTCAGCAGACGAGTGACTGGCACTGAGATACACGGCGCTGTTCTCCATATTCCATCCATCTCCATTGATGAAACACCTGAATATGTTTCAGTCGGTGTTGAGTTTGGAAAAGAGATTAAAGGAAAAGATATAAAAAACGAAGGTTGTTTCGTTGTCTCTGGCCCGTTTGGTGCTTTCTAATGTTCACTGTTTTCCATCGCGGTTTTGAAGTCAAATGCGACACACCAGGAAAAAAACAAAACAAAACAAAACAAAAGCAAGCTCTGCTGCCAGCAGTTGGAAAGGAGTCAGTTGTGTATTTTTAGCTGGTTTTCCAAATCTTAAAAAAAAAAAAAAACCTGCATGCCTGTGCTTTTTTTCATGGCTTAATGATCAGGTGTCCAAAAGACTTTTGGCCTCGTGCTTGTTTGTTTGTAATGAATTTGTCTGCAGGACAATGTGATCAGATTTTTGTCACTTACAGATATTTGATCGGCTTTTGTGTGCATCCTATCAGAGGAGCCCTTCAACAACCAAATGATTGCTTGTCAAGATTGGACACATTTGATATAATTATAAAAGTGGAGGAGCAAAGGTTTTGAATCCATAAACCTCTGCAGTGTTTGATAATGTGTACCAGACGGTCAAAAATCCACACAAACCAGAGCTAAAGACCAAACAACCAAACAGCTAATGCATCTAATTCATCCAAAACATGTCCACAGTTCCAAAAAGTTTACACAGGAACTGATTAAAACCAACAAAATAAAGCTTGTGAGGAAGTTTAGGACAGGAGAGGCTGCTGTGACGGAGGATGGTTCACTAACTTTCCTGTCTGATGAAACAATTCTTACTCTACATGACCCAATTTCTCGGAGCAGATTGGAAAACGATAGAACTAAAACTGACATGCATTTGCTGCAGAAATTAAGTAAAAAGTGCAGGATAAACAGGATGTAAAAATCTTTAATGGAACAGAGGCGTGGTGTCTGTGTGTGTGCATGAATTCATCCTTTATGATGCAAGAATTGTTGCAGGAAAATCAAGCCCATGATAAGGAACAGCATCAAAAATGCTAATACCTGATAAAAAGATCCCATTTCATTCACCTAACACCTTCATGAATTTTTCTCTTCACATAAGTACAACCACAATAACTAGAGTGTTGCTCTAACCGGGCTTTAGTAATGTTGGGTGTGTAACATGAGGTGCAAAACCTCTTATTTATTTAAATGATGCCCACCGAACCTCAATCATAGCTTATTCTGTGCACTGCTGTTTATGTATTTTTACAAAAACAGCTTTCATTATGCAGCTGTAACTGTAATGCATCATGCTGTGGAAGTGCACATTCAGTTTGGAATAATTGTCTTGTTGAGTGCACGTCCTCCTTTGTTCCCTCCCAAGGACGTCAAGACTCTGTCAGTCACTAAAAACGGATTCAGGGATGAAATTGCATGAATGAGAGAAAAAAAGATGTATGTGCAGAGAGAAATCCAGTGTCTCTTCAGGACCACTGCATCAGAAAGCAGTTCAATCATCCTAATCTCTGTGGATGTGGAGACAAGCAGATATGAACCAGACATAACAAGCGAGAGAGCTAATATTTCCTTTGCAGTAAGTGCCAATTTTACGCCGAGTTTGCTCAGAGTTTTGAGCATGTGTAGTTCCAGATTTTACCTCTTTACCACATCAGGTTCTGCATTTTATCTTGTCAGTAGTTTAACACAGGATATTTTCAATGATTTGGTTTTTGTGGACTCTGGAAAGGATCCAGAAATATCCATGTTTCTTGAGAGAATTGAATGTCACTGATGGTCAAACAAAAGCCTCATTACCACGGATGCATGATATTGTTTTCTCCGTCGATTGCTGGTAAATGCGTACATTTTTTACTAACTGCAGAGAACATCACGTCTCTCCTGGATCGCAATAAATATATCATGAGGCATACTCTTATGATGAGAGCTCACAGCTGCCGGGTTCAGACATGAATTCCACTGCTTTTTAAAATATAAATATTCACTTGGAAAATTAAGAAAACTATAACTTTTTGGTTTCTGTTTTTGTTTTTTGGTGTCTGTTTTCGTCCCTCTCAGATTCATTGTCATAATCATCATGATGGCTCCTAAGATGGGCTTTTGTAAACAGATTTGTATCATTAAAAAATGCTATCTGGCTCCTCCTCGCATGACCGACACTCATCAATCATTGGCATTCGTTTCAGACACTTCAGAAATCCTCCACAGCGCAGACATACTCACATCACATGCATAGAGCCTGTCAGTCTGTCATATCAGCAGAAATGTTCTTTTAAAACCTTGTTTTTCAGCTGATTCTGATGAAGTGCAGATATTATCCTTCATCCCTGCTCGTTTCTAGAAGAACACATAAAGCATTTAATCAGATGCAAACAAGCACTTGTTGCTGCTCATATCAGTACAACGTTTAGAAATGACTCTTCAGTCTTATTAGCATTTAAACAAACATAATGCAACTGGTTTCCTGACTGCTCTGAAAAATATGAGGGATTATAAGAGAGTACACAAGACAGGAAGAGAGAGGAAAATATTAATAATCTCATCGATTGAACAGGGAAAGTTCTGGTTCTGAAACAGGCGTGTTGTCTGTATATCAGGAGCTTCTGTTCTCCTTTTCCACCTCTGCACGTCTCTGTTTCACAATCTGGTGAAGCATCGCAGCTGCACAACAACAAATTACAAAAGAGATCATGACGACTCTGTTGTTGTCCTGTCAAATCACAGATAAATACACTCTTATGTGTCTAATCTTCATGGTCGTTGAGATGCAAACAAACATTCACTTCCTGAATACATCTGGAAACATCCTCCTTCCTTGTTGATCCGTAACAATTTCGCTCCATTTGACAAAATGTCACACCAAGTGTACAGGAAATAAAATCTATTTCATAGTGTGCATTCAAATCTGCTGTTGTTAATATCCACCGCTGCGTTTTACTCCGTCAACAAGGCCGTTTCAGCACTCGTGGAGGCAGCAGAGGTTGTCGTAACTGCCTCAGTGTCACTTTAACAAGTGTCTGATGCCAATGTTAAGGGCTGATTATGTAGATGAGGCAGCAAGCAGGGACCTGAGTGTAACCTGCGAGGATGTGTGAGAGCCAGAGGTAATGGTAGCAAGGGCTCATGGGTATTCTAAAACACATCCCTGCTGTTTATGCTGCTTTCATTTTAACAACACTGTCCTCCCGCCTTTCAAATCCCAAACCTGACGTACATCTGTCCCTCCACTCCGACTTTATGTTGCTGTCAAGAAACGACATGAAAAACAAACCGTCTGAAACTTCCCAGAGCACAAACCTGGTGTCTTTTCCACACAGAACTATTTAAATTCCCTCCGAACGGACGGACCTGATGACCTGCACCCCACCTTCCTCTTCAAATTATGCAAATGAGTGCATCTTGTTTGCATGTTGTGCAAATGTGGGGCAATAAAATAATGCAGCGAAAGAGAGGGGAGAAGTACCATGCACTCCGTGGCTCTCTTGCCCCAGAGTGCTCCGTGAATTATTTATGAAAGTGCTGACAGAAGAGGAGCAGGTTCAACAAGGCGCGTTTCTCTGGGGGGCAACAACAGCCGACAGTCAGGTGGGGGCTCGGTTTGTCTTGCAGCCTCTGGATTTTAATGATGGTCCACCGGTCTCGTTATGCGAATCCACACTGTAGCTTTTCTCCTGTGTCAGCTGAAACCAGTGGATGCGTGTGAATCTGTAATCTCTGCTGTAGCTCTGCTCCCCCCATTTTTTTTTTTTTTTTTTACTTTTATACTCTCACCCCATCGCTTCCACTCTCAGTTTTGCCTCTCATAGCCTCCATCTACAATCCCCACCCCTCCTCCAACGCCTTCAACACTTCCTCATCTTGTTTTCAGACATCTCGCCTTCACTGTGTCTCTTTCTGCTTTACTCTGGTCCCTTCTGTGTGCTCACCATCTCAAACATCTCTGTCTGTCTGCTGCAAACTCCAAACACAACCGCTGATGATTGACGCTGCATTAAAGATCATGTAAATCATTCCTCTTAACCCACATTAGCTAATTAGAAGCCGTTCGTATTCTGTTTTTGCTGTAAGGCAGAAAAAAATGTAGCTCCTCTGTGAAATCCAGACAGTAAACAAATGTATTTTTTTAATCAAAAACACTTAATTTTCAGCTTTAACTTGAGTGCAGCCTGGCAGTTATTGTAAAATTCATACAAACATCAAAATAAAACACAACATCTTATCTTTTAAGCTCAGGTTGAGTCACCTTTCACACATTTTTTTTTTGCAGCAAATTTTGTTTTAAATCACAAACACATATGCAATTAAAATGCAACTCAATAAAATAAATAAAGTAGTTGTTC
The DNA here is from genome assembly GCA_029783805.1 of Acanthurus tennentii. NCBI lineage: Eukaryota > Metazoa > Chordata > Actinopteri > Acanthuriformes > Acanthuridae > Acanthurus > Acanthurus tennentii. Next base: position 9,122,654 of record JAPZDZ010000017.1, on the reverse strand, counting down.
AGGTGTGTTTTTCCCGCATTGGATATCTCATCTCCGGTGTGTCTGCGGAGTCGTAGGAGTCAGCTACAGCAGCTTTCGGGGGTGCAGTGGCGTTTTTGGGTAAAAGAGATTAGCCTGTGAACCTGGAGGAGCTGCCCACAGGATTGAACCAGCAGGCAATGGATGTGGCAGCTGCCGATAAGACATAAAAACACTTCAATAAAACTTTCATCCCTTCAGAATAGCTTTTTTTTTTTTTAACTATTACAAACACCAGCTGACTGAAGAAGTTGAATAAGGTCAGCAGCAGGAACCCGAAACTTTTTCAGCCCAGAAATGAAAATGACTGATGTAATTGTGACATTCGATGAATTATTGATGGTTTCTTTTGAAAATTGTGCTTCTGAATATATTTTATATTAACTAACTCTACATCCAAACCGTCTTACGTTTAAAGGCTCATTTATTGATGCTTTGTGACAAATTTTAGTCTTTTCAAAGTCGGAAATGTGAAACAAAATCAAACGTTAACATAGTATTGATTAAGAGAAGTGCATGCATCCTTCCTCTCGGTTTGTTAGTATCATTTAAACTCTGCTCTTTAAACAAAAAAATCGTTACAGAGTCATGCACAGCGGCATAAACATTGATTGTTTAATGGGTTTTTGTTCACGTGGTGAAATTAGGAAACAAGCTTGAATCCCTCTGCTGCTGCTGCTTCACGTCTTCGAGGATAATCTTCATGTAAATCACTGCAATCAAGACAGATTACGGTTCATATTCTGCAGCCCTCTGACACCAACCAGGGCAGTGTTCTTCATAACTGCGATGCTCCTCTTAATTAAATTTTGTGTCGACATCACTAAACTGATGCTGCTGCGCTGACGGTCCTGTTAAAATTATGGCTCGATGTGCTTACCGGTACAGATTGAGGTATTGTAAAGTTTTAGTGTTGTGATGACTCACTCTGTCGTTTTGTCCTTGTTGCACACACACACACA
>JAPZDZ010000017.1:9062023-9081497 GCA_029783805.1 Acanthurus tennentii | reverse complement strand
GCTTTATTTTCTTCCCAATGTGTCGCTTACTGCAGCTGTGTTTTAAATTCTCACCTGAAATCTCAACGAGGAAGTCTGAGTGAATTCTGCAGGTGCGTTAGAAGTTTATGAGGATTAAGTGTCAATTTAAAATTTGGTGTTTGTCCTGAGTTTTATATCCACCCAAAGATGGGAAGTGAGTCTCGGGATCCAGACCATTCCTTTGCCAGCAGCGCATGAATAATTCAGTTATTATTCAATCTTTGAAACTTTCCTGACTGACAGCTGGTGGGCTTTATAAGATGTCTGAACAGTGAGGCCTCTATTGCCCAGCTTCGCCATGTGCAGCGGTGCAATTTGAGACAAGCTACTTTTTTTTCCATTTATACGAGTGAGAACAGCATTTGAGACCTGATGATAGCCTAATAGCTTTAGGAAAGGGATGCAGACTTACAGTGGCTTCTCATTTTCTCAGCTGAAATGTAGATGAATGCCATCGCTGCCATTTAAAAAGATACCGACAGCAGCAAATGCAGAATTTATAGCCAGCGGACTCTGTGAAAGAGTGACACCAGTCGAATGAATACAGTTATGTTTAAAGGTGAACGGAGGGACAGAATAATCAATAAGTCAAGAGTTCAGTTTACTATTTCAAAGGATATTGTGACAGTAAAGCACTTGACCAACGTATTACCACATTATGAAGGGACCCGCTCGCTCTTTGATGGGAATCTATTCATGCACATGCAGAAAATCATATGTTAGAAGTGTTTAAACGCACAAACAACTTCATTAAATCGGTGTGTTTTCACGAAACAAAAGAAGAAGAGACAGTCTTGAGATGATGCAGCGTGGAGGAAAACAGCACCTTGATTGATTGTGATACAAGGATTGCTGGCAAAGGGCATAAGCAGGGAAATACCAGCAATAAAAGTTATCTTGTCCTGTTTGCCTCATCCCTCTGATACGGTTACAAATCTCCTCTGAAGTGCTTTTTGTTTTTCCTCCAGTAACTTCTGATTAATTCACCGTTTCTCTGTCCTTCTCTTCCAGTGGAAGGCTGCACGGATTGGTCGGTGGACTACCTGAAATACAAGGTGCTTCTTGGGGAACCTGTGCGGATTAAATGTGCTTTATTCTATGGATATATACGGGCCAACTACACCCATGCGCAGAGTGCAGGACTTAGCCTCATGTGGTACAAAAGTGCAGGACACGGGGATTTTGAGGAACCCATCAGTTTTGACGGCACGAGGATGAGTAAAGAGGAGGACGCCATATGGTTTCGACCGGCAGAGTTGGACGACGGTGGCTACTATTCCTGCGTTTTACGGTGAGTTTACTCCAGTTTTTAACTCGAGACAAACTGTGTGCCGCTCTGCTCTTTGCTGTTAAATGTAAATTGTCGGTTTTTTTATTGGTTTTGCCTTCAGCTGCAGCATGCATTCATGAAAGGCTCCTCCATCATTTAGCACTTGTTTTGCCATTAATGTGTCAGAGAGTAGTGGGTGTAAATAACATTTTTTGAACCCTGTGGGCAGAAGTAAAGCTACGTTCAAGTCCCCCGTCGGTTTCTAATGAAGTCTCTTATCTCCAGCTGAAAAAAGCGCCGGTCCTTGGTCCACAGAGCGTCGTCTAACAGTGTGATGCCCCTTTGCTCCGCTTTGTATGCTAAATTATTTCTTGATTCTCCTCTCGGGGACCGTAAGTCACTGGTGCATTCTGTAACTCCATAACTCTTCAGCCCTCACAAGTCCATCTTTGTGAAAACGTAAAAGAGTGACAAGTGAGATGAAAGAGAAATGGACAGCAGTAATTCAGCACAGGAGGATGGAGAAAAGGGAAAAGGCAGCTGAGATAAAACGGGACGTATTATCTTCCTCTTCCACTTGCCTGATGGTGGAAGTAGTCAATTGTTTGATTTATGAGTTCCATAATGTGGTGAAATTTCTGCCTTCCCGGCTCGTATTGGCAGAAGTTTTCATTAACGTGGAGGTTTTCTGCGGCCGGTCAGAAAGAAAAAGGCAAAACCCACAGGAATTTTCTTTTTCACAAGACAAGAGGAACTTTGAAACACATCTTCCTGAAAGATAGGAGTGCAATCTTTTTTTTTTTTAGTATTCAGAAAAGTCCACAGAACCGACCGAAACACAAACGACTTCAGACATTTGCTACGCTGACAAAAAAAAAAAAAAAGGGTGAATAATGTTCTCTTGAGCGGCTGCATTCAGCGTAGGTTTCCCTGTGTTTCACAAGCTCACTTCGAAGAGGTTTTGGCCATTACTATTCATCACCATTAGCGCTCTCCCCCTTCGCCGTGGCGGCCATCATGAATAGGACCGGGCAGCACCGGTCCAACAATTCTCATGGCTCTATTCAACAAGGCTGGCAGCATTTTCTGGAGGTAGACAATCAGTCAGCTCAGAGTTATTGTGTAATCACGCAGAAAGTAGAGCCATGAGATTTGATTTGGGCGAGCTGTGCTGCTTTGTCGCCAGTCTCCTTCATTCAGAAGCAAATTAAGGGGCAACACTTATTTGCCCATCATGGAGAGAAATAACAATAGTTGTGAATGCAGAGCACTTTTCCATCACACAGGGTTTTTTCTTCCTGCAGGCATTTCTTTGCACGTCTGCTGCCTATAGTTGCTTTCTGCAGGTTGTAGCTGTGTTATATTCATAGTCAGGACAATGTTTGCTCTTTTTTTGGAAGAAGTTTGCAACTTTCAGCCGTTTATATTTGCCAATCAGGTTGCATATTTTAAACTATGACCTTTATTCACAATGCCAGCGCTGATGCTTCAATCAGCTCCACTGATTTTCAGTGTTAATCAGAGCATCCGATGCAGCCAGAGGGTTCAGATCTGCATAATGTGACGGAGGACAGACTCGCACAGTGAGACCTTGTTATGATGCAAGTCCTTGATGGAGATTTAAGATTTTTCCTTTCAAAAGTCAAAATATTTTGTCATCATTTTTCATTTTACGATTAAAAAGGTAAAAATCTCAAAGTGCAGATTGATGTCTGCAAAATTATTTGTCCATCAAAACCATCAAATCATATTTAGTTTTCTTTTTGCTGTTATTTTATTTTTTGTTTTGTTTCAGGGTTTTTTGCCACTTTGAGAAGAAGTAACTAAATAATATACATCTGACATGTTTTTGCTTAAGTTTAACCTCCTTTCAGCTCTGTTTTGGTCTCTACCAACTTCTTAAGGAAACATCTGGCTGTTAAGCAAACTAGTGCTTCAATACGTTTACTAGATAGTTGCTAACTTTGTCTGTCTCTGGTGGTGGACTGACAGTCTGCAGCAGGTTCATCGGAGCTTTACTTTACTAAAAAAATGCTGCCTGCTGGCATTTTTCTGGACTCAAGGTTTCACGAGGAGATGAGACTAAACCAGAACAGTGAAGTTGTGTGAAAACATGACTAATAAGCTGAGAGACACCAGAATTTTTCTTAAAGTGACAACTTTCACAGCATCACACACTGTTTTTTGACTGATTGTGTGTTGACTGTATTCACCTGCCGCTGTTAAAGGGTAATGTTGTCGCCATGAGTAAGTAAACTCGGTCTGCAGTGTCTCCTTCACTTCACCTGTCGTTGGTTTTGATGTTGTGGCTGATCAGCGTTCAGAACATGAAGAGAAGAACATTAACTCGTCACAAGGTGTTTATTGACAGTTATGCATCCGTTAAAGAAATAAACTACAGCCACACATGCTTTTTTCATGTAGTAATAACTTATTAACCTTGCAGGTAAAGGGCGTTTTCTCTTGACTGGCTCATTAGTCGGCTCCATACAGCAGCATATGGCGGCTTTTAACAGGGGGAAGGGATGTTTAAAAGGCTTAAAAGGCTTATTGGATACTCTGTGTGTGTGTGTGTGTGTGATATGTTTAGTTTAATGCAGTGTTCTGAAGTGCATATCAATGCATCAGAATTGATCACATGGGACCATCAAATTAAAATGATTTATAGTCCTCTATTAGCATTTTACTGTGAGTTCTGGTGAGCGGCGCCGCGGCGAGGCGGCCGGATGCTCGGCCCGGATGACGGATGGTGCAAAAGGTTTCAAGGAAAAGACGCGTCTAACACACATGTCACATGATGTTTTTCAAAGACAGAGCCACTCCAAAGTCCTCTCGCTGTAATGACACTTGAACTATTGCTTTAAAAGACTGAGCGAGCTACTTACCTTAAATTGGCTCCGGCATGAGGTTTGAAACCACATTTGCCTTTGTCACATCGCCTCATTATTCAGTCAGGCGTTGACACGGTGCTAAAAATTGCAGGAACGGATTCATCCAATTTTACAACTACATAGCAGGGACGTGACTCATTTCAATTTCAAGTCGCCGCAGCCAAATCGGAGGATTGCTCTTCTTCTTTTTGTCTCAGCAGCGTGGGTCCTATAGATGATCAGCTCTTGCATATGTTAACATATAACATTTGGATTAGGCTCTTGGCAGAAGCGTGCACTTGAGGATCTTCACCCCTTTGAAACATGAAGGGACCGAGGGAATTAGAGCGCTCTGCGGTGGAACGAATGAATCACAGCACAACAATAAATCATCTCTCGCTGGATACATTTCATACTCGAGCATGTTAAAACAATTCAATCCCAGTCACTGCGGGATCCCATGACATTAACGTCTCAGAGCAAGCACTGATAGAAACTAGTGTATCCAAGAATGTTACACAGGAGCGTTGAAGTTTTTGTCCTCAGAGAACGTCGACAAGCAGTGTTTTCACTGTCTTTTGTAGCTGTTTGTCATCATCTACCACTTCTCTCTCTCTCTCCTGCTTAAGAATCAGTGTGAGGATTAAAGCTCGGCAATAAATTAATGTTCTTATTTATCACCCTTCAGCTGAATGAGAACATGAACACTTGTGGGGTTTTTTTTAATTCGAAAGAAACCAGACCAGTTGAAAGATGCATCTGTGGAAATCCTCCGAAAAGGAAATGCATCTTCTACATCGTCACATTGCTGTTTCCTTCCTTTGGAAAGCTGTTTAACCATACACTGATCCCATGCATACAGGAGTAAATCAACAGTGTGTTATTGATTGTGCTCCTCCGTCATGGAAGCTGCTGGGGGTGTGTTAAACAGGGATGTTATTGAACAGGGCTGCATTAAAAATTCATGCAGGTGGGAAACACCGTCGACAAAAACCCCTCTCATGAATAGAAAAAAGACATTCATGTCACGTCATTCATTTATTCAAAGCCATGTGATATCCCATAATATGCCTATCGTGATTTCACTTAACCTACTTTACATTTTTTTCATGTAATTTCAAGAATATGTTATATTTTTTTGACACATTTCTTTATTTTTCTGCCTTTGAAACTGTCACACTGTAAAGTTCAAGCTGCTCAGACCAGAACATCATACAGAAACATACTGAACAACAAATAACCAGGCGGTGTTTGTTTTATTTTTATCATTTCATATAGTGACACGCTCTCTGTTGTAACCAATCAGCAGCGAGTTGATGATATGACTCCCATGTTGCATCAGTATCAACGGGACTGTCAGTCGTGTCCACAGGCTCCCCAGATGCCAGAGAAGAGCTTTGTCTGCCAGTTGTTTGTCACAGGTGTTATTGCACTCGGCAGAGCTGAACAGTGTAGGCAGAATATTCACAATACACCCACATCAGGACGGCCGCAGCCAGCAAACACACACACACACACACACACACACACACACACACTGCTGCAGCACTCCTGCCAGTGAAACTTGGAGGCTGACGTGCTGCTGTTGAGCAAAATGAAGTCGTCCCAAATTACTGATTCCAAGCAAATTGTAATGAAAGAATTTGAGTTGTTAAAGTGTTTGTTTTCTGCATGACTTGTCCAGTGTTACACAATACACTGTCCACTGTGTTAGACAGACATTTGCTACATAATAATGTATAATAATTGATATAATTTCAGATTTACATCATGCAGGCCTGAAGAATCTCCTTTCTGTTGCTGACGGGCTTACAAGTATAAAATCAAGACAAATGTTACATTAGAAACACATCAGCAGACATATTTATTAGTGTGTGCTGCCCCGGTGAAGTGTAATAAAAATCCGCTTTGCGAGCAGCTTGAACGCCATGTGGCCTCGTACAGACGACAGAGGCACATCTGCAAATCTGCATCTGCAAAAAACAAACACAAACATCTTCATAAGTTTTTGCAGTAAGCAAAGTTTCGGAGTCTGAAAAGCAGCTGGGAGGATTTGCTAACAGGCTGCAGATAAACACAATTATTTCCAATTCAAATCATGTAGTTTCAAGTGCTCTCCTAATGAAGAGGCGTGTTATTAATAGTGCTCGAGTCAACTTTTCTTGTTTGTTCCCTCTTTCAAGATTTGTGCGAATGCTTTAAGGTGGAGCCGGCTCACAGCGCCGCAGTTTGTCATTTCTTCAGAACATCAGATTAAATATAGATTAAATTAGATTGTAGGGTGTTTTTTTTGTCGTTGTTTGCTGTTTATAATGCTGTTCCTCATTTGTTGCATCATTTATTTCTTATATTCTGTACGATTCGCTGCCACGCAAACAAACATGCACACAAATGCTCTTTTTTTGCCCTCGTTTCATGTTTTAATAATGTCCTGTGACTTCACACTCGAGGCCGTCCTGCTTCTTTTAAGTTTTCCAGTGCTCCTCACATCTTTTTGTATTTGCTCAGCTGCACTTAAGGGTGTTGTGGGGGGGGAGCATCGTCATACGCCAGCGCACACACACACACACACATGAACACACACAACCGCGACATGTCAGTTCTCTGCTCCTCTGAGACTCGCTGCTACTGACAAGAACTCCAATCTGTATGTAAAAGCAGGCCAACTTCTACACACACACACACGTGCAGATACTCAGTATTCTGAGCATGCACGCCTGTCTGCTTCACTCTCCTGCGTTTTCTCTCCACACACTCACACACACCTACATGCATTATCAACATATGATGAGGGACTAGCACATATGCTAAAGGAGTGGAATGGAGCAGATGAGCAGCGTTGTGTATCAAATTGAGGTGTCCCCGATGTTTTACCCCGAGGAGCTCTGTCATATGCAGAGCTAAAACATCTGCAGTGGCAGAGTGTGTCACTTCCAGAGAAGACACAAGATTGCAAACGTGCATGCGTGCGCAGGCCATGCGGGCATACTTGAAGGATACCACTAAGTCCCCAGGACTGCTGCAAGTGTCTCTGTAAGCCTATTAACATTACAAAGTTGCTAATTCCTGCTATTTTACACCTCGCTGACGGCAGAGACAGCCGAGCAAAAGCTGGTCTGGTTCACATTGTGACAGATAAAAACATGGAAAAAGAAAAAAACACGGAAAAGATGTTTGGAAATGTTCAGGAGTGATCTCAAAGTATGTGATTCGGACAGCTGAAATCATTACTGTAGCTGTTCAGTTATTCTATTTTTTTGTCTTTGAAACTTGAATAAGGAGCTTTTACATAACATGTTAAAAATGATTTAAAAATCTATAAGAAATTGGCAAGCAGATGTTAAATTGTGCTGTATGTGACCTTATTTTTTAATTCAGTTATCCAGGTTTGAGTGCAGAGTCACAGCTCACCCGATATTCACCTCTATTTAATGAAATTCAATCAGCTTAGAGTTCTCACTGATCTCTTCATCCACTCTGTCGCCATATTTTAGCATGTTTCCCCCTTTTCTTTGCCTTTTATGCTTAAATGCAGCATAAATTAGCAAAGAAAGCTGATGTTCTGCACGTCTGTTTCTGTTTTGTCACAATTACACGCATGAATTTTGAAGATTGCCTGTCAACGTCACTTCAATCAACTTTTCTGACTGTCGTGACCAAAGAATTCTGTATGTGAAATGATTATTTTTGAAGTCTCTCGTCTCGTCTGTAGGTTTCTCAGCTGATCTTAAATTGTTTCCTGAGCTCTAAATCACATTAGCTGTTGCACCGCTAGCTGTGTGAAATCTTTAATTACTCACTCACGAACTGTTCAATATATATTGAATCCTCTGTGGAAAACAATCAAGTGTCCTGTTGTCAGTTTCAGAAGGAAAAACATCTACTCTAACCTTCGGGGAGTAAAGTTGATCGTGATAATAATAGCAACAACTCAGCCGCGGTAATTTCAGTGTAGCTATTAGATGATCTTTAAAAACATAATGTTTTTTTAAGAAAAGCTCTTAATCCAAACACAAAGACACATCTCCTGTCATGCATAAACTCCAGGCACAAACAAGCACAGACTTAATTGTGCTTCACACACACTCACTCAGTAGTTACGAAACGCCAAAAACAGACATATTGATCGCAGTGGAAAGTGCAGGGATTACAGTGTCAGATTAAGGACAGATGTCGCAGCGTGGGGAGGATCCCAATTCTTGGCGGCTAGCTAATGTTTCACCTTTGACCCCGTCCGCTGGTGTTGGCATGCTGCCACTGTCTCAGCTTTATTAATGGCTTTCCTGCATGTCCTGCGACGCCTGGCCTGTCACCAGCAAAGGACAACGAGAGGGGAAGATAACGAAGGAGTGAGAGCGCATCTGTGTTTGTGTGTGTGTGTGTTTGTGCATGCGTCCATTTGCTTATTTAAGCCTGAACGGGTGCACCTCACCTGGAGCCCCACCGTGCACACACATACACACCGAGAACACACACACACACACGCATTAAAAAGCACTTCCCGCCCGCCTCAGACTGCAGCCATGTTGGCTGTGTTAGTATTCGTAGGCAGGAGTGGCTGGTGATCTCTCAGGGAAGTGACAGTCAGAATGGGCCGTCTGGAACACTCTGTCATTCAGCCTGAGTCAGGGCCTGTCCAATTGATCCAGCCCAGCTGTCAAAGCCAATGAGAGACGCTAGACTAAGGAGTAGCAGGGACGGTTTGTGCTGCCAGGGGTTATGGATGATGTATAATATAAGGATGGTGTTTGTGTTATAAGCTACCCGGCAGCAGACGATCAGTTAGCCGCGGCTCTGTGGAGAAGCTTTGGCGTGGAGGGCTACAACAATGGCACCCTGATGTTTATTAATGGATTTTATTTATAAATGCTGTGCAGAGCCGGGACACATTGTAGTGTGGTTTTGAAATCAAAATGAAAAGGAAAAGATGACTTTCATTCAATGATTCTGCCTGATAAATATTCTGCCTGACATCTGGAAACACGCAGCTCACCTGGTTTATTCTCTTTGAATAATCTGAAATTTCTTTTTGACTTTGAACAGGTTTTTCTAAGAAACGGGAAATTATCAAAGCAAAGAAAAAAAAAGGCAATTTCCTTTTGACTTTCACTGCTTGAATTCTTGTTTTTGTGATTTTTAATTAATCAAATTAGATTAGCTTGACTACAAAATTATTGGACCAACAAATGTTGACCTGTGTTGCACTACATTAAAGTCAGACAATCACCGGCCATTAAAATAAACTGCATAAGAGCCACGAATCTATGTACCAAATTTGGTCTTAATTCATCCAGTGAATGTGGAGATACTTTATTAGATAACTTCATGTGCAAAGAGTTAAATTTAATGAATCAACAAAGTTCAATAATAATAAAAGTAATTGAAATTTGCTCTGCAAGGACTTCACAAAATTCCATAAAAATCAAACTAATATTTGTTGAAAGAGTCGGTAATAAATTGGTAAACCAACCGTCGTTTCCATCTCTGGAGCTCAGAACGACGAGGAAGCCTGTTTCATTCTTCCTGTTTGTGCAGGTCACAGTAGGAACAGTTAAGAAGCTGTATAAACATCACCAACTCATCTTCAAAAATGTAACACAGCACAGATGAACCGCAGCAATGACTGATGGGAGAAAAGAGCATCCCAACCTGCACCTTTAAAAGGTTACGAGAGCATTGGCGCCAACTCTCCAGCGGCGGTTATTCACCGTGCACAGGTGAGGTTTTAGATAATGGTGTGATATGGATTTGCCAAGCTGCTTCATCCTGCAGCCAGGGGTCATTGATGAAGTTTCCCTATATTCAGTATTCTTTAACCTGAATGGTGAGTCCGCGGTGTCCACAGAGTGTTTGGAAAGGCTTTTATAGTCGGCTCCTTGTGGTTCAGCAGAGGCTATTTCCCAGCAGCCATTGTCTGATGATGTATGGGCTGCTGTTTGGGCTTATTCACCTCTCACAGTATGCTTCATTCAGCCGTGTGATGCGGCGGCGTGGACTCGGCCAGATATTCGCTGTGAACATCTGACGCTACAATGGCGGTGTCAGGGAAAGGAGGGAGAACACGGAACCATTTTTGGGGCCAGATGCTGGAGAGTATTAGACTTTTACCGAGCACTCAGACGGACATAAAATGTGTTAAAAATTCTAATAATCCGTTTACAACCCATTGAAACTTTTTTCTTTATTTTTCACTGATCATTTAGACCCTTTCATATTGGAAATATTACAGCAAAATGACATAAGTGCAGAAACAGGGTGCAGTGCTTTTTTATTTGTATAATCAGCACATTATTGTTAAAAGGTTTAGCAAATAAAGGCAAAAAAGTATAAAAACATGACATAGTGAATGGATAGTTTATTGAAATGAGGCTTATTCACCTGCATATATTCAGGGATGTTTGCATTTATTCTTAATGTGCCTTCGTGCAGTAACCCACTTTAGTTCTTGATGCTTCCACCGTTATGTAAGACAACATGATTACAGTGTATTACATGAATCACACGATCTATAGCTGCAAAAAATAACTCTACAGTCGTGTTGTTTTATTCCTCCATTGGATGCTGAGAAACTCACATTCATTACTTGTATAATAAAGCTTACAGTGTTTTCAAAGTACCATTATTATTCACCCCTGGCCTCCTGTGAAGCCCCCGCTCCCACTGCAGTGCTTGTTTTCACTTAACTCAGACATTTCAGCATTTGAATTAAAACCATATCTGCATATTTTTAGGCATGCTGCAGAGGAACAACTCAGTTTCATAACACGCAATGACATTTAACATATTATGGAAGAATCCAGACAATATAAGTGTCTTGTTCTGTGAAAAGGACAAGCCGCTGAAAGTACAAGACAAGATCCACATTTGTGTTTCCGCCTCTTGTTTAATGTCCAGGCAAATCATCCGGCAGCAGGAACATGAAGCCTGACCTGTACAGTCGTGTTTTGTAAGACAATAAAATGCAGCAATATTCCTTTATTCCTTCATTATTCAAAAAAGGAACACTTAAATATGCTAAATCTATACTGATTGTTTCAAATTCATTGCAAAAGCAGGAAACATTTCTGATTTCCATCCAGTTCTTCATCTGCTCATTCTGATGTTCGTCGGGTTTCCTTTGGAGGAATGGGAATGTAAGTTTAATCCACCATGTGCCTGCATTACGGTCTCACCCACTCCCGTCGCATGCCCTTCACGCTCCCTCTGATTGGACATTTGTCCCATGCTCGATTCCATTTGATTAAGCCGAGCTCAAACGGCTCCTGGCTGCAGGGAGCAAAGAGGGAGAAGGTCGGCCGTGGAGATTTTTTTTTTTATTCTAGCAGACCTCCAGACTCGAATCAGTCGTCTCAGTCGTCTGCATGACTGAACCGACGGGACAATCGAGCTGAAAGTCACATGTGACCCACATTTATTTATTTATTTATTTATCAGAGTTTTATGTTAATCTGCACTATATGGAATTATTTTATTCACTTTTGGTCATTTTTTTTAATATTTCATGGAGTGCAAAATAATATCCATAAATATTCTTCACATCCTCAGCTGAAAGATTTTATTCAGCATCCCCCCCTCCCCATATTTGCAGCCTCTTGGCTCTCCTGGTCCACACTGAGCGGAGGAAGTCATCAAACAAGATGCCAAACCGTTGCTATCTGATAGCAGGGACACTGACCTTCTCCTCCTCATATCTGATGGTTTTTATCTGCCAGACAAATGTCAGAAATACCATTCCCCAAGCCCAATCACTCTGGCAACCCGGCCAACTTTTTTCCTCCTTTCCCAGCCTGCCTCCCTTCCCCTCCCCTCCCTCCGGACTGTGAACGGCGGAGCTGCAAGCGAGACATCCGCAATACTGCAGCTATCAGTCAAACCGTAATACAGGAGAGAACTCACAGCTCGCTCAAATCCTCAGGGTGAAGCAGAACAGGAAGGCGGCCGGGACGTGTGACAGAAACTTCATTAGACTTTCATAAAACTGAAAGAGCTCATTTAGATTGAAAGGCATGTGAGGAGGAATAATCAATATTGGACTGACTGTTACAGAGAATCAATTCAATAATACCTTAACAAACAAATGTTTTGATTTGTTGGGTCATATGTGGCTTCACAGGGAATGAACGTCATGCATTTAAATCACCTTAAATCTCATTTGTGTGATTTAGTTAGTATTGATACCTAAAGTTTAATATGAATCTGTAATGTGGAAAACTGCATATATTATCAAAAATCTTACAACTAAAAATGCATGAAAATGTCTGCAAATGCTTTTTAAACCTTTTGCTTGGAAATGTGAACACACAGCAAAAACATTCAGATACATAATCAATACATTTAGAACAATAGATCAATGACAGCTCGCCTTCATGAAGTATTATTGGATTTTCAGCTCATTGTTTCGCTGTCTGGCTGCTCCACCACTGGGGCTTTATGGAAGGCTGTTCGACCAGATGACTCACCTTTTTTTGCCAGTTGCAGGGAAAATATGTGGCTTACCTCTTGTGATACCCAATGATGTAATAATTTTGCTGAACATGTAATAACAGCTGAAAATATATATCTTTAAAAAATGCACCTGGGGGCTTTAAGTTTAATGCATCTTTGCCCGACATCAGCCAGCTGTTATCTGTGGTAAATTCATGAAATCAGTGTCAAATATGAGTATTTCTGCAGGCTAACATGAAAATATTTTACATTTTGTACCTGCATGCTTTACATATTCATAAAAAAAGCATACTTTCTTAAATCAATACATCATTGCATCATCATTTCTTTTTTTTCGTTTGCAAGATATTCCCTAAAAAGTTAGTTATTTGGAGCCGTTGTCACTGGTTGACACATTTCCACCTATATGGCCTCAGTGCAACAGCTCGTTCCAGCTGCAGCGGTGCCAGGATGGGGCGGCGTGCGTTTGATATGCACAGCAGTATGGCTGCTCATACATAAACCCAGATGGCCTGGGGACCAATGAATAAGGTCATGAAGGAGTTAGAAGAGAAATACAATGGAGACAAATTGTTTATGCTTGTTATGAAATCAGGTTGCTAGCATAACGATGAGTTGAGGGCGTCGTGGAAAGGAAAATGAGTTCCCTGACGGCTTCGACTAGGAATTGACTGACTAATGTGTTTGCAAACAAGAAGTGCTGCTGTCAGTTTGAGACGCACAACTCGAGGGAAGGCTTGGAGGAAATCTCAGGCTTGTTGGAAAATAAGTTTCTTTGGATGGATGCAGGTTTTATAGAATGTGATGACTGCTTTTGCAGCCGTATATGTGCTGCATTAGGTGTTGAGCTGTCGCTATAACGGCTGAGTTTGTGGATGCAAGAGCTTCTTTAGTAACCTTTGCCTATGACAGCTTTCTCGTCTGCCTTGAAAGTGTGCCACTCATTTAGCTGTGCATCTGTTTTACTGTTGGATAAACCTGCAGATCTTTGAAGAATCCAAAAGGTTGTTAACATCATGGACCTGTTTTTAAAGACTTTTCAATCCTGTTCTCAAAATCTGGATAAAAGAAAAAGATTCTTTTTTCCTCATGATGAAAGAAACATAATTTACTTTTGTTTTTAATCCACTTGCCAAGTTATAAATTTCTTAAACCAAAAAAAGGATTCAAACATGAAAATGAAGCATGTTCTTGTACAATTTGTACAAAATGAACCAATTTTTATCAGATATTTTCCCTGTACCAGTGTTTCTTTTCTTTTTCCAAAAACAGGGAGTATATGTGTGTGTTCGTGTGTGTGTGTGTGTGTGTGATGTTCCTGGAAAGCTGTTCCTCTTTTGTTGTCGATCTTGATCTTGAAAGGATTACATATGGCACACGGCAGAGATGCTGCTTGTCTGTCTTGTCTGTCTTTATTGGCTGTTTGCAGGTGTGTTCCTGTATGTGTGGACACGAGTGTTCAGACAAGTGCAGACATATGTTGTTCACAGCGTGGCGAAACTAAGTTATCTGCAGAGGTGTGTTCCCTCCTGAGAAATTGTGTACTACAAGCCAAGAAAGAAAAGAGGTTGGGTGGAGGCAGGGACGGAGAGGGGAAGGGGGGAGAGAGAAAAGTAGGAAGACAGAGAGTGAAAGGGAGAAAGAGAGGAGTTGGGGGGGTTATAATTGAGGCAGGAGTCGATTGTTCCAGCATGGCAGACGAGTGCCACACTCCAGACAGAGGCTAAGTAGGAGCAAGTTGGCCCACAGTCAGATTTGGGGAGGCCGGGTGCTTAATCATCCCGGGCTTGGTGCAAGAGTTGACAGTTGAGTTATGAGCCGCCGCCACAGGTAGGAGCGCCAGTCTTCCCACCGCTCACTATGACCTTCGCTTTGGCCATAAATAACGTAGGGACCATAAAATACTGATTTAGGATAACTGGGCCGACCCGATCTCGGTCTGGGTCAGTCGTGGCTTGGTGGACAGTGAAGGCAGCACAAGACTACCTGGGATGATGTAACGCTCACATGCTGCAGGTCCTGTATGGGTTTCTGGTTCAGTATCGATACCAGTTTTCTGATGCACCAGCTTGTTCTCAGTCTTGTGCCAGTTTGCATCAGACATGTCTTGATCTTAGCTGCTGTTTGACGTCGACTTGTCTAAAGCCATTGTTGCATGAGTCTCTAAAGGGGAGCGGCATGTCCAGTCATGCCAGGCCGCATTAACTGATGCACATGTTCTCTCTCAGGGAAGATCTCGGCCAGTCGGTTGTCTTCTCTCCACATCCTGACGTATGCTGGGTTGACATTCAGAGCCAGTCTCAGGTATATGCTGACCCAGGGATGTCGCTTCTTCACTTGGACCTTGTGTAACACTGCACGCTGGTACAAAAACAAGCCTGAAGGAAAGGAAATGAAACTATTTGTGGAGTTTGAGGGGAAGTCAGCAGTGCCAGGGACATAAGATACAACCTTCTTATCTGCAAGTGTTAGTTAAAATTGGATGGATCTTGTCATTTGGTTACAAAAAATCCTGAACGATCTGAGAAACAAATTAAGTTGCTTTTATGCAATGCACTGTGAGTCACTTAATGGTTTGAGTTTCCAAATGATTCATAGATCATGGAAATCGCCACCGGATTTGAACCAAATTGAACACCAATGGAAGATTCTGTGGTAATGTGTTCGAAAGCATTGAACACCATCTCGGTCAAAACACCAAATAAGGGAATTTCCTTCAAATGACGAAGAAATCCCTTTTCTTGTCACACATCTGCATCTGCAAATGTGGTTTACTGTAACATTTACCGACAGCATCAGCAGAGCTTGTTGTTGTGTTTGCATCCTAATCACTGAGGTTGTTTTTAAAAAGAGAGGTGTCCTTCAAATGTTTTGTTTGTACCCATAACTCTTAATGCGATTTTAAAAGACCTGTTTTTGTGCCAGTTACCGCTCCTTACTTTAATTAAAACTCCGAAGGACACAATCATGATTTGGCAATGTTGGAAATATCTCCACCAAGCCTGATGACTCGGTCACAGAAGGAATATTTCAGTGATTTTTCATACAGCTGTGGTGCTTTAGGATGTGACAAACTGGAAGCAAAGAGCATTTAACCTTCTGGTTCAGACGAGACAGTTTGGATTTGCTTTATTGTCTTGATAATCTTGTCAGAATAGGCTCAAATAAATGTGTAGTTTTGATTTTGAAGTGGTTTTAAGTTATTGCATGCCTTTTAAAGAAATTAAACTGATTCAAACTAGTTTTCTGGTGTTTTCTGTGAGAGACAGTGAGAATCAAAGCCATTGAAAACTCGTGATGAATAACTTTGATTTAGTGCATTGTGGAATATCATTACAGAATTATTTACATTGCTTAAAATCTGCATTGGGGTGAAGCTATACTGATTTGTTCGACACATTCAGGTCGGCTATATTATTCCAGGTGTTCACACTGATGCTCACAAACCCTGGGAACCAGACAGGGCCATTAAGAGAGCAACTCAGCTGCAGCAGCTCACCCTTTCATTCCCATCACAATCCTCTACAAACTAACACAACAGCCAGCTTGTGTCTGTGTTGGTCGCTCGCTAGCCAGCCATCAAGTCAGCCCACTCTGAGCTGGCTGGAGCTTTCTCCGCAGACCTGTCTCGTAAACAAGAGGCTCTTATTTCCCTGTTGTCATATGGTTTGTTTAAATATCACAGCACAAATGTCCGTCACAGGACTAATGGAAGAGATCAGGTATCTGTCTTGTTCTCCTGAGTGGATCTGCTGTGTGGTTGCTGTTTTAATTATAGTCGCAATGGAACGACTGTGCTCACTCTCTTCCCAGGCTGCTCTTGTTATTAATGCCTGTTAGCATCATAGCTAACACCCAGAAGGTTAGAGCCAGCATCCACTTTGAAACACTGATGACATTTTGAATCAAGACCTACAGCATCAAGTGTGATATGAACTCTATGAATATCTGCCCTGAGTTCATTTAATGTCAAGATATGACCTTTAACCTTTAGACCTCTCACCTCGGGATACACAAGACGGTTCTCCGGGAACATTATTGTTAGTTGAAAGTAAGCTGTAATAAGTAATGAGCAATTATTTCATCATCTAATTTCTATTAGAGAGGAGTTACTTTAATTAAGAGATTCATTAAGTTAGTTCATTAATTCCCCCCCCCCAGATGCCACGGATTCTCCGGAGAATTTCAAATCAATTCTGCTGCCTATTATTTAATATCAGAGCGAACAGTTGCTGAGTTAAAGTTCAGATTCCGTCTGTCGATGAATCTTCTTCACCAGAGAATAAAACAACAGTCGATAGAATAAAATAAAAACATGTTTTCAGCAGTAGATGGTTTTGGTCAGGAGAGATCGAACTCTAAAACCATCATGGCTGCAAACATAAATCTATAAATTAACCAACAATGTAACCGCTGCTGAATCCCATTAGTGGCTCTCAGTAAGTAGAGTCTGCTGTTTTTTTTGCACACTGTGCCAATTACGACCCTTTCTGCAGGCTGCTCAGCACCGAACCGACCATTTCACATAATTTCCACTGCATTTTTCGCATATTGCAGCCAAAGTCCTCTGCCTGCCCTCCAGCTGTATACAGTAGCTGTCAGCCCGGCTCTCCTCTCAGGCGATGTATGCAGGATGCTATCTATCACGGCTGTGACATTGCACATCCCCTTCAGTTTGACACGTTTGACAGACACTCTCCCCTATTAATGCCCCGGTATCACCTAGATTGTTATCACTGTATCTGTAGTTCGCAGAGGGTCCCGCATGCGTCGAGCGCTCGGTTGCGTGGAATACAGTCGAGTCTCTGGAGCGTGCAGCGGCGGGATAATTTTCCTGCTTAGTTCTTTGGATAGGCTTCATGAATATTACACCTGCTGAGTGGATAGTCAAAAGATCAGCCGGCTCCTCAGGCTCAAAAGGCGTCCTGATGGATGTGAAATGTTGGAAAGACATCGTAGGACAAAGCGTTGGCCCGCACCATCGATCACTCATGCGGAGCAGATGACACAATTCTCCGTCTCTCCCTTCCAGCGGGCGAGTTTATCAGCGCTGCCCAGAATATTTAGCAGGAAGGAGAGCGCACCCGTGGGATCTCATTTGCACAGGTGTCCATCTGGTAGAAGTTGTCTGGGATAATCTGCACATCATGTCACATTTGCATCCAGGCTTCATGAAAATGGCACACTCACTGAAAGCAGGGGAGGGGTGGGGGGGGTGCACTGGCCAGTTCGAAGGCCGAGGGATTGTTTGCCGACACTGTGGCGAAGACCAGTGTGTGCTGTGCTAATCCACGAGGCAGTTAATGCTGCGCAATTATGTAAGGATTTAACATGTTTGTAATTGTTTGTTGGTTCAGCTCAATTTGTGTAACCAGCTTTAGTTGGAAAATTAGCAATGAGATTTTCCTAAACGCTGCCAATTTGTTTGGTCTCTTAACCAGGAGGGATTTGCAGCCGTCAGATGGGAGCACTTGTCAATTGTGACAGTCTTATTAGCCGGTTTGGGCGAAGAAAAGGTGTTCTTATTGAATTCATTGATCATCAAGGACCTTTGCTTCTGTTACCCTCCTTCAAATAGCCCAACTTTCACAGCCAATCAATGCGACCATTGATTCTCTTGTTCTGCTAAGAATTACTCAAGCTGTGGATCCGATCTCAAAATAGCTGTCCCATTAATGACCCAAACACAGCAGCTGTAAACGCTCAGCGAGAGCACCTTTTCTCCTCCCATGGCTGTGGAGCATCGCTCTCCGAGGCAGCAGCAGCAGATCTGATCAGGAAACCCTACAAATGTCCTGCGTTTACACCCACAACAATGCTCCACCCAGATTGGTTCAGTATTTACGAGACAAGCTTTCAGGGCAACACAAATCCGCCAAAGGTATACTGCAGTACGTGGCAGTAAAATGAAATGTTTATTCCAGCGTGGATGAATATTCACCAGTATCTGTGAGCCCAGGCAAGCATGTAGTCTCCAAACATCACAAGTAATCTTGCATTTTACGCCCTCTCTCCCCTGCATTATAAATTCCCTTCTTTATGTATATGACCTGAGCAGTTTCAGTACATCAATTGGAGCAAGTAATTTTCTGCTAGCTCGAACAGTATCTGCTTAACAAGTGAAAACAAAAGGCTCAATCAATCTTCGAGGGCTGTTGACATTCAGAGCTGTCTGGTATTACTGCCCATGTCCATGCCCCTCATACGACACATGCACGCTGTATATATAGATATATACGCACACCATCAGTTTCCCATTAACAGCCTTTCGTGCATTACTGTTATTTATACTTGAGTTGATGAGAAAACAGTGAGACCTGCAATTTTCGAGATTGGGGGTCATACTAAGATGATAGTTTAACGTCCAGCATTAAAGGAAGGTTTTCTCTTAAAAAAATGACAAACTGTGGAAATGATTGCTTTCCACTTGAAGGTTTCTTTCTGTCTCCTTCTGCTGCATTTAGTGATTTACATGGAATCTAATGAACGAGCCTGGTGGAGACTTTAACTCTGAATTTATGTGAAGCCAGAGAGGGACTGCTGGCAGCCTTTTCTTTGCTGCATCTGGCAGGACTTCAGTATGACAGAAACCCATTCATTTCTGCAACTGATTCATTAACTTTGTTTTTTTGCAGGAACTCCACATACTGCATGAAGGTGTCCATGTCTCTCACGGTGGCAGAGAATGACACGGACCTTTGCTACAACTCCAAAATGAGGTTCTTTGAGAGGGCAGAACTGAGCAAAAGCAAAGACATCACCTGTCGGGACATTGAGGATTATATCCAGCCGGGAGTGGAGCCTGAGATCGTGTGGTACAAGGTAAGATCCAGCTTCTTCATCTGCTATTTGCTCGCAAAAAAATCCC
>JAPZDZ010000017.1:8945814-8961578 GCA_029783805.1 Acanthurus tennentii | reverse complement strand
CTGAGTCAATAGTAAGATATTTTGCAGAATAAGTATCTTTCCTTCTTTGCAGAGAATAAGATGAGAAGATAAATAGCACTTTGAAGTGTGTGCAGTAAATATGAGGGCGAAGCCACCAGCTGTTTAGCTTAGCTTAGCATAAGCTGGAGAAAATGTGCTTTTCGCCTGAGCTTGCTGTCTACCTGTTTTCAGTCTTTATGCTAAGCTAAGCTAACTCCAGCTTTATATTTTGTTGGACATATAATTGGGACTGATCTGTCTGATTCCACCATATTGCCTTTTTTCCTGCCAGGTTTACCCAAACACACCTTTACCTTGAGCTTCACTGAATTCTTAGCATGCCAGTTTTTCCATTTATCCATTTTCTTTCAGTTCAGGGTCACAGAGACAAAAGTTTAAGATTTGTCCAGCACTTTCAGGACTTGTTCATGCATTTACAGTCAAAAGTTCTGATATATTCCTTTCTAGGAGTCCTGCCGGTCCACAATACTCAAAAAGTCCCCCAAGGTCTCACATTGAAGGTGAGAAGGTCAGAAAAAAGAAGTTATCAGAAAGTTTCAGACTCCTTTAGAGTCTGAGATTAACTTGAAGTTTTGGTCAGTCTGCTGTTAAAGTGAGACAAAAGGCCTCAATATTTGAAACCTGTATTGAATTAAACAGTATTTAGCTCTAATCATAGTTTACAGTGTGTAGCATTAAATCTGTGAGACTGTGTGCACTTTTACATTTGAAATATCTGCTGTGATCGAATTCGAACCCAGCTTTGTGTGTGTGTGTGTTGTCGGAAGAGCTGCAGACAGCCGGCTGATACCTTTTATCAAGCAACACTCGGGAATAAAAGCAGAGCGTGAGAACAGTTCAAAAGTTCAGGCATCACATTGAAGCAGCTCGAGAGAAAAAACTGGATCATTAATACACAGAGATCGATCGCAGTATTCAGGATCCCACATGATCACAGCCGGTCAGGTGGTTTCTCTCTGAGTATTTTCAGAGGTTTGTTTTGCAGGATAATATGATGTTTGTTTATGTTCAAAATGGACAGTGATGCTGTAATATTTTCCCCTGCAGCTGCGAAACAAATTGCTTTTTGGGAACCGTGATCTGATTTTCTGGACTTAACCCAAATTTAAAAAACAGCTTTTGCACCCAAGTCAAAGTTGAAGAAGTTGCAGAGCCAAACCCAACCTCCGGGGTGTTTTCCAGGATAACCCCGAGGTGTTAGCCTGTGTTTTTCCTCGAGCATCGCGGTGAGACATCGTGTTGCCTCCTCACTGCAAACAGCACCAAGCAACCGGCTGCACTTTCATCTCCATCCAGCTTCTCGGCACCGGTTTCACCGCCGCCCTCGACCTTTACGCGCACCACCTGCCAGGGGTTTGCGTGGGTGTGTTCATGCTTTATGGGTTCGCTTTTTCCAGCAACACACACTTTCTCCACCTCCTGTTCATCACCCTCTCTCACACACACACTTATATGCACAAACAAAGCGATTCAACCACTCAAAACTTTCACTAAAAAGTATGATGGATGTGAGTCTCTTTGTAAACAATGATTTTTTTCTCTCTGAGCCAACACCTACAGCGTTTCAGCTCAGCCTTTGTTGAGTCACACATGGGTGCCACCTCTTTAAAAAGCCATCAGCATGGATCTATATCTCAACCTTGTGGAGGCCCGAGTCTCTGCATGACCGGCTACACGATGGAGAAGGATGAGCGTTCGGGAAAAAAAGCTCACAGGAACTGAGAGAAAAGGCTAAATTAATTTCCCTCTCAATTACATACTCACACATGTCCTAACCCACAAGGTAACCTTTGTTCTTTCTGCAGCAGACCAGCTTAAAGAGCACCATCCCATAATTAGTTTTTTATGAAGCAGCTAGTCCATATAGCAACAAAATGATTTGCCTCTAATGGGTCTTCATTGTGCATGGTCAATGAAAGAAATTTCACCACAACTGTGATATTTTCCATGTCGGAAACCGATTATTAGCAGCACTTTGTAAAGCTAATGTAAGGCATTGCTTTGGCTGCAGAGTTTGCATTGTAGTTTGTCTTTATCTCCCAAGCACTCCACAATCTGCTTTGTTTAGCCTCCTCATTGATCAGCGGGAATTAGACGAGTTTTCATATTCGGATGCCCCGCGGCA
This sequence comes from Acanthurus tennentii, assembly GCA_029783805.1. Classification (NCBI taxonomy): domain Eukaryota; kingdom Metazoa; phylum Chordata; class Actinopteri; order Acanthuriformes; family Acanthuridae; genus Acanthurus; species Acanthurus tennentii. Next base: position 8,959,432 of record JAPZDZ010000017.1, on the reverse strand, counting down.
GGCAGGCAGCAGATGAATGCCCACGTGGCGCCCGTACCTTGCATTAGCCCCATGCATCATTAAACAGGGCTTTTGAAATGGCTGCAATTTCTGTAACCTGGAAAAGATTATCTGCTCGTACATCATCCCCGCTTCTGCTCAGCAGCCCAGCAGGAGAGATTCTGCTCTTTTAACCATCATTGTTGTCCCATTATTCTCCTCTTATCATGTCGGCTCTCACACAAACGCTTTGACCAGGCTTCATAAGCGGGAAATTATCAGTAATTAGTAAAATAATGTGTGTTTTCAGTAACTGATATGTAATAAGATAGTTTTTTTTCCAAGTAACAGTGTTCCTATCAGTCTCAGCTACTTTCTGTTTGGTGCTCATTAGCAAACATTAGCATGCTAAACAATCGCAGTATTGTCTTTGTGTGCATGTTAGCGTGCAGATGTTAGCATTAAGGTCGAGGCACAGCTGTGTCCAAGTGTGTGAGCATCAGATAGCCTCCATAGCTTCTTAGTCTGACTGTTTGTTCTGTAAAATGAGTTTTACAAGAGATGTAAGAAAGAGACAAACCACTTAAAGATTTTAACCGGAAAAGTCTTTTAATGTCAGAAATAAGAGTTACATGACACATTTGTGGCCCCTTTTCTAAAAACGCCACTCACCTGTTTTACAAAAGCCAAACAGGAAACATATTTAGTCACTTATGTTGGTGTTTTAAACTCTTTTTTAAGCCAAACTCACTAAACTGTATTAGTGTTTTTAATCAGGTTTTACTGCTGATTCTTTACATGCAGTTTTTATTTTCCAGTGACCATTGGAAGTTATGTTGTGACTGCTATGATGGCCTCTGAGTGATGGTTTTGCAGTATCTCTCATTTCATAGGCCGACAAATGCAGTGGTTTTTTAGATGAACACTTTAACTGTAGAAACTTTACTTCTTTACACTCCAACACTGACACAAACCATCAAATCAGCAGAATCAGTTCAGTTTTTTAGAAGCTTTTAAAACCCTAAATGTACTTGTAGACTGACAAAAAGCCAGACTGTCTGACTTCCAGCTGAAAAAGGTTTGAACACATTAAAACTCAGCCAGACTCTCATAAAGAAGAGTTTGGTTGAAAAAGTGCTTAGTTTGTTTAAAAGTGTTAACAGGATCTCCTGACATTTGGAGGGTTTGGCTGCCATCTTCCTCCTGACGGCTTGTTAGCGCTGTCAGCACGTTTCATTGAAGCCAGTTAGCTGCAGTTTGATGCTTTTCCTCCAGCTTATTTAAAAAAAGAGTCACTGATAATGAAGAGCGGGTCACTAAAACCTTTTTTTTATTTCCAATTTAAGCAGCAAGCATCCTTCAGTCCGTCACTGTGATCAGCACTGGTTTCTAGTCCTTCTCACAGGTTGTTGGGATAAATTATTATATATATTTTTTGGGGGGAAAATGGCTGAATTTTATGCAACAAAAACATCAAAAGAGTTTTTTTTCCTCCTCTCACCAACCCTCCAGGCAGAAATGTTGTGTGATAGGTCGCCGCCGCAGTGCATCATGACAGTCACACTATTATCCCCGCGCTAACATGTCACAACCAATAGACATCAAGAGCCTCAGCGAGTCGACCAAGAAGTATTTTATCACGGGGGGAAATCTGCCGTGACTCATGTGATGCTGGCTTCTTGTCAGTCACGCACTGTCACCTCCTGCCTTTGTTATTTACTTCCTGTGTTACTGATGAACTCAAAAAGTTACCTCCTGAAAGTGAAAAAAAGGCTGCAACAAAAAAATGTCAGCAGATTGAAGAGCTCGGACTTTAAAGTTCTGTTCGATGTGTTTTTCTGCATAATTATAATCGGAGAAAGATGGTTGTAAAGGTTTTAAGCACAAAAGCTCGCAGCTTTACTCCAAATGTCAGTGTCAATGTCTCAAATTCGCACCTCACCCAGATGGAGGCTTATTATTCCAAGGTCATGATTTATGGATTTTTTCGGCGCACGCTGCAGATTCGATTCAAATTTCCTCGGGGCAATTTTTTTTGTCAGAAAAATCCATATTTTATTAGAGTCAATCCTCTGTATTTATGATACTCTCTCTCTGCCTGCAGTGCAAAGTTATTGTTTTCCATATTTTTAGGTGTTTTTTTGTGTTTTGGTAAGGATTCAGAGAATCTGATCTGACGTTGTTATCTGGAATCTGTATTCACACTGCAGGCCTGCAAACACTGGTGCTGAAAAATTAAAAATACATCTTCAGCTCTGCATGTTTTTTTTTTATTTTTGACGTTCTGACTCAGATTTTCAGCCCGGTGTGTATTTCCTCATCTCAATCAGACGTCCTAGATGAAGACGGTCAGACGTTACTTTGATGTGCACCTCGCCGTCGGTAATAAGGTGCAGTCGGACTCCGTTTGAAGTTGCTTTTGTGTTTAAACGTTACCAAACAGCTTGGATGTTGGTTTTGTTTTACCGAGCAGACAGTGATGCAGCAGTTGGCCCGTCCTGATTAATTGATGGCCCCCTGTCCGACATCAGACACTTCATGTTCGACGCTTGTCTTCGGCCTCAAACAGTGAATCCTCCTTTCATCAACACCACAACACCACATAAGACCAGCGTTGTCTGATCCGTCAGAGTCCAAATCAAAGATCAAAAACATATTATTTCACTTTTTCACAGTCAGTCTGCAGTTGCTTTGTAACACCAGGCAAACACTTTCTGCATGTTTTCATCAAACGGATGAAGTTGAAACGAAAGGAACGAGCCGTAATTCTGGACTCTTTCGCTGTCTCTGGTGACAATATGTGGTTTAGCCGACTTCACTGCAGGCTGGAGGAGCTGCTCGGCCCTGCTGTCCGCACCTTCCTCCATTTCCATCACACTCAGTTTTGTGGTTTGTGGTTATTTTGAGGATCAAGTTTGTGAAGTTCACAGCCTGTCATGCAGTCGCTGTTTGTTAAAAAAGATGCAGCTACAAAACTAAAGTGCATTGATTCGACAAACTGACAAACTGAGTCAGCTCAGCGTCTCATCTCCTGGTGACTCAAACCTACAAACTCAGCAACCTCCTATATGTTTATATATGTTTGAATGTCAACACCAAAGGATTTCTCAAGAGCTGTTGCAGTGTCATAATCTCATTTGACCCTGGAATGAATGCTGACTGTCCCCACCTTCAGTAAAGATAAAAGCCAGATGTTTGCAGGTGTTTAAAGGTGTGTTAGGGGGCAGAAACATTCATAAATTCAGTCACATCCAGGTGATAAGCAGGTGTGTCTTGGCCTCAGTTGTGATGCTGCAAAAACTCTTCATCCACAAGCTTCATGGTCATTAGTTTTATCACTATAATCCAATCCGATCCAATCCACTTTATTTGTATAGCACATTTAAACAACAAAAACGTCTCCAAAGTGCTGTACATAGAATCACAAAAACAGTAAAACAAACATTTCCACATAACAATAAGCAATAAATAATCAAATAAGTGCATAAATCTAAAACGATGCCATAAATAAAACAATAAAATCAAACAGATGAAAACATAGTAAAATAAATAAAAGACGTAGTTAAAAGTAGTAAAAATAAATAAAAGATACAGAGGACCACAGAACTCATGCAAAGTTAAAAGCCTGGGAATAAAAATGGGTCTTAAGATGAGACTTAAAACACTCCACTGTGGGGGCTGTTTGGACGTGGAGGGGGAGGGCGTTCCAAAGTCTGGGGCCGACCACAGAGAAAGCCCTCTCCCCCCTGGTTTTAAGTCTCGCCCTAGGCACAACAAGCTGGAGCTGGCCCTCGGACCTCAATTCGCGCACTGGAGTATAGATTTGGATGAGGTCCTCGATATACTGTGGGGCCGGTCCATTCAAAGCTTTAAAAACAAACAATAAAATCTTAAAATCAATACAAAAATTAATAGGGAGGCAGTGCAAAGACGCGAGGATTTGGGGTAATGCGTTCCCGCTTTTTGGCCCCTGTTAAAAGTCGTGCCGCGGCGTTCTGGACTAACTGCAGACGAGGGAGGGTTTTGTGGCTGACACCTGAGTAAAGTGCTTTGCAGTAGTCCAGTCGACTTGAAATAAGGAAAAAAACGGTTTCACTTTTGATAAAAGACGAAGATGATAAAAACACGATTTCAAAACGCTATTAATCTGTTTATCAAATTTAAAATCACTGTCTATGGTGATGCCAAGGCTGGTGACTTTAGGATGTTCATATTCTGTGAGGGGTCCCAAGTCGAAGAGGGCACTGCCAAACACCATGACCTCTGTTTTATCCCCGTTAAGTCTCAAAAAACTCTGGGCTAACCAAGCCTTGACATCACACAGACAGTCAAATAGGGGTATCAGGGGGCAGTGGCTGTTCTATAATACACTTATTTATTCAAGTCCTTTACTCTCTTGGGAATGCAGTAGTTTTCATTCATGCATCCCTTCTTCTGTGCTCTCTGCCGCCCCCTGCAGGACAATCCGAGAGCACCTGGGCGAGCAGGAAGTCTCCATCTCGCTGACCATCGACTCCTTGGAGGAGAGCGACCTGGGCAACTACACCTGCTACGTGGAGAACGGCAACGGGCGGCGACAGGCCAACATCCAGCTCACCAAGAAAGGTGAGCACGCAAACAAACACAGGGATCCATTTGCACGATAAAATAAAGTTTTTTTGAAAGCAGTATTTTGCCGTGAATCCAGCAGATGGATACAGAAACCTTGATATTTAATAATGGCATGTTGCAGCCTCGGAGGTGAAAAACACTGTTTAATACCACAGGCCTTCGCTCTGACAATAGAGTGAATCTCTCGCAGCAATTTATGGAGTACAAAGAAGAACAACTAGTGGGATTGTGGGAATTGACCAGTTGTTTCTCGCCTCGGGGAAGGAATAAAATGGGACAGTATTGTGGATAGTGCAGAAAGCCTATTCATCTCGCTCGGCCTGAGGAGGGATAAGTTTGCAGAGAGAGAAGAAGTGCCTTTGGAGGGAGGCAGCCTTCCGTGTTATGATGCCAGAAAAGCTGTTTGACTGTCTGTCAATGACCTTCCTCATCACACACACACACACACACACACACACACACACATCCTTTGATAGCCAAACTCTCACCCAGACATTTCTCATCACTCATCTTTCTCCCATTTCGTTTTATTCAAGCAAACATTTCGGAGTTTGTCCTCAGATTTCGCCTCACTGAGGATGACTGAAAGTTGATTCTGTGATGATTTTAAATAGAGATGCACTCTTTCCACTGCGGTTATGTAAGTAAGTTTTTTTTATTATTATTTTATTTTGCAGCGAGACTAGGGGGGGTCTCTGCATCCTTAAAGTTGTCAGCGTGGAATACATTTACATAGTAAGATATTTTCCCTCACTTTTAAGCTCGCAGCTTTGGATCCAGCTTCGATGGCAGCCCAGTTCCCCTCCATTTGCTATATTAAAGGGGTTTATGCTGCACAGTGGAATCTCAGAATAAACCAGAGAAGATTAGCCGGGTCCTCGCAGGATTGCTGGTCTACGAGAAATCAACCGGTTCCTGTGTTTCTTTTATTTGCTGCATCCACGGTGTGCTGCAGCACAAGGCCGGTCGCTGTTTACACGGTCTTTTCAAAAAAATGCGTCAGAGTCGTCCTCGCTTGTGAAAAACAGCACATGACACTTCAGATGAATCGAGTTATCTCAGCGCAGCATCAATCAGAATACGCCTTCAGTTGTATGTCGAGTTAGCAGGGAGATGTGTCCTTATTTTCACTCCTCGTACAACTTCTCGGAGTCGAGAAGTTTCGATTCTGCAAGTCCTCCTGACCAGCTTTTTTTTCTCATCAGCAGCATATCCAGAAATATACTTTTTCACAGCAGCAGCAGCGTCAACCAGCAGACAGCTGCCTGTGCTGTATATGATAAGATGCCTGATTTGTGAACATGGGAAGCAGCAGCAAACTCAAATTTCACATCCTCACTGCTTCCCTCCTCTGTTTTATTTTACCATTAAACCACCACTCTGCCTTTCCTCCTCGCCTGCTCCCAGACAACAGAGAGAGAGAGATGCAGAAATAGAGGGAGAAAAAGAGGTGATGAATCGCCTGATGCCGTGTGGCTCCATCAAATCCAGCCTTCTAGTCGTCGGGAGCTAATTTGTCTTAATCCGTCCCACCGCAGCGCTGCTACAATATGGATGCCAGGCGGAGAAGGAAGCGGCCTCCTCCGCTGTAATCTCTGCTGCTTGAGGAGCAGCCGGCTCGTTATACTGTCCAGAAACTTGAGGAGGGAAGCAGTGTTTACTGAGGCGAGAGGGCAGAGCAGAGGTGGAGGAGACGGTGAAGAGGAAGTATAATGTCGAGGTCCGGCTTCTCGCAGAGCTTGTTAGCCACAAACTCTCCGAGAAAAGTGAACAAACTCAGGTTGATTCCCGAGCAGAGAGGAAGCTCGATGGGGGAAACCTGTGTTCATTCTGCCTCGAGTTAGTTTGCTCTTTTTGTTTGCCACCGTGTCCGTCCGTCCGTCTGTCCGTCCGTAGCTTTGGCTGAAGGTCGTCGCCCAGACAGGCGTGATGAAGCGGCGCGGGCCACGCTCGTTAGCTCTATAGGACATCATCTTTCATCATGGGAGCTGTCAGGCTGATGGCCGCTGCAGTGGAATGGGCATGGCGCACTCCGACGAGGTTAAATGTGCATCGCTGATGGATGGTGATGCGTGCGAGTCCTCTCCGTCCACGTTAATGTGTGTGTGTGTGTGTGTGTGTGTGTACGTGCCATTGCAGGGATTCCAGCCTTTTACTGTTGTCCATTAGTCAGCCAATGAAGGCTGACCACCCAGATTTTGCGAGGCGTAGCCAAGAGGAAATGTTGAGCTGCAAAAGATGGAGTGACACCCGACAGAAAGAACTGTAAAAAAAAAAAAACAGCCTTGAATAAGAGACGAGATCATGAAAAGACAAAGCAAACGACCCGGTTTTCAAGGCGAGTCAGTAGACCGTGGAGTCTAATGGTCGAGTCCATTGTCTTATAGTGTAAAAAATCACCTTTCATCCCCCTCAATAACACCACAACTCTGGCTCCTCCTCAACGGCCCCGTGCTTTTTCAAGAAATGTCCACAAGTAGCATGAAGCTGAAATATCAACAGCGAAGTCCCGCGGTTCTTTAAGTTTCGCTCCCTCGATGCTTTTTCATGAGTTCACATCAGGCTACGGCGCTGACGGATGGCGGGGGAGAGCGGACCGCTTCAGCTAACAGCCGGGAGCTTTTCCTCGCCTCGTACCTCGCCACGGCCCGCACACACATGTAACCGATCTTCATGAGTGTGGCGGTTTTGATCTGTCACTTGCTATTGTCGCGCCGGTTGCCTCAATGTGATTTTTTTTTTATTATCCAATCAGGCCAGGAGGCAGGAAGTGACAGGCATAGACGTGGCTGTACTTTGATTCGGGTTGGAGTTGTGTGTCATCTGGATGCAGTCCAGCAACGAGCAGAATACCCATGAGCAACATGAAAAGATGGCGAGGGAAAAGCAAGAAAAACACAATCATGCACTGAATGAATTGAGCCGCAGATGCACATAATCCTGTAGCAAACAAACATGGAGTTAAGTCAATTCACAGCATAGAATCTTTGAACAATAGCTTGCGCAATTTTCTCATCCATCATGTGTGCAGCATGCATTATTTCGCATGTATTGACGCTCTGCAGTCAGATTCTGCTCGCAGTGTGATCAGGTGTGGATGCAGGCTGACGTTTATGTACATAAGAGCTGAGAAATAAAGACTGAGAGGAAGCCTGTGATGTCTAACCGCAACTTTGAAGAGAATAAATGCAGCCTCGCAGCGTTAAAAAATCCATTAAAATGATAAATGTGATGGCAAAAAAGGGTCAACTCTTCAATATTTAAGCAAATATTCAAATCACAGCCCACTTAAACACCCATTTTCATGCTGCTTTATGTCACCGTGGCTTTATTTTTCATCTCTTTAATCATCCCTTGTTTCTCTCCGTCCCCTGTACGCCACATTAGCAGAGCTGATGTACACGGTGGAGCTGGCCGGAGGTCTCGGCGCCATCCTGCTGCTGCTCATCTGCCTGGTGACGCTGTACAAGTGCTACAGGATCGAGCTCATGCTCTTCTACAGGAACCACTTTGGCAGCGAGGACTTAGATGGAGGTAAGATGAGATAAGACGTAATTTACTTTTCACCGTTTTTATAATAATCTTCCATAATCTGCGATACCACGGTGTTTTCTTTTTAGTCGATGATTTCTAAACCACTTTCCGCCGCTGTGAAGGCATCTTTTCTTTCTCTCAGGAGGAATCAAATCCCAAACCTGAGCAGCGTCAGTGCTGCTCTGCATGCAGATTTATTTTTACTCACAAAACACCTGGGCTATTTTTCATATCTTAAAGCCGCATGTGGCACTATTTTTATGTAAATATGCACCTGTTTTATCATTGAAAATGACACAGAGAAGAGCCTCCCGTCGTCCTTAACTCAGAAATTCTGTTGTCAATTTCAGGAAATCGTCTCAACCTGCCAAAAAAAGCTAAATCCAAAAAATAAAAAAGCAAAATATTCTGTAAACTCCTAAACAGCAGCAAACAAACTCACGAGTCTTTGATATTGTTTCTTTTCTTGTCATATTTGCATTCTTGTAACAGCTAATCACAAGCCCGCCTTGTGAAAACGTTCATGCTGGGTGCTGTTTCCTGACATCACAATGCGTGGCTTTTGGGTAATGAAGTTCAGGTTTTCAAACGGTTCCCCCTCGCTGCGTTTCAGAGCCCCCATCAGGCAAAGTCACCGAGTTTAGCTTTAAAAGAAAAACGCAGCCTTGATCGCTTAAACACTGTGAATGCAGCAGCTGCCGTATATTTCAGTGTGCTGTTGTGCATTTTTCTTGTTTTTTTCTGTGAATCACCATCAGAAAACACAGGCAGACAAACAACATGAATGCATCCTAGTAAACAGTGTATGTTGAAGAGCGAATGCAACATTTAGTGCAAAATACACGTCACTGATTTGTTGTTAATTGCAGTATATCTCGTTTAGTTTTTTGTTTTTTTTTCGATGCATCTGCTGTTTTTCTGAACCGTCTGCCTGCTGCCAGACATCTGCTGACTGGTATCAAACCCATGAAGCACATCAGTAACAAAGAGTTTGATCCCAAATCCGACACTGGATAGTTCAAGCGCTTTTCTAAAAAAAAAAGGTGTTTGTATTATTTTTTGTCCTGGTTGTATATTTCCACCGCAGCTACAATGGAAAATGGAGTGTAATAGAAGAAAACCATCACGCCTCGGCGTCAGAGCCTCTGATGGAGCAGCTTCAATCATACTGAGGGAAACCCATTATGGTGGAGACATTTTTCCAATCACAATAGCCTCAAAAGACCTGCAGACTCGAAGCCGAGTGTCAGCACGGTTACTTTTCACCATGCTTTCAGCAGCAGCCATTTGCAGAGGACACGTTGCTCAGCTGATCGCTCTTCACGTCTGCTCCAACCCCGGTTTGTTACTCTGCTGTAGAGTTTGGAGTGAATAAGCATGAAGCCATTGTACACAGTGAAACAGACTCTCGTGTTTACAGACGCCTCGGCTCTGCTCGCTGCAGCCGAGCGAGCTGCCGGTTTGTGTTTATTGTTAGCATCTTGCTACAGGTGCCAGTGAAAGGATGAGGAGGAAGAAAGCTCCTGTTTGAATTACGAACCTGTGTTTTTAAAGGTTGCTTTAAAATACCTCAAGATGCATTTTTACAACTCTGGAAAGCTTTTACTATGATAAGTATTTTATTCTCTATTGTAACTGAAAGGATGCTGCAGCAGCAGGTTTGGTCAATTCAGCGATTAAGCTTTTGTGCAGAGGAGCAGTCATTTGCTGTTAAGCATTTTTTTCTGCTATTTTCAGGAAATTAAGGTGCATTATCTCGAGTTGTTAATCAAGGAAATGTCTGTTTTCTTATAAATGATAAACTTGGATAACTTGGACAAACATAACCTCTGACATGCACCAAAAACCTGCTGACAGCAAATAATATTCTAACATCATTATGAGATGATTTGATTATGATCCTGCTTGTGCGTGTTCACTGTTGATGTTTTTCCATGCAAATCCACTAAAAACTGCACATGAGCAAGTGCAAAAGTGGAAGGATCATGTATTCTGCTGAACACAACCTCCATAAAGCCAATCAAAACACCCACAAAACGTCCCTGTGCCAGACAAAAACATTAACGCCGAGGCCTCATCTGCAGCAGTGAAAGCCCCAAAAAAAGAAAAACCCTCTGATTGGGCCTGGTGGATGAGTCTTAGTTTGAGAACGCATCAAACTGAGACAAGGAGCAAGTTTTAATTTGATTCCCCTGTAATGAGTCTCTCAAGTAGCAGCGCAGCAGTGAATTCGGGGGGAATGAGATTAGTTCGGAGAGGCTGAGGGACTCGCCGCCGCCAAAGGAGAGACAGCGAGAGAGTTATGAGCGTTAAAAGGTAAAAAGTATGCTGTACCCCGTTTCCCATCCTCACACACCCCCGGCTCTGTTTAACTGTGATGGCTGCCGGATCAGACGTTCCAATGAAAGTCATTACCTCTGGCTGCGTTGGGCTTCTGGACCGGGAAGAGCCGAGCTTCGCCGTACCGGATGGCCCGGAGGCAGTTGTGCTAAAAAAAAAAAAAAAAAAAAAAGCCAGGCCTTGAACTTAATACCAAACAGCAATTGTCTCCTTTAATTGTGCCACCCGAGCGAGTGCTTGAAGAGAGAAACAGATTTTCAATTTGTTCTCCGGTACAAGGGGGATCAGGTTCAATAAGACACAGCACGCTGCCTCCGGAGCTCTCCGGAGACCCTCCCTCCCCTCGATTAGATGACTCCACCGCCAACTCTGGTGATCACACGTGAACACACTCAACATCCGACTTTGGTTGAAAACATACTGTTAAAAAAAAAAAGGGGGGGAAGGATAAAGAGTTGAAAAGGTGCCAAACTGGAAACGGTTGCCCGTCGCTGAGCATCGGCAGGATGTGGTTAACCGCAATCACATCTGTGTGACACCGACAGGAGGAAGTAGCTGCATGTAAGATAGGGTTGCACACACACACATTTTTCAGTGAAGCCTTTAAGCCAGTGTCTCGGATGCACAGACATTTTATTTCCCCCCAACATAAATCTGCACACACTGCCAAGAAAGTGCTTGTGTTTCATTGTGGCCACTCGAAGAGCTAATTGAACGCCTGCCTCTCTCTTCTGCCAGATGTAAAATTGTAAGCTTCACGTAACAATAGGAGGGACTGTCAGCTATTTGTCAGCGGTGCAATTTAGTTAAAGACCACTCAGTTGTCACATTGTGTGGGTGTCAGTGGAATCAATAATAGGCTTCATGATGACAACAGCCGAGCGAGTTTGTCAAGGAGGTGGGAACTCATCAACGCGCTGCCATAAATATGAATGTCAGCGCGGCGGGAATTATGAGCCTCCATCTCTGCTCGCGTAGTTCGGCGACACCGAGCATTAATAGTTCTCCCGTCTCACGCACACGGCAGCTGTAATGCATCCTGTTTAATTTGCATATTTAAGATGCAGAGGTAGACATCAGGAAGTAGCTGATTTGTAATCAGACTGTCAAGTGCTGTTTGTTTGTTTACTTTTTGGCCGCTTTGGGAGCAATCTGATTGGTCGTTTGCTCTGATATAACTTTTTATAATGGCGATAATGTCAAACTTTCTTTGCACGGTTCTGCATCTCTCTGCATCCAAGCAGCACATTAAAGACAATTACAGCTTCAGCCCCTGTTTTACAAAACATTTCAGATCATCTTAAACCTTTGTGGTGGACTAACTATTGATAAGTTAATTGATAATTGCAGAGAAATGAGACTTTTCAGTTTCCTCACAGCTGTTTGGGTCTCAGCCATCATCCAGTTCGTGGTCCCAGCAGCTGTAAAACAATCAATGCACTTTATATTATCACAAATGATGAGCAAACCTTAACAATCAGTTGATAACACAGCTTATTAGGTTGGGTTAGCAGGGCTAGGTTAAGCTAACAGGGTATCAGCGAGCTACGTTAAGTCTCTAAAGCTCGTATGTTGCATAGCAACCGCCTCCCACTGAATGCAGGCTGCAAGGACGAGCTGTTTCTCAGACGTTTTATAAAAGGAAATCTCTCTGCAGGCTGTCATATGTTGCTATTATATCACAGCTAAGAGGGATGTCGGCCCTCAAACAACATCATTTAGCTGTGATATAATCACAACATACCTCAGCCTGGACTGAGCTAACACTTAAAGATGATATATGATGAACACAGAGCTGTGAAATAACTGTATCTGACAGAGTCTATGCTCTGTGTTGTCTGATGCAAAGCTTTCTTCTTACAGCTGAAGCAAATAATTAAAAACAAAATGGTGTGTTTAAAAAAAAAAAAGTGCTCAGCTGCTAATTAACAGTCCACTTCATGTGCTCATGCAGCTTCTGAGTTAAGTACGTCTGCTTCCTCCAGTTTCCTCTCCATTAAATGTAATGGAGCCCGGAGATATCCCAGAGATTATACGCCTCCGACTCTCCTGGCACTCACCGCCGTGGGTTCAAGAGTTCACCATTCAGCTATCTAACTGTGGGCTCTCTATGCACATGCATATATTAACCCCCCCCCCCCAAAAAAAACCCCACACACAAACAAACAAACACACACAAATGCATCAAACACAAGCCAAACCCCTCCCTTTGTCGTCGGCGTGCTGGACGGAGGAGTGATGCGTTTTCAGATGCACCTCGCCAGACTCCTGCGACTCCTCAAGATGCAAGAGGAGGGTCACTCCGCCTTCGAGCTTCACCCTCTCCCTCTTCCTCACCCTCTCCCTCTTCCTCTCCATTTTCTCACCGCAGACGAGTGAATCAGCTCCACTGAAACGGCCCTTGATCTGCCCACACACCTTTCATTTAAGAGCTAGCAGAGAAACACAGAGCGGCAGATTTATGTCACCGTGAAGAAGAAAATAAGCCTCAGAGTTCGCCACGCCAAGTAATTATGAGGTTACATTTCAGTTTTTTTTTTTTAACGTGTCTCCCGACGTTGTAAAATGAATTGCTCGTTAAAAAAAAAAAAAAAGAGTTAGATTAATTATAAGGTGTCATGTAAGAGTCGCCAAATATCAGAATTACCCACCGGGGAAGTGAGTGAATCTTGTTGACAGACTCGTCGCCCCCCGAGAGAGGGAGTGGTGTTAATTGAGAGGATATTAAAGCTTAAAAAAAAAAGAGGAAAATGCACTGAGAGCTGATCCCAAAATCTTTCGTCTTGAACCTCATCTGCTCCTCTGATGTTTTTTTTTTCTGTTGTTTTGACCCGACTCTCTCTCATCATCAGCTCCCGACTTCTTGCTGCCTCGACAGGTTAAACGTCACCTCGTGGCGCTCGCGCTGCAGGTGGCCACTGCAAAGCAAAAAGGGACCGAAGTCATAACGAAGGCAGGAACTCGAAGATCCAAGAGCTGCTCGTGTCTCTAATGAGTTCACCTCAAAGGCTGTGAACGCATCGCAGCTCGCTGTGTCCCAATTCAGATTTTCTCCTCCCTTTTGTAGGAAAGATATGAGGGTTTTAGTGAATAAAGAAACACACGGAATCGGAAATTTTTGTGATATGTGACCCTAAAATTTGACATCTATTGA
>JAPZDZ010000017.1:8882936-8893646 GCA_029783805.1 Acanthurus tennentii | reverse complement strand
AGGCTTGACCTACAAGGACATAGCAATAAGATTTACACTGAAAACAAGGCCGTGTTCATCCTCTTGGGGACTATGTTATAGGAAGGCTGGTGTGGGGATCAACGGCCTGGTTCAGGACTGCTCCATCTGGTCTAGTGGTGTTTGTTGCCTGTGTTAGATGGCTAATCCTGTTGGATTCACTGGTTGATGTTAATCTGACGATAAGAACTCTTAAAGGACTGGCCTATCATGTGACGTGATGCAATCCAGGATGACCTACTGGTTTGAAGAGGCTTCCAGGTCTTTGGACTGTAAATATGCTTGTTCTAAAAGCTGCATAATGACGAGAAGCCAATGCAAAGAGCAGATGTCAGTGTTAGTGTTTTCCAGTAAATATGTGATGCCTTTGACATTTGTCTCTCCACAGTTTCATTTCTCATAACCTTCCCCCAGTTAAACAGTCAAATGACGCGCTGAGGTATAAAGTATATCAATTACGCTTCTTATGAAAGGGTTTGGCATTTCATTTAACTGATGTCAGATAAATGACATGTTTGGTGGCTTTAGTGGTTTACACTTGAAAACATGAAAGATATCTCACCTTTACATCGCGATGAATCACGTTATTGTCGTGGCAGTACCGAAGAGCCTCCAAAATCTGCCTCATGTAGTGGCTTGATGTACAGAAAGCACAAAGCAGACAAGGAAAGATTATTTAGGCCATCCAGTAATTTTTTTTTAATTTATTTTTGAGCTTTACTGATATTTAAAAATGTTTTACCCACAGTTCCAAAAATGTGTCCTACCTGGCCACTGCTTCACTGTAGACAAACCCAGCATCAGCTCTCTTCACAATTTCAAAACAAAGATCCGCTCCATCCATACTGAGAATTAGAAAAAAGATCAAGAAGAGATCAGGCTTAGAGAGAACAGTTTACACAAGCACATATGAGGTAACGAATCTCAAAATAGTGTTTGAAACAGAGTGCACAAATGTACATTCGTCCATTAGAGAGCAATTTCAAGACCTGCTGTTGTCTGCATAAACAAAGACGCACTATATTTTCATTGCAGCACTTATCAACCACAACAAGAAGATCTCAGAAAGATAAGGGATACAGACTTAAAACTTAAAATATAAGGGATATGGGGCAATTTTTTTTTTTTTTAAATAATTTACCAAACACTAATCCTTTCATCATTCCTCACCATGAAAACATGCGCAAAGATACCATTTACATTTGAGTATTTCAGCCACACATACATCTTCAGAAGTTGACCACTTAAAACCAAACTGACTCTAATGTCTGAGCCTTTTCGCTCTTCTCTTCACACGTATTTTGTTTCTCTACACACAAAAAAAGTCTGTAACCACTAAAAGGCGGGGGGCTGGTAATGCTGGCGCTAAATGTGTGAAAATTTCAGCAGCCATCTGCATGCTGAAGCTAAATTTAGTCAGTGGTTGTTAGATTTGTATAACATCCAGCCAATTCAGTAAGTAACCAGCAGATTTCTTTATATTTTTATCTATTATTGAAAATAAAAAATCTCTATGTGTGATTGATTAGCAGCTGTGGTGGTGAAAAAGACAGGTGCTTCCTGGCCCGGTTAGGAACAAGTTAAAAATACAGACATAAAACCCTAAAATGGTGTAAAATTCAGTGCAGCAGACAGTGTACTTACAACTCAAAGACCATGTAGAGCATGCCATCAGAGCTATAGGTCTCCAGCAGTTCCACGATGTGGGGATGTTTCAGCATGTGACAGATACTTGCCTCCCGTTTCAGATCTGACATTTGGAAATTAGACAGGGGGTATAGTGAGATAAAGTTCACATGCAACCATTAGTAATCCACTGTAATTATTGTTCGGCTACAGACAGTTTCCCATCTTTCCACAGCTAGTGTTAAAAAAAATGTTAACTTTTAGTATAACATTGACCGTAATTTAAATGTAAGTCAAACATGAAGCCATGCTATTTTTAGGGTAATCTTTATCCTCGGTCAGGAATCACATATGAAACTGAACTGAATAAACACATTTAATACGGTTAAGAAACCGACAGTCCATGGATAAATGCTTTTATTAACAACAGCAGGAATCCACTTTGCTCAGCCCATCTTT
Organism: Acanthurus tennentii; assembly: GCA_029783805.1. Taxonomy (NCBI): domain Eukaryota; kingdom Metazoa; phylum Chordata; class Actinopteri; order Acanthuriformes; family Acanthuridae; genus Acanthurus; species Acanthurus tennentii. Next base: position 8,891,543 of record JAPZDZ010000017.1, on the reverse strand, counting down.
ATCAGGTGCCAGGTGGCTAAAAAAACTTTAATACCGTAAATCAATTTTATAAATTGCATACTGAATAATTGAACTCCTTATACTTTTAATCTCAGTTTTCATTCTATCAAATAAGTTTATTTTATTGTGAGTATGGTCTACTAGCTCTTGCAGGGACTCTATCAAATCAGTAGTTTCAGTGTTTAGCTTTGAATCACCTTTGTAGGGATATTTCTCATTTTCAAACTACTTCCTTTTTTTTGACATAAAAGGTATTAGATGTCAGCAATGAGGAACTAGCGGCTTTATGCAATTTTCTCCAAATAGTACATAGAAAGTAGCAAAACTAGAGAGATTTTTAAATAAATAAAGCTCAAAAGATTTAAGGAAGTTGATGCCTTAGTGCACATAGTGTTAGAGAAATAAATAAAGAACCATACCTATAACAAAAACAGTCAAAGCAGAATTAGTTTTGGAGGCTTTGCCTTATTTAGAGTGGCTGGATCTAAATTTTTATCTCTATTTTTCATCACATCTTTATTAAAAAACAGGAAGTACTACGAGGAAAATGCGCCAAGAAAGCATAAAATCAAACATCATTTCGGAAAAAAACAAAAAAACCCCCAAAAAACATCAGATGACCTTTTCTGGGGAAAAAAAAGAAAAAAGGCTGCAACTCTGCTGAGATGCTCATTTGTGCCTGGCTGGTGCTTTGGTGAATCATTCATATCCGTTAGTGAAGGGTTAAGGAGATGAAAAGCAAAGAGGGACATGCCCGGCACTCTACGCTCCTCCTTTCACACATCAACAGACCTGTCACACTTTAGCTTCGCCACCAGAGGGAGTTCTAGAGTATTTTATTTACAGACACAGGGATTCCATTATTTATATATGAAGCAAACAGGGTGATTTTTTTAAATACAGATGTGAATATCAGTTAAAATTGCACATTCAAATGCACATCTGGCTGGCACTTATCAACATCACCACTTCTAATTATAATCACATCCAGATTTACACTGCAGTTAAATTTACAACATGACTGGCATTCCTTGCTTTTGCCTACTTATCAATAAAGACAATACTGATGGGAAAACACTGCTAAGAGAAATAACCGTTCTATTTAAAGAAGAGGAAATGCACAATATTGAGCAGAATGACCAACAACTGGCAAAACAAGTGGTAAGACACAGACACAGCCTGCTGAAGAAGGCTGACAGACATAATGTGGTGTTGTTGAGCTCCTCACTCCATAAAACCCTCCTTTACACACTCCACTCCCCATCTGCAAGTCTACTGATCTTTGTGTGTGGGTGTGTGTGTATGTGCTCATTGTGTCGTGACAGACCAGTATCATTATGCAACAGAGAGAAATGACGCTGTGTCCCCACTACAGAGTCCCCATTCTACTGTTCCTTTGCTTTCATTATTTCTCTCCTCTCCTCTTTAATCTCGTCCTCAGCCGTCCCATCAAGTATCTATTCTTTTATTTAACAATGATGCCCAGTGTCCACACAGTAACGAGGAAACCACTCAGACTGAGGGAGGGAGCCAGAGAGGCCTGAAACAGTCGAAGAGCAATGCCAATCACTAGGCCTTCACTAAACCAGTTCTTACATGCAGGCCTTTCTGAAATCACACTGACAAGCTAAAAATGTTTGTCTGGCGTACTGATTCATTACATTTCTAATAAGTTCATTACCTGTACTTACAATACACCATCCAACTAGTAATACTGCAAATTGCTGTATTCCATTTGTCTCTGAAATTCAATACCCATAAAGCTTTAACGCCGACTGAGGGTGCACACCGGTTCACTGTCTATATTCATCATGATTAAATTCTACAATTCCAGACACTTGCTCATTCTGCTTTTGTTCAATACTCCCAAACTCTTAATTACATCATTAGTCATTTGTCCGTCCAACTCCCTCTCATGCTCACTCACAGATATATTCTTGCATAACTGTGGATGTTTGTTTCGTGGCTTGTAGCAGTTCTGTCTCCTTTTCCTTTTCACTCACATTTATGCTGACGCAGATTCGTTCTTAATAAGCTAAGGTATGTGGTCTCAGGAAGCCATTTTCTAAATCTGGCTGCACTCCAGTTCTCCGATTTGACACTCTGAGTGGCCCCCTTGCTTATTTCTCCTCCTGTGACTTTTTTGAAATGTCAGAAATTAGGGTGTCTAGGATTTACTTTCTTCTAGCCCTACGTTCAGGTTACTTTTTTTGTACAGATAAGTAGACTTGGTTTCCAGTGAAGGTAAGACAGGCATACATTGGCATGTTAACTTCACAGACAACCAAACATAGTAAAGTGCCCCAAGGGATAAATAGATAAACAGATAAGGTTCTCAGGGATAAGAGTAAGGATTTAAAAGAAAGATGGCTATAAAAGCTAATAACAAACATGAAAATATTTTACCACTGGAGTAAATAAGACAAAAAAAGAATATAGTTATTCTTATACATACTATGACTTATTCATCAGAGGGATGACTACTGGAACAAAGCTACTTTATAGCATTTTGTTCTACATCCTGGGACTGTTAACTTCCATCTGGAGGGAAGAGGCTGGAACTGACTGTGCAAAGGGTGGGAGATGTCATTTAAGATGGAGCTAGTTATCCGCTGGTTAAGCTGTGACTCATCGATTAGCCTTCTGGATCCCTTAACAATTTGGTTCAGAGAGTTTATTCTTCAAGGACAGGTTTCAAAACATGACACCAAAGACAAGGATAAAACAGATTCAATAAAAGCATGACAGAATAATGCCATCATGGTTTTCTTTATGTGCAAATAAGACAGCTCTCTCAAACAAAACAAACACTGGTCCCCCTTTTACACACAGTTCACAGTTTGCTTCAAAGTTTAGTTTTGAGCTGATAATTGTCCCAAGGTATTTTTCAGACTGCACAAACTAGCCCTTAACGGATACGACTTTATGTGTGTGAATTTTCCTGAAATCTTTGTGAATTTTTACTGTGTTTCACTCTTTCTGATTTGCTTCAAATGCACATGAACAGTCATATAATATTTAGGGCATTCAAAGTTAGTTGTATTCCTGTTTTTACAATATGCCATATTGTAATAGCTGTGGGAAACGTGTAACTCAAAAAAATGCAGGATATTACATAATATATATGGTAATTATGGTTGCAGAATAATGTTTAATAAACATTGTTTTGATTTGTTCGATAAACCACAATATAACCACTATCACACTGGTGAAAACTGCAAACTCTGATGACTGTTAAAACTGAGTATGTGTGGAGCTAAAAACACCCAGTCATTAACAACTAGTCAGTTGACAGAAAACTTATCAGCACAAATCTTAATTGCTGCAACATTAAATAAGCAAAAGCGCCAAAACAAACACAAACAAACAAAAAGAACCCCTACTAAACATCAGAATTTTTTTGCTTCTCCATTGTTGTTATTAACAATCAAATCTCTCTGGGTTTTGTACAGATCTTTACATAGAGAACGCACAAAAGCAACTTAAACATACCATAATGGAGGCTCTGGAAACATGACATGCATTTTTTATTATTTTTGAACATCATATAGATGATTAATCAATGCTTCAAACAAAATTAATTAACATGTTAATCCATAATTTAAATAATACAGTACTGGCAGCATTATTGTTAATATTGTTGTTAGGCTTTAAAGTACATTAATAATGTCATTCTTTAAATAAATACCCATGCCAGGAATGCTTCCACAACAATAACAAGCACTACCCATTAAGCCTTCTTAAGCCTTCTGGAGATTCTGGTTATCACTCATATTGTAGGAAAGCTTTTTTTTTTTAAGTCATGCATGGTGCATCTGAAGAGGCTTCAGACCAACTGTAATAATACAAAATATTGTAAAATTCCAAGATAAGAATAAATCTTCTTTTTCAACTCTACAATTGTCCCACTCAACTTTTCAACATGTCAGGGTAATATTAAAAATCATCCAAAATTAAGTGTGACATTGACTTTGTTTTGGGAAACAATGGTCTAAAGCTCTGCTTCTCTGTTTCTCCTACCTTGGGTCATTTCCCTTGTCTTGCTGTTATTGGCTACCAGGCTAATCTCTGACTGAGGCATCACAGATGGCGCATAGTGAACGCCAACATTAGCACCAACACACACAGAGGCAGACACAAACATACTTCTGTGCAACCATCCTCGTGATGAAATTGCATTGACTTCCATTGACTGAGGCAGCCTAACACAAACCCTAACCAAATTATGCATAACCCTAACCTCAACCGCGACCTCAGAGATTACGTTTGTTGTATTAGTACCAGGCTTCAGTCCCCGTGAGGACTTCTGGTTCTGACAAGGTCAGTGTTTACACCAGAAAAGAACCCCAGCAGGTTTCATGATCTTTGTCTATATGTCAATCTGTCTTGGAAACTCACACACTTAGACACACTTAACACCTTGGTGTGGCTAAGAAAAAAAACCCCATGGTGAGACATGGCATGCTTCAATATCTTATTTGTGTGCACAGAGGCCATAGTATCCTGTTTGTGTGTGTGCCTAGCTGTTTGCTATATGGGACAAACAGCTTTTGCAGCTTATTCCTATCACTTGTTTTAACAGGCAAGTAAACAAGATGCACAGGTTTGCATTTTGAGCAAAGAAAAAGACTCATAAGTCAGCTTAATTTTTCAAAAATATGAGTAAGTCTTTTGAAAAGATTAACTCTATAATTGACAACATCTCTGAAAACGATCCTCTCTTGTCCTGACTCTGTTAACACCAGCAATCTGTTGCTTGTGCACAACAGCAAACACTAAGATTTAATTGCAGACACTGTGGGAACCAGGTCTGCAATATTTCTCACCTTCCGTGCTGAGGCCGGGGCTGGAGGTGAAGCTGGCCACATCAACAATCTTCACAGCAAACTGCTGGCCCGTGTCCCTGTTGATGCAGCGCCTCACCACGCTGAAGGGACCCCTGCAACACACACACAGACAAATGTTGAGTTCTTCGCAGACACCTACAATAACATACAGACACAAATCTGAAAATCAAACAGAGGAAAAGCTCTAGATTCAGCTGGAAATAACCAGAAACACGTGTACACACAGCCACACAAAAAAAACACACTAACGTAGTGCAATGGTCAGACATGGAGCCATTTTTGAGACTATGCATTGTAGCCTCTGTGGTCATGCCAGCGGGAATTATAGAGTAGTGGTGTTCAGCACAGCTGCAAAAGCTAAAATAAAAGCTTTATTATAGAGACCTGAGCAAGGGTGGCCTATCCTACAAGGTTTATTTCTGGGCAAATGAGGCGGCAAATATTTAAGTTTGTGCTTAATGATATGACTGCAGTACAGCTTAAATACGAAAGCTTTAAGCCATGCTTTCTGGTCCTGTTTCCAATTTGATGCAGTTCTCAAGACTTTGAATTGAAAGGTAAACTAAGTAGTCCAGTCTTAACATAACCAAGACTTTAGCTGTACTCAAGGTTTGTGTGGCACATTGCTATTTGCATTTTTGTTGTGTAGTCTTTTAAAAGAGAATCAGGACATGAAAACTGACTTGCTTTCAAAACCAGAATTTTAAAAAAGAAAAAAGAGAATTTCGTATGTATTGTAATTTTCCATCAACAGTTATGTTGTGACAGCTACTGTTTTGTAGTGGGTTGTGAAAGATTTGGTCTCAGGCAATGAAAAATCTCACCATCTAAAAAAATTGTTTCTCTGATGTATCAAAAGCCCACTAAAAAGGCTAAGGGTACTTGCAATTTAAGTTATAACTAATTAGACTTTTTATTTCCTCAATAATGAAGCAATGTACTGCTTAACCATAACATATGCTTTTCACTTAATATAAATACATATACTACTAATCAGATCAGTACTTTAATTAATTTTCTGTTGAATAGTAACTACATTAATCATTGCAAGACTACTTATTAAAGAACAGGCTGCTTTGCTGTATACATCCCTGGACATTCTTACAGAACTATTTGCAATAATTTTGGTCCAAGCCACACAAAGTGGCACATGGACACACAGGTCAAGCCCATGTGGAAAATATAGTACCTTGTGTTTCATTAGTCTCACAGATGTAAATGATAATTCTCTCATTATGCTAAAGCACGAGAAGTGGGATTAAATCAGTGACAAAGTGGCAGGAAAAGACACTGCAATCCGAGACATTTGCACATTTATTGTCTCCTAGCCCACTGAGAGCAGTAGACATGCATGCACATGCACAAACACACAAACTCACAAAACACACACCCCTGCCGTGTTACAGCTGTCTCCACATCTCCCAAGTCAACAACCCTCAGAGGCGGAACCAATGCTACCGGAGACACACATACTTACAAACAGACAGTGCGCACACACACACAAACACACATAACACTTATTTCACTGAAGCAAAGCAGAGGCCATTAACAGGCGTTGGTTTAAATGAATTAGCAATGAACTTGCCTGACAATGTTAGTGTCAAAACAACAGTCAGAGCTATCTAGCTCAAGTGTCTGTGCATGCTGGGACTTGGGAGTATTGGAGTTGCAGCTGATTCGCTCTCACATTTGTCTCTCACATCTGTTGTAATGATTAACCCAAACAAACAAAAGCAGGCAGCGTGTGCACACTCTGGACCAAGAAGATCGTAAAACGCAACGCTGTTCCTTTCAGAGTCTGCAGGAATCCTGCTGATTATCTCACAACCCCACTGACCTTTGCCTCCCTGGGTTGATGTGCTGTAGCAGCTGTGTTTCATATTAAAACGAAAGTCTCAAAGGTATGGGGGTGCTTCTTGAGTGCATGATGGAGCTTGTTACACCCCCGTTCCTGCCTTATGATAGATTCACATCTGCGTTTGGTGAAGGTTTGGGGAAGTTAAGTCAGAGGCTGTAACCACAGGAATACAAATGACGGCAACAATGTGAGGGTGAGGCCATCTTGGCTCTGATCTAATGTGTGTCAATAAAACTCATTATCACCATTGAGCAATGAGGTGAGGTTAGGTGAACTTGCCAGGTTGTATGCATGAACCTCATTTGTAACTTGGCTGTCAATTCAAGGGATCTGCACGGAGAATCAATTCACAGACAGGTTTTGTTCCTACGACAGATGTGAATTGCATGTGAAGGCGGTTAGGGCTGCTATTTTATTTAATAAATTAGAATGTAATTCATCTCATCATCTGGAATAAAAAAAATTAAATGTCCATTCATCCGTGTACAGTAGCTATTATAGAGGCATTATAGGAGAGCAAGTAAGAGCGAGAGAGAGAAAGAGAAACAGAGAGAGAGAAGGGGGTGGGGGGACGACTGGAGAGGCCGCATGCTGTACTGACATCACCGCAGCTGTGCTGAGTGGGCTCATACAAAACACCCACACACGGCTCACATCCGACAGCGGCAGTCATCAAACATTAGCCCAAAGTGGCAATCTTTACAGACTGCTCCTTGGCTCATTTCAACTCTCTGCTCAAAGACTGGATATTAGGCGCAATTTTAACATCCATGCGAGCTGTGAGCCAAATTTTCCACTCAGGTTCCCTCTCGCCAAACAGAGACAGGACACATCTGTAGTTGCAGACTCAACATCACCAATACTGCTCTCCTGAGAGAAACCATCTTTGCTTGAAGCAGCATTTTGCTCTTTAGCAGTTGCAAGAAACGAGCAGCTAGAACAATTCACTGGGTTAGTCTGACCGGTCTGGGTGGTACAGCTGCAAGATACAGCAACACAATTTGTATGACTTTTACAAGTTGGAGAGCTACTGGTGCAGTTTCCAGAGCCAAGTAAATTGTACCTTATCTGGTCTGTCATTGTGCACATTATCATCAGGGGGATACAGTGACAAGCACTGGTAATTTTCTCCACACCATCATTTTCTGAAAAACATGCACTCAGAATACCTTAATACTATCATGCAATACTGTTGTGACAAACAACTCAGTGAAATCAAAGGTGATATGTTAAAAAAAAGAGGAAGCTGGTGGAAAGTTAAATAATCTGGAATAATTTAAGGTGTGAAAAAGTTTAACTTCTGTCATTTATGTTAGAAAATATGATTTTTGAAGTTTTAAAAATAGCTAGAGTTCATGCTTTGGATACACAGAGCTGGCAACTGTCAATTCATGATTTTGCACAGAGGCATGTGCTCTGAAAGGAAAAGAAAATTACTTTTATAAAGATGGCAACATACGGCTTCAGAAGAAGTGCTGTTTGCCCTGCTGCCCAAACAAAGCTCAAGTGCAAAGCTGTTAATTTAACAAGTTCAACAAAGTTCAGCGCTGTTCAACTGCAGTCTGTGAATATCTAAGCAACAATAATCCAGAGTGCTTCCTTATGCAAATTAGACAAACAACCCTTTGAATATTAGCCGGGAAATTAGTATTCTGGTTGCAAACACAAATTCAGAGCAGAGATACCCTCCGGAGGTTCTAAAGCTTTAGAAGAAAATCCTTTCCTCTACATAAGCCAGAAGATCCTGGTTTGTTTAAACCATCCTGTAGAGTCCGGCCTAGTCTGAAAGAAATATCCAACTTTACACTGTCCATTCACAACTATTGATCTGCTGTGTGTGTGTGGGCAGCTTAAAGAGGTATACTGTGTACACAGAGAGGAAAGTACAAATGAAAGTGCTCT
>JAPZDZ010000017.1:8856675-8875080 GCA_029783805.1 Acanthurus tennentii | reverse complement strand
TGGAGGTGGTAAGAGGACTCTCATACCTCCCCACAGCCCCATTTTGAATTTCATCTAATGAAGTGCACTACATGCCTTAACAGCAGGAGTAAAAATAAATCAAAGTGTAGCATTTACAGAGAAAAGACAAACAGGAATAAAACCTCTTTTTAAAAAAAACAATGGCTTTACTTAGTCCATTTTTATCTTCGATGTCCTTTTCATATTTTCAATTTATTGTAAGCAATGGTCCACAGAATGGGATGTGTAATCATTATTCAGTGTTATTTTATAAAGCTGTCAGAACTTTTCAGACAATTGGAGAAATTTAACTTTTCTACTACCAACACTTTAAAGATATATTGAACAAAAAAAGACTGTCTAAAATTGTTTGACTGGAATGGTTAAATTAAGGGTTTTGAGGTTATGATTCAATCAAAAAATTATACCCACCTGATATCCCAGGTTGAACAAACTGCCAGTGTACAGACATATTATTAAATAATGAGGACAAATCAGCCAGGCTTTTCTGTAGTGGCCATCGGGGACGAGAAACAAACAACACAAACAAAAGTTTGACAATGGGACACAAGAAAAAAAAAATACCACAAGGCAATAAAAGTTACCTCAAGCAGAAAGTCGAACCCGTCCGTTCAGCTGGGAATAAACAAAGACATCTGGTGCCACTAGAGCGCGCTGTTCTCTCAAGACACCCTCTGCAGTTTCCATGGCGCTGCATCCCTTCTGCTCACACATCATCTGCGAGCTTCCCCCATTGGTTGAAACCCACCAGCAGCTATCGATAGTCCCATTGGCTGTTGATGTGGTCATCATGCTGTATGTATGGCAGCGTATGTGCTATTGAACAGTCCTCCATTCAACACACGGGTATCTGGATGCATACACCAAAAACACATGGACTCACACAAATAAAGGGTACGGACTAATCAAGGACTTGAAACAATACATGTTGAGAAAATTATGTGCTTGACAATAAAAGAAAGAAAAGAAAAATCGTAAGAAAATGAAAAGGACCATTCAAAGGGAGAAAAAAAGAAAGAGCCCAGTTTCCATGGTAACAGGGAGGGGAACGGTCTTGGTGGTTGCTTGTGAAACTGGCAGCTAATGAAACATGCACACACACACACACACACACACACAAACACAAATACACACATGTGTTTTTATCACTTCAGGAGAATGTTTCATTAACACACATTCATTCCCGATGGAGCTTGCCTGGACCTTAATCTAAATCTGACCTAAAGCTTGACCAAAAGCCAAGTCTTTACTCGAGAATATAATGTTTGTTTTTTGTGAATCGTCTTCTTGTCCTGAAGGGAAGTTTACCTAATATGAGTAACACAAGTACACATGCACATAAACACACATTTTTATCTGAACCGCTCTTAAATATAAATGTATACGTTCTCTAATTTTTCCTTCCTCATTTTGATTTATCTTCCCTTACCATTAAAGCTAGAAGGGATCAGTTCTGATGGTCATACTGTAGTCTTCGCTATCCTGCCAATTAACATTTGCTGTCTTCCCAGGCAGGTATAGATTTATCAACGAGAAGTCTACTGTATAATTCTATGCTATAATTTCACCAATTTTCTGTTCTCTGATAATGAGGTAGAATCTGAAGTAAGTAACAACTGGCAATATCCCAAGAGGACACAAGGAAAAAAGGAGAGCAGTTTCATGGAGAAAACTCAGACATTTAATTTGCAAAGTCTGTGCACAGTTGCAGTGATGAAGAGGCAAAAATAAAAACAAGGCTTGGACTGGCAGCTACTCAGGTTGCAACACATCTCAAGCTTGATGCTTCCTTAAGGAGCAGTATATCCCACATCCCAAGAAGGGAAACATCCACACAAGGTGCCTTAAAAATTATAAGACTTAACTAAAGGTTTTTATATTCAGCATTAAATTTTTTTTTAACAATACTGTTATTGAATCTTTTATTTTATTTATCTTCCCTTTTTTAGAGTCAAAAATCTCACAGTTAGATCTCTTAACTGGAACACTGTCAAACATCCATTTACCAACTCTGCACAAAGTTGATCCGGATTCAGATGAAAATGTGTTAAACAAGGTTGATAATGGATTAAGACCGACAGGAGAAACAGTATGTGATTCACTTAACAGTGATGAAATTAGATAATTTACCTTATCTTGTATATGATAACAATTATTCTGCAGACAACCAAATAGCATTTCTCCCTGATCAATAATGTTATATGTATATAAAATTTTTCAATGTCATCACTTATATTCTTATTCTTTCCTTTGCTTTTTTGCATTTTGTACCTCAAGTTCCCTCTATTTAATTTTGTATAGGCCTATTACTTGAAAAATCCTAGACTCACTTTGGCGAAGAAAAAAAAGAAAAAAACACTTCCTGTTTGGGTCGATGTGATTGGCTGATCCTTGCCGCTCAGACTCCTGGGAAAGCGCGATGTTCAAATTTATTTCCGTTTTTATTCCTGCTTTGGTCGGACTTACAGCGACATTTTAGCATGGAACAACCTTGTAGCAGGTATATATGTATTTATTTTGAACATTAACTACAATTTTCTTCAGCAAATTCGCTTTTGCGGCAATAGAAACAGCTCAGTTTTGCCGACGGCTCCTATAGCCCCGATACTTGCCGTTCACGCCTATATAAGCGGACTGTCATGCAAATAACATTGAAAAATCAGGTGATTTAATGTTGCATTGGCTTCTCGTGAAACATATTGATCTTTTAAAAATATACAATACACCGTACGAATCGTTTTCTTCCACCCTACAAATCGGCATATATTCTGTACCTTCAAAAGCTGTTTAGAGAGAGAGAAAAATCACGTTTTCTTTGTTTTGTCCTTTTATCATCACAATGATCTTCGTCTAAGATTGAAAAAATGAAGGGAGATGCGTACTGATGCTATTTTGTATGCTTTTGACAGAGTGTGGCTTTAGCTAATTTTTCGTTATGAATTTAACCGTTATTTATCTCTAAACGTGAGCGAAGTGTACATACAGTAAAAAGACAGTGGTTTCTCTATGTTGCAAACAGACAAATGCAGTTTTAGAGCTTTGTCTTATGTATGCATGTATCCGCTGCTTTTTCTTTCAAGGAGAGTGTTCTTTCAATACATACTCAATTATTTGTACCACAATCTGGTTCTGTATTACTCAATGGATCACAGAGCACTGATCAATGATCTGTATTTGATGTCCAGTGTCATCAGGACTCCTCACAAAAGTGCTGTAGTTCAGAGGAGGAGCAAAAGTAAAGGCTACAGACAGTCGTACCGCAGCTGCATAAGTTCTGCTTCAAGACTCAGCTCAACTGCAGTGCTGACGGCACGGAGGCTCTGCACCAGCAGAAGGGCTCCACAGTCACTCAATATCACTGTGAGTCAATCCAGGCCATTTTTCTCCATGATTTCTATTGTAATTTCATTAAAAACAAAATGTTAGTGTCTGAAGAGGTAGACAGAATGGTCATTCTCTCTTTTATCTCTTTTACTGGTCAAAGGAGAGGGTGAGTCCAGAGCATCTGGCGTTACTAGTGAAGACGGAGTGGCAGCTCTCATATGTTACTCCCCTCTATCAGTTCAGACACACTCAGCTAAAGAGCTACTCCAGCCAGCTTTCAGCTTTCATAGCTGCAGAAAAACAGCAAGGTTTGGCAGTGGAGGTGGATGGACCACACAGCAGCTTCAAAGTCACTTTCTCTGTGGTGCAGGGGATGGCCGAGGGGGATGATGATGCTGAGACTGTCCTCATACAGGTAAGAATGGGATTTAATAGAGGCAAAGAGAAGATTTTTAACCTTCAGTGATAAGTGCATTTACCGTGGGGATTTGTTTTATAAAGTTAAATTTTTTAGCATTTAAAATAACACTTAAAGTTTTGATAGTGGTAGTATATTCCACATCACTGACTAGAGAAAACATAATTCCATCATTGTGTTGCGTAGATTCAAGACTGAAAGTTGTATTTGAATGAGGACTGAATGTGACGCAGTGTATGGTGAAACATCACATATGTGCTGCAAGAATGCAAAATTAAGGTCTTGTATTAAAAACACTTCAAAAAGATGCAACTGGAACACGGCTCAAAATTAAATGGATAGTAAAGAGGGAATGCATTCAATCGTTCACTCTCACTACATAACAACGAAATAGACTCAGTATCTATGTTTTGTGTCCTCTTTCAATGATTTTTGAACTGTTTTCTTTTCCACTGCAGATCCATTCAAAGCCTTTATTTGCCAAGCAGGATGAGCCTCAGAGGCCAATATGGAGTGGCTGGCTTACCTGCATTGGCGGCAGCCCTGAATACCTGCGCTCACTTCCAAAGGACTTCATCTGCCTGCCTCTCTTCTGCAGCAGTGGGGCTGCTGGTCTCACTGCTGTGGTCGAATCTTGGTTTCAGAAAACCTTTGACTGCTGCTTTGGACCCCTGGAAATCAGTCACACGAGCCTGCAGTGGCTGATGGCATTATGGACTAACTGCCACCCAGAGTCCAACATTCAGCACCTAAAAATGATTTGGACCCTCCCAGTGGTACCACCGCTGCAGGTTACTTATACAGTTAACTCCCAAGATGCCTGGGAGCTTTGGAGCAGTGTGAGAAAGGATCTACAGGAGGAAAATAAGGAAGGAGAGGAGGAGGAGGAGAGTAATATTGATATTGTGGAGGTGATGAGGTTCATACAGGGACTAAAGACCCACTTCTATAGACATTTCAGGCTGGATCTGTCAGCAGGGAGCCTGAACCAGGTCTCTACAGCACTGGGCTCAGCCAAGTGCAGCGGCAGAATCAAGGTACCGTCTGACAGAAACAGCTGTTCTTATGAGAACAAAGTAATTCTTAATCTTTCATACAGGAAAATACAACTTTTTAAATTCATTTTTCATTTTGTTTCAGATCTCCAACAGCAGATACATGATCACCACCCTGATGCTTCTGACAGAATGTGCCCTCCTAAAAATGCCCATCTGAGAGAATCTTTTTGTACACCATGGAAATGCGATTTTTGCAACAGCAGCATACATTTGCAAAAAAAGGAATGACCTGGAAAGATTGGACATGCAGCTTTGTCTTGCAAATAGCCTTTTGGCATTTTTTTAAATTGTATTTTTCATAACAAACCATTTTCTTAAAGATAAATAAATGATAACTTATGACTTATGTTAACAAATGATATCTTAGTTTCCATAATATTGTCTTCAATGGAAGTACAAGAGAATCTCACTCTGGTTATTTCTCCTCTCATTTCCCAGCATCTGAAAACAGAAAATCTTATGGTCATAATTAGTGGTGACTTTAGGAAAAATTCCAGTCCTCCCAGTTTGCCTGGTTGTCTACTTTTGTCTGCCAACACTCTCTTTTGTAAATACTATACTGTATATATATTTGTCCAGCTCTTCATTTTTTTGTCATTTATACTTGCAAATAAAAGTTAAATAAAGGATGCAAAGTGCCGATAAACAGTCTGTATGATAAAATAAATACATAAATTAGACAAATAACTTTCATTGTTAGTCAAAACAAAATCAGGCAACTTTATTTTAAAACAGAAACCGAACCAAATTCAAACAGCACAGGTTACAAAAAATGTTAAATAAAAACAAGGAAGCAATATGAGTATACAAAATGCCAGCTGTAAATGTAGTAGGCTCTTTAAAACAAAACCTAAAACTGTAACATGATATATTGCACTGGTAGAAAAAGGCAAATAAAACCAAAAGCAACTTGTGATCAACCTAAGTGGACTCCTTTGTTTGGATGTCCTACCTAGATAATTTATGTCAGGACACGACTCTGCAGCATCGCTGTTGTGTTATTGCTACAATGACACCACTAAATGCACAATGACAAAAGCGAGGGCGTAGGAGTCACATTTACTGGTCCATTATGCTCTTTAATGACAGGACTGGTGTCTCTTTTGGTTGTCTGATGTTAATTACAATACTGAAGCTGAAGCTCATCCTATCATTAAAAGGCATTTTGGAGCTGTGGATTATGGGAATAAAGGATCTTCATTAATACTTTTATCAGTGTGGACAATATTCAAACATGGAGCATCACTTGGTGTTTATGCTCATGATATGTGTTGTATATCAACAATAACTCCTGCTCAGAGGGGCAAAATAACTGTTTTACCCCCTTGCCAGTGTGACAAACTTTAAAAACTGGATTGCTTACAAGCTTAAATGGCACATAAGACTGCCAAACTTCACAGCTACAAAATACATCCAAGCAATAGACTGGGGGATGGTGTTGGCTTCCCACTCTGTTGCCCTCCATGTTGTTTATATAATACTTACTCTTGTGTGGGTATTTACACAGCGCTGGAAAGGGGTTGGCTATATATTTACAACTGCGCCCACACATGCCAACCTAAAAGAATCTGAGATCAGCATCTGCCAGGAAAATACACAAAGGGATGGACAATCTAGACTCATCGGTGTTGGAAAAGCAATAAGGAATCTGTGCTAAGTTAACATATTCAGCAGTCTGGTGCAGATCCATTGTGGGTCCCAAGGAAGAGAACCTTCACAGTATAACCAAAGCACCCCAATTACCCACTATGCCATTTATACACACATAACACACACACACACGCCTTTCAAAATGTGCACTTAGTCCTCCCACAGGGAAAATTATGAGCTAGGATAGGAGGGGTAGCCACATAGTTAATACCACTGTCACAACAGATCATGCATTAATGTTCAACACACCCCCCCATAACACACCCTGTTCAGTTTGTTACAGATGAATCGATGCATATATGGGGTCGAGAGGTAAACAAAGTAGAGGAAAGTGATGTGTAGTGATGCGATTCACAGTAAGAGGAGGCTGCAGCGTGTGCAGCAGCTTTAAGAGGCCAAACCCAGGAAGAAACCACCGACGAACCCGCTGGACAAAACAATATTTCTTTTGATAAAGTCTGTGGCCTGTGTAGGAGGAAAGAGAAAAAACAAAGAGTGAGTCAACAAGAGCTTAAAAGCAGAGTTTTGTATTAACCATTGATCAAATGTTAACTATTTGATGCTGGAAAAACATTAAGCGAGCATAGTCTGAGGTAGAAAGAGCTTCGAGACTGTTGATAAATGCAGTAACAATTGTTAAGACTATCACTCGAAGATGCTATCAAATGAATTTTATCTACCATCTCTCTGTAGTCTACTTGTACATGTAGAATCACTGAATTTACACTAGAGGGCACTGCAGGTTTTCAGATAAAAATAAACCACTCCACCAAACCCCAGACATCTATTTTGTTCAAATGAACAACATATCAGAGGTACGTTTGTTTGGGGGATTAGTGCTGTTTATTTCTTATATGCAGAAAGCATAAAATACAAATTTAGCAGCTGGTACATAATTAAAATAATTATTCAATGACAAAATAAGCAAAAGCAAGAAAAAAAGAGCAAGCTTTGACACAGGTACCTTTACCTCCTCAATGAATGTGTTTATTTCAGGGGCTGCTTTGTTTGCTTTCTTCTTCAGGTGCTTCTTTGCTTTGTTCACATCCTTCTCAACCTTCTTCCAGTCCACCTGCACGTAGCCACTATGATTGGCAATCTGTGATGTAAAAGAGGCATGTTCAGAACTTATTTGTGTGCAAATCATCTGGATTATTTATTGATGCTTTATTCAATTTATATTTGTTTTCATTCCCTTTTTTTGCTGAGAAGAACAATATACTCTTTCTTTTACAATACATTCTGCTCATAAACTGCCTTCTGAATTGACCTGCTGTGTTAATATTGTATCTTTGTACTAATAAATAACCTTGGTCGCACTCTACCTGACTACTGTCTACTTGTCTGGTCTTATCTTGTGTTTTTCTGTGCTTTATTGCATCACTGTCTGGTGGTTTATGACATGGTTTGGTGAGACAGATTCTGTGTTTTATTGAGGTCATGTAGGCCTGTCTGCGAAACAAATTACCCTAATACAATTAAAAAGACCCCTATCAGTAAAAGACAAGGTTGAATAGATAATGTAGCTCTTTGAGTAATTACTGGTGACTACCTAAGCCCATCAAATATTTTCTAAATGAAGAGGCAAATGCACCAGTTAATTTAAAAAAAACTGATAAGTATTCTGGGACAATTTTGGAACAGTAAGAGGTTTCCTGACCTTGATTAAAATAACTTATTTGGAAAATAAATGGGAAATAATTGAAAAAATGTCTTTCTTGATGCACACAACAGTCCTTTCTGTACACAAGAACTCAAAAAGATGGAACGCTTTCTGAAAAGCTATTGTTCTGTCTTGTTATTCTGTAAACAGCTACTTTATCTGTTCAGCCTGTGAATCAAGGCAAGTCTCTGCAACAAAATAATACACTGATAGCATTGCAGCACTCAATAGGCATCCAGATGGCTTGTGTCTATCTAGAGCCTGCTGACACACAATGCAAGTCTTTCTACTGCAGAAAGGAGACCAGCTGAGCATCATGCTGTGCAGCTGGCATCTTCACTTGTCAATGAAGTTGGCAAAAAGTGATGCACTTTTTGATCACACAGAGACAATGTAGATGTGGTAAATACTTGTTTACTGAAAGTACATGAATTCAGAGTCATGGGAATCTTGCCTGTAAAAGAAGGAACCCTCCTCCAACAGCAGTAGCAGCTATTTTCCCGACTCTCTGGAAGAGGTAACCAGCACACCTGTATGTGGAAGAAGTTTTCAATACATGAGCATTTGATCTTTTTTTTGCTTTATAGTGGATTGCATTTGCTGTCAGATCTTTCCCATAAAACAATGAAGAATAAATAAAGTAAGATATGCGTTTTTTTGTCAAAGAGACAAAAAAAAGGGTGGGCAATGTTTCTCTTAATTATTATTTGACCTCCTCTAACTTATGTGACCCATTACAAGATAGATCTTCATGCCTTACCATCCAGTGACCCCTCCCATCATAAGCTGGGTGGCAACTGAATACTTCTCAGCTATCGGGCCAGAGTTGTTCCCAAACACCCTGCTCCACCACTGGTGTCTCCGGGCATATTCTGTCAGGTCCACAACCTCATAAACCTCATCTTCACTGTCTGGGTCGTCCTGACCTGTTATAAGACAAGGATAAAAAAGGTAGAAGTTTACATAAACAGTTTAGATCTAGCACCACCAGACATGAGAACATGGAGAAATTATAAACTATTTGCACATTAATTGACATTGTGGAGGCTAACACTAAAGGTTGCCTTTATTATATCACTTTACTTCTAGTCTCCATCCAAACACAACGACAATACTGAAAATTTTTCCAGTGACTCGTCTGTCAACAGTGCTTAGTATTTACTTGTTGAAATCCAAAACGTAAATGTGACCCTTCAAATATAAAACTTTAAATGTAAGGGTGGTTCAGCTACCACAGGCTCTGGGGGCTGCTCATTTATTCTATGCAAATGAATTGGGAAGCTACTGTTAGCTTGCTAGCGTCAAATGGCTACCAATCAATGTAGTGCATACTATGGGCCTTTTTTGGACTCTTGGGAGCATTGAATTAAAGCCTAAATCCCAGTTTCTTTATCGTCCGAGGAGAAAAATATCTAAAATTCCGTTTTTGAATATTATAGTGACGCCTTCTCCTAGCAAACAAAATCACTAACCTTCTCTGTGATCCGCCGTCGCCATTTTGGAAAAAGCGGTTATGTCACCAGGATGTTGACAATGCTAAGCCCCACCCACTTTATGATGCTTTGCCACGTAAGTTAAAATGCTTTGATATCGCTCGATTAGGCTCAGCAATATAGCTGCGTTATTCCGAAAATGCTGCAACTTTTCCCTCGTATAAGGGGGAATATGGATCAGGACTTAAGAAAGTGCAAACAGAGGTTATATGGTGTAAGAGGCTTGGGACTAACGATGCATTGCAGCCATCCTTCAAGCCACTCTGTTCAGGAAAACGACAACTGACACCCAAGTGTCAATACACATTACTAAATACGAGATTACATTTAACCATGTGGAAATTATTGCATTATCTAGAAAACCAAAGCTCTTTCACGTAACGAACAGAGGTGTTTTGCTCGTTCGGAGAAGAAGAGTTTCCGCATGTGCTTCCAGAATAATCTTGGTATTAAAAAGTGACTGTTTTGCATGGATAATATGAAAATTTGAGATAAAAGAATGATATAGCAGGAAAGTCATATGGTTGGATGTGGACGCTCCTATTGGCTTAAGAGGGGGGAGAGGGCGTGGCTAGAGCGGCGCGTGGGTTCGCTTGGGTGACACAATTATAACAACTTTATCTTCGCGGCCGAAACCCATTTTATTGTCAAATACTCACATCTTGAATATTGTATTCAGTTATTTGCATTAAAATAGCGGCATAGTATCACTTTGTGATGAAAAATGTGACGTTTGAGGAGCAACCCGGAGAGCGCTTCTGTACCCCCGAAAGGATTTACTATATCGAATCGCATCTTTTCATCCTGGAAAAAAGTTTTTGATCAATTTGTTTTCTTCAGTTTTTCTTTTTTGATTCGGTGGAGCAAATCGGTTGTCCCCGCGTCGCGATTTTCCATGCAATCGTGCGGTGTGTCTGTCGCCGTTGCTGCCTGCGCTGCTGCTCGGAGTCTCGGCTCGGCTTCTTCTAGTGGTGATGAGGGAAAGAAAATGGCGGCGGGAAAAGCGAGTGAAACAGAGGAGGACTTTCCGACACTGACAGCCCAGGAGAGGGACAGTTTGGTCGGGATCGACAGGTCTGATTAGTAGCCCAGTGCACTCACACAAACGCACAGTTTTTGAGAATTAATTGTTTTCTTTTCTTGCATGTCGAAAATGTTTCTGAGCCGCTCTGCAACTGATTCTGAGCCGCCTATGTTGTCTTCTTGCTTGCAGCTCACTGTTTGGATTTCAGAAGCTTCATGAAGATGGCGCCAGAACGAAGGCCCTGTTGATGAAGGTAGCATTTCTAACTGGATGTATTTTACAGTCAAGTAGCACCCTTTTCCACCGGACTTTACTCCAACTACCATGCACAACAGTGAATTTGCTCTCAAAGTTGCAAGCCAGTCGGTTTGCAAGTGGCCCACTTGCTAAGAAGACCAAGGCCAGCTAGCCGCAGCCCCTCTTTAGCCAGTCAGTTAGCTCGCTAGTTAGCTACTCTCATCCGATGAACCTGCACCTGCGGCTACATGGTGTCGCTAGCTATCAGAACTAGTTGCCAAAAAGCTATGGACCCCCTATTTATAGCAATTTTTGTAGCTCGTTAACGCAAACATATGTTGATGTTTATAAGGCAACCGCCCTTCCCTGTTAGCTGGATAGCTAACGTTATTCCATACAGCTTATCCTTGTGTACTTTCAATTGGACCACCAACAACACAACGTCGTCACGGTTTTGTGCAGCACATTTATTGCTGGAAACATTACATTGTAATTACACAAGTTTTATGTCGTGGTTAGTTTTTTTCATTGCGATCTTTAGGCAATCTCACCTGACCTCAAAGACACAAGTATCCTTATCTGGCTACAACTGTTAGGTTGGTGGAAGTAACGCTCACACTGTAGCCTTCAGGGTGCACCAAATACAGCATACGTTATTTGGTAAGGTCAGCTAGTGCCCATATCATTTGCACCGATCTGCTGCCCTTTTCACACTTTGCTGTATTTGAGGCATTGCATTGCTTCACGAAACGCACTTCTGGACCTGTTCTGATCGTTTTCCGTTTGGGGTCCGTGTGCGAGTTGACAAACGTTACTAGTAACGTTAATGGCTGGCTGCCTGTCCAAGATGGCGGGACATGGCGGAGTGGCACCGATAGCTATGTAACCAATTTGATATGAGCATTTTGCTACGGACTGATCGTGTTTTGCTAAAGTGTGTTTTAAGTTTCTTCTCGAGTCTTGGCTCTTTGTAAAGATATGTTCCACATGCCGACCTAGGTGGTGTCAGGATCCTTTGTTTACAGTTTTCATTTCCCCTGTGTGGGTCTGCATGTGCTCTCGGACTGTAAAGCTACGTGTTAAACAGCTATGGTCTACCTGCACGTTACGCACTGCTGTGTTATCAAAAGAGCAAAGCGGATCTATTGTGGATTTATCTTGAAACGTGGATGATATAGAGATGGTGCTATTGACAGCACATGTTCGAGGGGCCATCCACGAATCTGCTCGCTAGGTGGTGTGGGATACCTAGGAAGTGTAACTACTCATTTAGCTGAAGCTGCACAGAGGCAGCAGAAAGCAATGGTGTCTACTACTTGCTGGAGAATATGGACATTGTGCAGTGTAATTAATGTGTTAGGCTTTATTCATACTGTACAGTTCTTAAATTCAAGCAGCACCAGATTATTAACATGTTCACGTTTTCTGATGCAATGGATTAACACAATTGCTCAGTTTTGAGGTCCCATATCTGCCTTGTTTGGTAATAGTAGCATTATAACTGCTCACTTATTCTCTTGAAACTATCCACCTGTCCCATTAAAAGTATATTTTGTCACATAGTCTGCAGATTTTAGGATCAGTAGTGCACATTTTCATCCTCTTAAGCCACACCTTACTCCATGGTTCGCGTCTGTTGCTGGATTGTTACAGTCCAATGGCCCTGTGATCTTTGTGATGTAGAATATTGGGACATAAAGGAGGAACTTTGATACTGATATTGTAGTGAACTCTAAAATGCAAAATATCCTGGAAAAAGATGGTAATGCATTGTACAAAAGTCAGGAAAAGGGAGAGTTGAAGACTTTGTGGCTGCATGCATAAAAGATATTCTGTTGCAGAACATGAAAAAACTACATCTGTTTCTGATCAAGCATGGTAAACAATAGACTCATGCAAAACCAAGAAATGCCAGACCCAAAACCAGTCCGG
This sequence comes from Acanthurus tennentii, assembly GCA_029783805.1. Classification (NCBI taxonomy): domain Eukaryota; kingdom Metazoa; phylum Chordata; class Actinopteri; order Acanthuriformes; family Acanthuridae; genus Acanthurus; species Acanthurus tennentii. The sequence continues at coordinate 8,862,260 of JAPZDZ010000017.1, read as the reverse complement.
AAACACACATCTGATGGCACTGATTTCACAGCTTATTGCTCTTAAGAAGTTATTGTTATTTTGCTGTTAATTTAATTAGGCTGCCTTCTCCATGTGCCCGGCAGAAAGGCATATAATCCATCCCCCAAGCCAAAAAAGATAGTGGAATACATTAATGTTTTTTGTTATTCATCCCTCCTGTGTGTTAACAACATAGCTTATCCTCTCATTGTTTCACCTAAAAAGCCATTTTGCCTTCATGGTGACAAATGATGCCAAATGCCACTTGTTTAGAATCAGTGTTGGGGATCTCTGTCTTTTTTACAGTTTTTCCTTCCACTGTTATAACGCTGCAAAATACTACACACACTTTCATGCACACAGCATTTCCAAATACTGTTACATTAAAATGCATTGATTTCTTGTGAAATTTCCTCATTAAATGGTTGAAATTTATTCATCTACTTTGTATGACACTGCAGTCCGATAGCAACACCAATCAGGTACACAGTTAGCTAAAACTGGCTGATATCATGTAAAACAAATAAAAATTTTAAGTTTAAGACATTAAAACCTGATATAAAAATAAAAACTGTCATTACATCATTACGGGTATGGAATAAATCAGGGGTGGGCAACCTCAGGCCCCTCACGATTTAATTTTGATTCTGATAGAGCTTTGGTGCAAAGATAACAGTCACTATAGATGCATCTTTTTATTTACTTATATGCATGATTATAAGTTATATATTGAAATCAGCAATTCATTTCTAAGCTTCCTACATTGGAACTCTTGCAGCTTTTGCAAACTCGGGGGGGCATGCTGACCATCATCTAGAGTAGGAAAATAAAGCACAGTGGATAGGTTCCTAAAACAACCCCATTTCAAAAAACCTGAACTATCGCTACAGATTTTTGTGCTCTCCCCTGATAGCAGCTTATGAGAGCAAAATGGCAGATTAACCAGTATGTGTCCTCAAACAATTAACCTCAACTGCCACTGACTCAAATGTCATATGGTTTGTATCTAAATTTGCACAAACTTATTAAAATGGTCCCTCTGCAGGAAAGGTCTCGTTTTTATCAAATTCTTTATTTGTTTTATGTAAAGGTTGGATTTGTTTTACAACCGGATTTCTGCTTACCATTTCTTAGTTTAGACCGACTTCCCTGTCTGGCCCTTCGCAATGACTGCGTCGCTGCACTGTTGCTCTGTATACACGTAGATAACTAGGTTCACCATTTGTGACAGATCTAGGTCACTGTATCACCACCAATAACAAGCCGACAATAATAAAAACTTATAATAACCAGAAGGAAGATAAGCTTTGCACTCTTTTTTTTTTCCATGTGACTCCTTTTTTTTTTTTTTTATTGGCGATTATGTTCATGTCGGCCCTTTTTTTCTTTTTTCTTTCTTTTTTTCTGCATTGCAGTGTAGCAAATTTTACTTCAAAAAGGGGATTTAAGTTTAAGTGTCATGATGGGCTGACTGGTGGTATGCATGTTCTCCCTGGGTTTGCATGGGTTTCTTTCAGGTCAGAAAGGCTTTGCAAAAGTAGGGCCAAATGACTTCTGCAACGCATAAAACACAGATGGAGTAACAGGATTTGATAATGAAGGAGGAATCAGTTGTTCCTCCTACACGCACATGCACGCACAGTCATGTCGAAGAGGGCCTCTGAGACGACTAAGTCATCCAAAAAACAGAGGAACTGGACACTAACTGCTAAATTTAGAGCAGAGCAATTTTTAAATGACTTTATAATGTTAGGCACTTTGTTTTACAAAAAGATATATGTATTTGCTTTATCAGAAAAATTAAAAACATTGAATTTGGAAAAAACAAAGCGAAATCTTTAAAAATGTAAAATGGATTTTGTAGGGCCCTGCAAAGTGAATGCATAAACAGAACTGCTCTTGCATTGCCCTTGACTAAGGCACTGCCTGAGCCGTGGCTGACCTCTCTTTTGAAATAGTTAAGAGGTCATCTGCAGTGGACAGTTTTTCTTTTCCTCACGGGCAAAGTATAAGTGAAATAATACTTGTTGCATACAGCCTTTTATGCAACAAATAGAAACTATTTAGCTCACTAACACACACACACACACACACACACACACACACACACACAGACAGACTGGAAGTATGTTTTTTATAGGCGCTGTCCAAGTTGTCTGAAACATTTTCACAAAAATGGTGACATTTTCATGTAAACAGACCACATAAAACAGAATAAGCAAAATCACTGCCAGTGAAAATGATGTCCATATATTGCATGTTAAGTTGATGCTATAATCATGTTGGGAAAAGTCTGTATATCGCTCAATAAGTCAGTAATGAAATTATGTTGAAGTCATGACCGTATATGGTAAAAACAGGCATAATGTAATTATACATGTAATTATACGAAGGCTAGCCTCCTCCCTTGGAAGACACGCTGCCTGTTGCAGAGAACAGCCGCTCAGATTATACTGACGTGCCAGGGATGCATAAGTAGGATTTTATAAACCTGACCAAGGTGGAATATCTGTCCTCATTAGACCTCCATCAATGTAATGCTCTGTTCTCCTTGGCAAGTGGCATCTCCTAAGCATGCAAAGATTTTATTCCTCACCTGACTATTGAGATCCTCAGCTTCCAGCTCTCTATTCTCCTCTTCATTGCTGGTTTCAAAGTCGAGGATTCAGTCAAGCAAAGAGGCAGCAGTTGCAGGTTCAGCAGTTGTAGTTATGGTGGAGGTGGCACTGGTTTGATCAGAAGCTGCCCTCTTCAATTCAAGTGTCAGTGTTTGCACTTTGGTTTGCACTTTCAGGATTCAGACATGTCTTAGATACTTAAGTCTTTTAACCATGGGTCTGGGACAGTGCAGAAAATCGCAGCGTTTGGGCCTGTGCCTGAGAAAGAAGTCTGCCTTTCCCATTGCCTTTGCAGCTGCTCCATAGCAGTGATTTGAAAGCCTGCACTGAGGTTGACTCAACAGCTAGTCTGAGTCCCCTTCAATACCCCTTTCTCAAGTGGAGGTACTGCAGAAGTTGCTATTTATTTCCCCTCACTCAAGAAGAGCACATTTAAAAGCCCAAAGAGCTATGGAAAGGTCTCCAGCCAGGCTTCACTGGTCCTGTTTTCAAGCCAGGTACCCTTTGCCCGTCTGTGTGACAGAGGAGGCATATAGCGTTGTTGTCACAGGCCACCTTTATTCAATGAGTCAACTTATTATGTAGAACGTACTGTTCCACCTTGTGCTCATGTCCAGAACAAACCTGTGCCCAGGTGTGGCCTTTTGTTGCTGTTTCTCTCTTATCTAGTTGTAGGTTAGCTTGTTCTTTTAAAAGGTTCCACAGGACATCTTGCAGGCCCATTAGCTATTTTTTTAATAAGATTTAGCTCCTAAAAGGTAGAACTTGATCACAAACTGCAGGCTATGGCCCCAGGACCACATGGAGAACCACACATGGTCTTTCTGGTAGGGCAGACCTACTTGACTCCATGATTCAATCATCTTTGATGAACGGTATCCTATGATGTTGAGTAGGTTTTTGTGCTAACACTTGTTCTTGACTTATCTTGCAGTCCTTGTAATTGGAATACCATTTGAGATTTCCTCTCCTTAGCTCAGTAAAATGGGTCCTTGAGGAAATGAAGGTAAAGGGTGGGGCTCATTGCTCTGTAGCAATCAAAATATCCCTGTGCAGATTGGTGATTAGGTCATAAATCAATGATTGAAGGAATTATTGATTGTTTTTTTCCTATGCTGATATAAAGGCCACTAACTTAACTAATTAACTAACTGTTAAGTACCAGAACCAATGTGCAATAAAAATAATATTGATCCTACTGTGCATTTACAGGTCTTTTAGTGGAGGGCATGTCTGCTGGCTGAGTACTGTAAATAATTGCTCATATTGAGACTTTTGGTTTTTGTATATAGTAGTCTGTAGAAAGGGGTTCTTTGTTTTTTCCTCAGCTTCTTTGTCTCAGACACATGAAGATAGCTGTAAGGTGATAACCCTTGACCTTAGTGTGTCTGAATCTTGATCAGTTATTATAAGAAGAAGCACATGGCTGCTGGCACTTATGCTGTCTAATATTACGTCTGTTGGGGAGTTTGAGACCCGCTCTTTTGCAAGGCAGGTAAAGTGGGGTAACACAGAGCCTGGAGTGTCTATTGTTCCAGATCGCTGTATTGTTATTAAAGTTAAATCTTCAGCAGTGGAGTGAAGCCTCTCTTCTGCAACATTAGCTCAAGGAGAAGCCATCACCGTCCAAGATGGTGAGCAGCCACATGTGTGAATTGTTAGACAGTCTGAGTTATTTTCTCCTCCCTTAGTGTTGGTTTAAGCCTGTACACATTTTCCTCAGCAGATATGCATTTTGACAGTGCGCTGGTAATTCTGTCACTCTGTCAAGTTAAATTGAGTTTAATTGTACATGTGCAGTACTCAAGTCTAACAGCTAGAGACAGCAGCGTCTACCCTGCTGAACAGTCAACCAATCGTTATGCTGCATTTGTTTTCCTTTCTTACCAAACCATCAAACAGGGATGATTGTGATTGACAAATGCACAATGTCATTCCAAGAAACTTCGACATTGATTTCATCCCTCTCACTCCACCTGCACAATCCTACCTGCTGGTTGGGATGTTGAAAGTTTAAATAAATTAATAAATTGATAAATTAATGCAGACCTGGAAACCTTGTAATAGTCTATAGGATTAAAAATTTCAGCTTATCGTTGCTTTATTTTTCATAGTAGCTTGCTTTTCCCCAGACATTTATGTTGACATAGTAATGCTGTTGTCTGTGTGTGGCAGATTTTCAAATACGAGTTTTCATATGACTGTATTCAAAATCATTGCAGCCTGAGGAGCAGATTGTGCAACAGCCATATTTGAAGCACTGTAGTCCACCAAAAGCTCATTGGTTTTGTTGATTCTGAGTTTGAGATGATTGAAGTTGCACCATGTGATGAGGCTCTCCATCAGTCCCCCGTGCTCCTCTGTAAAAAAAAAAAAAAATCATGTCAATTTAATTTCATCAAAAAATACACTTATTATCTTTTATCAGATTCCTTTTATCAAAGTGTTAACAGGCCCAGGTTGTGTTGAAATAAGTTGAAGCATGACTTCTTGTTGTGTTTCCAGCTGTGCAGATGCATGAGTTTGAACTCAGTGGTTTGTAGTGTACAACTGGCAGGAAAACACTGTGGCATCGATGAAAGGGCTTGATAAGCTCTGAGGTGTATGATTTTGTTGTACTGTACTCTGTGTGTCTACCTCAGACTGCTAATGTTGCTGCCAGGCTCTAAACTGAGAGCATTTGGCAGCAGTTATACTCTGAGTTTAAAAAAATTGTTTGATTGCACCAGTTGTTGACTCCGCTTTGGCACTAGGGTTGGCAAAAAAACACAGATTTACAAAGCTCTGGATCGTATCTATTCTGCCATCTTTTCATCCACATTAGCAAACAGCAGTTTACAAAACATTTAGCTAGCAGCTTCTGGTTTGTGGCAAGCACCGACTGCTGTTTTTAACATTGAAATGACAGACGTTCCCACTGGTGGATCATCAGCTGTTGCTAAATAATGATAACGGCAGGCTTCAAAA
>JAPZDZ010000017.1:8771594-8785703 GCA_029783805.1 Acanthurus tennentii | reverse complement strand
TCCCAGTGTGATTTACAGAGCACCGACCAGACTTCTGCCCTCTTTCTCTGACTTTCATTCCCACTCTGTGTGTCAGCTCACGTCTGTCTCTTGTTTTTGCTCTCCCTCTTTCTCACACACACACTCTCTCTCACACACACACACACACAGACAGACAGAGCTTTCTCTCAGGTGATCCAGATCACAGTACTTAATGTGTCACGCTTGACTCTCGCCTCGGGCTGTGGGACCACAGAGAGGGCAGGAGGTTTTCTCACACAACCTCCCAGGTTTGAACTCCTACATGTTAATTAAAAACACAAGCTGAGCGATCATCTCTGTCATCTTTTATACCTTCACCCTGCTCATGTTTAAAAGAACTAACAAGAACTAACCATGCATAACGCAAAGTTTAGTATTCTGCAAAAACTGAAGAGGATTTTGTTTCACTTATCGTCTCATTCGCATCTTTCAGTGTGTTTTGATTGGTGGATAAAAAACACAAACCAGGTGATGATGAAGCTTCTCTCAGACCTGTAACATCAGGTTAACAAAGTAAATCAACATTTAACTGGAGATCAATATTGTGATTTTATCCAAAACATCATAAACGTGCATTTCGGAGCCCCGTTGGCTCTGTTTCGTACTGAAACCTTCTTCCACTGAAGACTGAAAGTCACGAGACAACAGGATTCATTTTTGCAGCTGGTTTAAATGAGACACCATTACTGAGAATTTAATTTGCTGAGCTCTTAAGCACATTTAAATTTTCCACATCATATCTAGTTTTGGGGGTTTGTGCATCGCAATTTAATGCATTTCAGTGATCACACAGGAGATGTGACATCATAAAGCCGTGACTGGCGGAGTCACAGGGGTCAGCGGTCGAACCCTCGCCGCTTCCTCTGCATGCTGCTCTGCAACCCGCCTTCAACTCCATCCCTTCCTTTTTCACTCCGTGTCTGATTTAATCAGGGTTATTTCTGTCGTCACTGATGCCAGCTCTGCTCTGTGCCCGATGGGGGGTCTCTGCTCTCGCTCTCCCTGCCTCAGGCTTCCCACACAAGCATGTCGAAGGGCAGGGAGGCAGCCATACTGCCAAATATAACTTACTGCAGATGGACATTAAAGTTTTTCTTTGACTAAAGTGCTTCAAACTGAAAAGTCTTTATGGAAGGTTTGATTTTCTGTGCCGGCGCTCTATGTGTGTGTGTGTGTGGTGCCTTTTACTCTGTTGGTGCTTTTAAATTATACAATAACTTGTTAAAAGTCTCCTACCTGCTCGGCTAATTGCTAAATGTGTTTCAGGTGTCTTTTATAACTTACCGGCACTTTATAAGCTCTCAAACAGCTTTTCAGAAAAGGTTCACTGTTGGTTGTGGTTGTGTTTTTAAAATTCTGCTGAGTGTCTCAAAATGCATTCAAACATGGCGGTTCAAGCAAAATCTTTTTCAGATATGCATATTGTTCTTTATCCGACCTTTTTAAGCTGCATGCTGCATTTGCAACCGAGTTGATGAAAACGATAAGAGCAACCAAAATACTGAACTTAAAGATGCTAATATTCATGCATTATTTTATTTTATTTTTTATTTGTTTTGGATGAGAGACTTTGTTAGCTTAGCTTACAGAATGAAAGCACTGGGAACTGACTCTGTTAAAGTTATGCCTTAAATAAAGAAGATATAAAGTGTTATTGGTGTTTTTTTTAAGGTGGATTAGGCAGATTTTGTCCAATATTTAAACAGATCCAGGTTCACCAGGTTCCTTCATGCTCTCTGTTTTTAAGCACAAGCAACCGCATCCTGTTTCCAGTTTATTATTTAGCACACACATGTGAGAGCGTAATCAAATTTACTCATCAACTCCCAACAAGAAACTGAATAAGGGTCAAATGTCGGACTACATGTTTATAAGAAATATTACTTAGTGCAGCTTTAAATAAATAAACTGCTTACTTTGAGGGGAGACATTTAAAAAAATAGCATTATTCAGCTTGTTTACAGCCAGTTTTGAGATGATTTGTCAAGTCATGTTGCCCTTGAACAATCTTGCTGACAGCACGTTGTGCACAACCAGCACTCACACCTTAATGGGCCACCCAGGGATGTTCAAACGCCCCAGAACTTGCAAGCCCCCCCAGGGTTATCCGGTCCAGCACAGGAGCCCTGCTGGAGATCCTTCTCCTCCTGGAGACTCTGTCAAAAATCTCTGCAGCAGATCTCTCATAGCTACATGAAAGTCTGCTGCCGGTAAGTAGGCCATAAAACCACAGGAAGGAGAGGGGGGGGGGAGTGAAAGAGCCTCCGTACTGGATGCCAAAACACAACCACCCTCTCCTCCCTCTCTCCCTGTGCCTCCACTGTCCACACACCCAGTGCATCCTCCCAATGCTGCACCCCCACCACCCTTGAGTAACAGACAAATGGGTCAACAAGCCGTTTGCCCCCCCCTCCCGCCGCCCTGATGGACTGCAGGGTGGCGCTTATCTGCACACGGACGAAGCCGGAAGTGGAGGGGAGATCCGGGTAGTTTGCGGAGCCGCGGGTTGTCGACGAGGTGTCACCATAATTAGCCTCCATCATCACCCCCCCAACCCCCACCCCCACCCAGGAGAACTCAGGCCTTTTGGACTGAGCAATTGAATAAAGATGTGCATGCGTGTGTGTGTGTGTGTGTGTGTGTGTGTGTGGGGCGTGTGGGTTTACAGAGCCAGAAAGGAAGCTCTCGACAGCTGTTCCTCTCATCGCCTTTAACTGATGAGGGGAAGCAATCTCCCCTCTCCTTTCCCTCCCTCTCTCTCTCTCTCTCTCTCCATCCCTCTCTTTCTTCTTCTTCTTCTCTCTTCCCCCGTCTTCCTCCTCCGTGTCATCGGAGTGGCTCAAACCCGAGATGCCTGACCTGTCACACAGTCAAGAGAGGATGTTCGTGGTGAATGGGGGCTGATTTCGGTGTGTGTGCGTGTGTGTGTGCGTGTGTGTGTACACTGCATCTAATTTTCAGGAAGCGGGTGTGCTGGTGCTTGTGCTTCGTCTGTATCCTATCATCATCATCATCACTCCACCCCCTCCACCCTCCACCCACCACCACCCTGAGCTACTACACTCTTGGGCTGCATCGGGGATAATTACAGCCTCATTGATTGTCATGGTGGAGTTATAACTAAATTTCCTGTCATAGTTTTTGAGTTTCGCGTTACACCACGCAGGACACCCCTCGAGCTCGACCCCGCAAACTTTGAAATACAGCAATTCCCCTGTTTTGCATCTTGTGTCACTTGAGAAGACTCCTGAGTGAATCTGAACCCGATCTGTGCGTGGACGACTCCTCTGCCTTCGCTCCCTGGCAGGCGATTATAAATGTTCTGCCAGAGCACAACAACAAAAAAAAAAATCTCTGTGGGATGTGACTTAGACGGAGTGAAATGCTGAGGCGGCAAACTCAGCTTTACAAAACCATGACTTCCCCTCTCAGCATTTTATAAGATCGGTAATGACAAGCAATTAGTGCATTAGTCGCCCGAGTGAGTTTGAGTAACAGGTGACTCTTGGTCAGTTTCCTGGTTGTTATTTTCCGGTGGTGCCACTTTCTCTGACATCATTTACCGGACTGGGCTCCCAGTTCCAGTAGGCCGATGTTAAGAGCTGGGGGGGGGCTGGCGAAGGGGCCATTTGGTGGCCTCTGCCAAGAAGCACACACACCAGCGAGGTGGAGCACTGTCGTCACCTCGGCTGTTTGGAGCTCGTGGCGCAGCAGAAGTGCAGTGGCCTCGGTTGAAACTTGGGCCGGTGTGATTAGCCCCGCTTACTTCTTGTTATTGTCAGCACAGATTTCGATCTGAGGGAGTTTTTCAGGGCTCCGTTGTCGGCTTGTAACACAGATAAGCCACACATGGAAGCTATTTGGGCCTATCTCTCTGTATAAAGCCTGGTTCCTGCATCTGGACTGTGCGGCGGCTTGTTGTTCAGTTTCAGTGCCACACAGGAGTGCAGAACATTGGTGCAGGACCAAAAAACATGCAGCTAAGAACAGCCGAAGTGAGCATCATGTTGGTATCTTTTCCAAAGGTTGTTGTTTATTATAAAATTTACAACAATTCTATCATCATTTTGGTAATAAACTCTCTCTTTTTTAAGAAATTGCATGAATCAAAACAAAAAAATCCTCCTCATGCTTAACTTTTTGCAGAAAATCACTAATTTATTGCAGAAATTAATACATTTCTGAAGTGAAAATAGCTTCATATGATGTCAGGAGCTATCAGATGCTTTTGCAGGATGAAAAATGTCCCACCACTCTGGATGTCTTTGGTTATTCTTGCTCACAGTCAATCAGCAGCAGCATCGGTATTAGAATAGTTGTGGTTCAGGGCGATAACAGCATGATCTGAACCCTGAATAGAAAAGTGGGCACGAGTTGTGTTTCTCTAAGTCTGTCTGTCGTTCGGACTCAGGAGGATTATTTTCTTCATCTCTGGAGGTTACAGAGACAGAACACCTGTCCTCTGGCTGGATAAAACATTTTTAAACTAATTATACGCAGTACAAATATGCTTTTTAAAATGGGGGCATTCTTTGGCCTTTTTTAAAAAAGTTTGGAATTTCTTAAAAACACTTCTTTACGTTCCTTTGAAATAGTTTTCTGGCCTTTTCCAAGCTCCTAAAAAGACCTGCCAAACTTTTCACTTGTGATAAAGTCTGAGAGTTTTACGGTTTCAAACGGAGGGGGAACATCTCAGATGTTACACATTTCAGACTTTTTGGAGCGGAAGCCTTTTGATCTCCAGACTTCTGCCATCAACTCCAAGAGCATTGATCAGCTGGAGCGAGCTTTTATCCAAACAGAAGGTTGACCTCTTTTTGGAGACTTGGGGTTTCTGCCTGCTGCTGCTGCTGCTGCTGCGGACTGAGAGCTAAAACTGCAGATCAGAGAGCTTTTCAACACTCACAGTGGGAATCTGCTGAACGCACCGTTCAGTTCGATTTGGCTCATTTGAACTCTTCTGTCCTGATGTTTTCATCTTTATTCTATTCTTCTTGGTTCTATTCTAATTATCTTCCTTTCTGTGTTTGTCCCTTTTGTTTCTCAGGTTTTTGACAATCAGGAAGGAAAACTTAAATATGACACAACCTGAATATGATGTGTGAGGACAACCTTTTGCCTCGTTTCACCGTCTGAGGAAGTCATACGTACGTTTCCCTAAAACACACCCTAACTTCCTCCCGTACTTCACATGTGAGTGACTAACATGTGATGCAGGAAGGTTGTTGTTCTGGGACGTCCAGATGGGACAATATGGGCCGTGAAAAAGCTTTGCAGATGGTTGGTGTCAGGTGTAGGACGAGCTGACCTTGATTATTCCCAGCAGTACCGTGACCGGCCGTGGAAGGGCACGGGCGTGTGTCAGCAACCGGGAAGTAAAACTTTACGGGGAGGGCGTAAAATGGGTGGGAGAGGTCAGGAAGTCCATCACAATAGCCAAAACTATACAGGAAATGTGGGAACTTCGCTGTGACTCAGCAAAGTGTGGACTGATGATTGAGAAACGCTGCAGTTTCAAACGGGACAGGAGGGTCATTCACAATTTTTTAGCCCTTTCAAGATCAGACTGTCTTTCTTATGGAAACTGCAGCACGTTGGATCAGCTTATCTGCCTTATAAATGCCTTTTTTTAAAAGTATTGTCGCTCGGATGACAGTTTCTTTGATTTCCAAGACTTCAAAGTAAAAGTTGGAGGTCTTCCGAGTTTCAGTCGCAGACTTCAGAGCTCCGGAGCTTAGGTGGAGTGAAAGATGATCCATTTGATGTAGGAGATTTGGTTAGTTGAGTAAATTAACCTGCTGAGGAGCTCCCTTGATCTACTGCTTCAGCTTCAGCCTGTAATGAGCCTTGGCAATATGAGAGCTCTTTGTCAGAGCGGCAGACAAGGTCAGGTTGTGCAGATTTATGCACAATCCCACTCGAATTAATATCACGTGCACGTCTGGAATCGAGCGAGCCGAACTTGAAAAATTACACCGCTCCGTTTGCTTCGGTGTATCTGTTGTCATGTGGACTCTGGAGAGAGGCATCAGGGCTGGAGATGGCGAGATAGGGAGCGTGATTGAACGGGAATGAGAGTCCAAAAAGAATCAAGAATGTCAGAGGAACTCTGGGAACGGGGTTGTGTGATTAGTTATACTCTCGCAGGGCGGTGATTTGCAACATCTGCCCTCTTTCGCTCTATATGTCAAAGTTGCAACCTCATTCTCTCCTTTGTTCGACTGACGGAGAACCCGATGGTGTTCATGGTCAGTAGGTCAGAAGCCTGTGGGTGACCGACTATAATGCAAAAGCCACAAAAGCAGTTTGGCTTGGGGAAAAAAAAAAAAAAGCCGGAGCGGTCCAAGTCTGCATCCAACTGTGTGTGAGAGACAGGCAGGGACGCAGCAGGAAAGCATGCACAGACACACAGCTTTGGACCGAGGCTCGATGTAAAGCAAATCACCCGGATCAGCAGTCCGTTTTAGCCCAGTCACGGCAGACGGATAAATCAATCTTCATTAGTGCGGCGCAGACGGCAGGAGCCTCACAAGAGCGAGGAACTGCAGATACGGAGATGATCGCCTGCTCGGTGCAGATCCAAGAATGGGGCATTGAGTTCATAAAGTCTGGATAAATACAACCAAAACAACAGACATCCATCCTACCCGCCATCTGTTCAGTCTGACGGTGAGGGGAAAGTCACTAAACTGGCTACTGTGCACAAGTATTATTTCATTTGATTGCACAATATTTCATCTCTGATGTTGGGATCGCTCCGTCAAAACAATATAAAAAGAGAAGATGTGGTTTCACGACGTTGTAGCATGGGATCATGGGATTTGTTTGTTCCGTTGTTAAACAGCCACCAACTGCAGATAAAAATCTGTCTCTTTGACTCAGGAATGTTTTATTCACGCTGCGTTCGGTCACATTTTCCTAAAAGTTACAGCAACAGGTGGCAAAATAAAATGCAAAATGTTAAATAGAATAAAAATATTATTAATATTTGGACATTTCAACATGGAAATTGTACTCAAAACTATCTTAATTAAAGCAAGACGCACACCTCACCAACAGCAAAAGTGTTGCATTATACGAAAGTGTTGCAGGAAGACGGAGCACAAGAAGTTAACAACCAGTCGAACAGAAAGTGGGTTGGCTGGCCAGTTGCCATCCAAGTCAAGCAAAGTCAGACCTCAGTCTCCATCACCTGGCTGTGTGGATTGAGTTTACAAAGCCGTGGCCTGCAGAAGACCCCCACGCGGATTTGGAGGGGAGGTTAGGGAGGGCTCTTGTTGAACCGTGAAGGAAATGCTGAATTGGACTTTCGTGCTGGGCTAATTTAGGGGAGCCCTGTTGTTTTAACACCATTCCAAGGCTTCGGACCGCTTCGGTTGGAGGGGAGGAAGAAAAAAAAAAAAGAGGCAGACAGAGAGATTCTTAACCCACTGCCCTTGGGATACCAGTCTGCATTCTTGCTGTTGGCTTGACCACAGCAGGACCCCTGCAGTGGGCCGAGCCGGAGTCGAGTCTCATCAGAGAGGCTCCTGTTGCACCGCGTGTGCATTTTCACCCTATTTACACAAGAGTTTATTAGCATTAAGAGTACATTAAGCTATTCTCGCCCAGCTGTGCACATGCTTATTTTTAATATCTCCATGAAAAGTTGAAATGCCAGAAATTTAAAAAAAGGTATTTGAAACATTTGTGTTAATATGTTTGGCTGCAGTCGCTTAAGAAACATGTTTTCTTCCACTCGTTCAATTTCCGGCGGCGTAGACGCAGCATCTGCGTTTTGTTGCCACACACCGACGCATGCCGACACTCCACCGCAAACTCAACAAATAATGAATGAAACACGGGCGTCTCTGTCTGACTCTCCCTTTGTCTGCCCATGTGTTGTGAGTGGGCATAAATTAAAAATATCCGAATCTTATGTCATCAAAAACAGGCCTTAGTTTACTTGTACTTGTTTTGGTGTCTTTGGTGTATTTATGTTTGCTTAATTTTCTTTTGCAGACTTTTAGAAAACAAATGCATTTGTTTACTAGCCGCTCTTAACCTCTTCAGTATGGCGGATGCCAGACATGTAGCTGCAAAAACATCCATTCAGGTGTGTTTACTGCAAGATCGGAGTGCATTTAATTAGCTACGAATAAACAAGCAGGAAGTCGACTGCTCAGCTGTGTGTCTGAGTTATTCGATATAAACTCCATCGAATGGAAGCACAGCAGAGTTTCTGATTCAGTAAGTTAAAAAAAAACAACAGGACCAGACAAACAATTAAAATAGATGCAGATGCAGTCAAGCCAGCCAATAGGAGCACAGACATGATTGACAGTCGGGAAAATCCATTAACCACCTCTGTGTTTCTCTGAAGTTTCACATATATGCACACAAACACATAGGAAGCAGATGCAACATTGTTGGAGTGTCATTTCCGTTTTGTGACGCTCTCAACTCTGAATGAGGTAAGTCCGTCTGCTCCTCAGCAGCTCAAGTCTCACTTTTGTAAAAAAAAACTAAACTGGGGCTTTTCCATAAACATTGCATGAGGTTTTGACTTTATGGAGGCCATAAATTGTTCTTGTGAGCTTGTGCACCCAAATGGGGCTTCATACTCCACCACTGCAATGGAAACCCACAAAGTGCAGGCAGGTGTAATGCTCAGAACTTGAAGAAGTGCAGAGTTGAGTGTAAAGATGTTTAGATGAGCAAAGATCTGCAGGCAGAAAAAGTTCTGTTTGGAACCAGTGCAGAAAAATGGGAGTAAATAGTGGATCTGGAGGCTCCTGCTGCCTGCTGGGCTCATCAGTCGGCTGCAAGGTTTTCCCAGAGTAAGGAAACGTGACACACAATTTGACCTCCTGGACCTGCTGGTGCTGCTCAGTGTGTGTGTGGGAGCAGCAGATCTATAGATGCACACACACACACACACACACACACAGAGAAATGCCAGCAGGATCTCATATTAACACAACGTTCTTTTCCATCCTCAAGCCAAACTTTTGTTGTTTTCGCCTTTTCCTCTTGTGTGCTCTTCAGCGTGTTGGCACACACACACACACACACGTCCCCCTTCAGTGAAACAAGGACGAGTGGTTTTGTCACATTGTAAAGTCATCAGGAGGTGGGTGAAGCAGCAGCAGCAGCAGCAGCGGCAGCAGCAGCAGCGCTCCTCTGCCGGCTCCCTGCGTCTGAACCGTTTCCACCGGCTTGTTATGACTCTAACAGTCACATCCTACCCACTCACCCCATGGGAGGAGGTGCAGAAAAGCAGAGAAGGAGGAAAACCGAATGAGAGATTTAAAGGGATAGATAGACTCCTGAGAAAGGGGAGCAAATACAAACATAAGAAGGCGATAAAAAAGGGGGTCTGGCGTTCATGTGAAGCAGACGGATCCAATTCCATCCCCCCCTAAAGAGTTAATGACTGATGAGTGACACATTTGATTTTTCTTTTCCTGAAACATGCATCGGGGTTTATTATTATTATTGCATTATTGCATCTTTCAGCAGTGACAGCCTCTGTGGTTTCTCCTCTCCTTTTCCTGAGTAATCCAACGCCGCCGCTCGGTTCATGCCCCTCCGTCAGCGACATCCTTTCAGCGAGCGTTTGCAGCTCATTTCAGTGCAGAATCAAACCGGCCTCGAAGTGGCAACAAGCTGCTCGAACAATTGAGCTCTCCATCAATTTGCAGCATGAGATGAAACATCCTTTATTGCAGCATTGTAACAGCCAACATGTTTCCCGCTAATGGCCGGCTATAAAAGGTTTTATTTATCTATGCTTTATATTGCCAGGCGGCGTCAAGTGTTGAATGAGACAATTTAGACCTTTTTGCACAGAACCCAGTGCGGCGCGGCAGCCATGTATAACCATTTATTAGCAGTATAAAACATGTTTTGAGCTCTTATGGTAGTTACGGGTGGTTATTGTGGTAATAATAACTGTTAAGCAGTGTCTCACTTGGTGGCCAGTCAAAATATTTCATCGTTTATGGAGCCAGCTGCTGAAAGTTTTATATTTTCTGCGTGTGAAATGAACTGCGAGGGGCTTTTCTTTGGACATGGTGGCAGAAACCACCTCACAAACTCAATCCACAACTGTCTGCTCATGCGTCTTATATGCATGCGTCGTTTTGTTATGTCTTGTTTTGTTTTTCTTCGTACGTGCCGTGCTGAGGTCTCTCTCGCAAAAGATATCAGGATTTCAATGAAAACAGAAAGCAGGTTATATAATTCAAGCATTGCATTTAGTCAAGCCCTTTATAGTTTATTATTTTTGGAAAATTGGATGAGAAGAACAACCTGCTCTCATGTCTGTGCGGAAAGTCTGATTTTACAGAGAGAGGCAGGTTAGCTTAGCTTAGCTTAGCATACAGAGTAGAAACAGCTAGTTTGACCCTGTAGCTTAAGAGCTTCGAAGCCTTTAAGCCCACTAATGTCCATGTTTTATCAAGTTTGTTTAATCTGTGCAAATGCAAAAGTGCTTAATTATTTCCTGTATTTAAAAAAATCAGCTGAATTCACATCCATTAGAGTGCATTCATCTGTCAGACTTCAACCTTTAACTTTCAAAGCACAAACTTTCAAACACTGAAGTCTGAAGGAATTCATTGTTGACTACTTGAGCTCTTGTTTGCTCTACATATAAAAATGCAGTGCATGCATGAAGAGATGCACTGACTCCAGATATCAGTCCAACACTGACACAAATAGCTGGATCAGGTACCAAAAAGATCATTTTATTTAATCCAGTACCTTTATATTTATGTGATCATTTGTTACATCATGTTTTTCAAACTCAAAAAGCAACGTTCAAGTCAAACCTGATGTCCCCTTACATACAAAACAATGATAACAGTCTTTTCCATGCAATATGGCATCCAGCTGACCTGTTCAGACTCACAGGATCCACAGTGATCCACTCAAGCTGTTTCAAAGTGGCAAATATTTTCTATTTTCTATTCCAAAAAGGTCCAAAAAGGTCCAAAAAGGTCCAAAAAGGAGGACGCTGAAAGGAAAAAACATTGGTATCTAATTTGTGCTTTTTATTGGATGATTTTCGAAGCCCAGATATCAATATGTGGACTGAAAGGTTGGATAAAAGCATCCCTGTTGCTTCCCTGCATGCACAGATACACAGCACACTTTGCATTATTTACTGCAGGAAATATGATCATACTGAATGCTGCATATTTGCTTACTGAATTATATATTACATATTTGCGAGTATGAGAGATGAAGCCTCAGTCAAATTAGGTTTCAGGTGGATTTAAGTCACCTTATGTGATGATAATGCACTGATGTTAAGGATAAATCTGTCCTGGACGGTCAGCAAGAGCTGCTTCATCACAAGAAACTAAGCTGCATAAACTGTATAAAAAAAAACAAAGAAAAATGGCCTCAGTTCACCGCTGAGCTGATATCCACATGTGACTTTGGCTCCATGTTGAACAGGCAACTGTAAGTCACTCAATTAACAAGTCTAAGCATCATAAACTCCAGTCTGGCGGTCGCTTTGTCGCGGCCTTCGCACTGGAAACCACCGCATCCTTCGCTGAGACGTAATTATGCAACGAGAGAATTATGCCTTCAAACACTGGCTCCATCAAAATGGCCAAACCGGATTTAGGAGAAAGAGACATCTCACGGTCAGGCTTAAGGAAATATTTAACAGAGTGAAATTACATTCGGCGGCGCTGTTTTGTGAGGGCGGTCGAGCTGAAACAAGTTCATAATAAAACAGGATCTTGAGGGGACTGAAACGACAAACAGCATTCAAAGCCGCAGAGGAGCAAACCTTGTAAAACACGACTGCAGCAGCGAGGAGTCACCAAAAAATGTGCTGCTTTATGCTTTCATGAGTTTTTTTTTTCTCAGCTGTGAACGTCCAAGAATGAATGCAAGAATCTAAATTAAATCCAAACCAACAAGTCTGAGAAAATTCTTGTCTGTGCTTCAATATTTAAAAAAAAAAACAGCAGAGCCACAACAGACGGACATGCGGTCAGGACAAAAAGTCCACTTCTAAACATCAAAATGCATCAAAATGCTTCACTTTGTTTTCTGTCTGTGTCTGAAAGTTCCCCTGTGTGTCTCCAGGGGGCAGTGTGGTTGCATCCCTGTGGCCTGAGGTTGCATGGAGGTGTCTGCAGAGGCCTGGAGCTGCTCTCACATTACACACTCTGACACTAAGCTTTTACTCCTGCAGCTCCTTCGAGAGCGAGGCCCTGCTGTTTATGCCAAAGTGCCAGAGTTAAGCAACTAACATCTAGATTAGAGTTCACGTCTTTGAAAATATCCATGAAGCTCAAAAAAAAAAAAAAAAATAAAATCCTCAATTAAACTAAACACAGATTTCGGCGAGTGAGTGTTTGGCGAACAAACACACCATTAATGTGATGCTTTGATTCCTGGAACGTCGAAGCTCTTGGTCATCTTTCAAAACTTTTTGATTTTTCAGATTTGTGCCTGCAGTGCAGGTTTTTAAATAAAAAATGGCATCATTCCCTGGCTCAGCTCTCTTGGACTCACGATGCTTCTCCACCAGATCCGTCGGCAAGTGGACAAAGCAGCTGTTGGCAACACCTGTCCAGATGGGGTCAGCCGCCGCCAGCACGAGACATTCAGCAGCTACGGCGAATCAGAGGCATTTTGTTGGCTACCAACCTGCGTGACCATCTTGAAATATAAATAAAATGTCAAATTGTATTAAATTTCTCCAACATTCAGCAGTCACACAGAGAAGACTGCATTTTATTAATAGCAAATTGGAGCGCCGTCAGTTGCCTCAGCTCACCAGAATCCAGCGCCGTCATCAGACTGGCATGGCGCGTCCAGCTGAAGGGGAGTGATAGTCGTAATGTAATCACCGCGGCAGGCTTAGCAACTTCTCTGGCTACGTATGATCTGTTTATGGTCAACTCTCTGAAATATGGGTTGATGGCAAGTCCAGGCTTGTTCTCTCAGGGTTGAGGAGAGGTGAAGTCACACAGAAAAGTCCTGAATGGAACATCTGAACAAGTTTTGTATCTACAAGCCTCCGACTGGAGTGACGTGATGTTTCCAGCTCTTCATCCGTGTCCGCCGTGACGGCTCGGCTCAGCTGTTTTCTTACTGTAGAACCGACCTGAGTTGCCAGTGTTTAAAGTTTTTTTTAACTATTTAACCTCAGTAACATAAATTCAGGGTTTTTTTTGATGATTCTGACTTGAAACAGGGTGAAAAAAGTTTCTGTGTGAGTCACAATTGTCTGTTTATGGACTTTGTGGCTTGGATGATGGTTGAAATCACACTGCATCATGTTTTGATTTGATTTAAGTAAAACTGGATCCTAATTTCTACAGAATTATTTCTGGTTTTGACTTTTTTATGTTCTGTGGCTGTAATTTATGGAGTTTTCTTTTGTAACCTGCAATATTTAAGCAATTTTCTTGGGGTTCACATGAGGAAACCTGACTGTTACTGGAGGCCAAAAAATTTTGTTTTGCCAAAACCTCAAATTTTATAGATTAATTCACTGTAAAACACACTTTGAATGTAATCTGCAGCATTAATCACATTTAAAAATCACTCCAAACATCATTTTATTAAGAAAAGAAAGGTCAGAGTCCTGGACTTGTCAAGTTATGTGTCTTGTGTTGTTTAATTTGCTGGATGTTTGGCTGGATAAAATCAAAATTGGCTCATTTCGACAGAGTTATAGCTGGTGTTAGTTATGGCCAGGTGTTCGCAGTGTGTTGTCTCCGGTTCAGACTGTTTCAGCTCGATATGCTGCAGTCGTGCACGACGTTTCTGCAAACTCTGACTTTCTGCACATCAGAATTTCCTTCATACAATTTTAACATAATGTTGCTTTAAGATGGTCAGCAAATCAGCTGGAATAGAGAGAAAAAGTGGGAGCTGGTGGTGTGTGTGTGTGTGTGTGTGCACATGTGTGTGTGTGCACATGTGTGTGTGTGGGAGGGGATTAACAGAGAAAGAGAGACCTATGCTCTCTCCACAGTTCCCCAGCGCCTCTTCCAAGAAATGGTCAGAGAAGAGGAGGGAGTTTGTGTGTGTGTGTGTGTGTGTGTGTGTGTGTGGAGGTGTGTGTGTGTG
>JAPZDZ010000017.1:8751265-8763686 GCA_029783805.1 Acanthurus tennentii | reverse complement strand
CAGTAGCAGTCAGATTCCAATGATTTATGGATTTGCAGATTTAATTCATTAGAGAAGTTATTGTTTAGTCTATAAAATTACAAAAAATGTAATCCAGACCCAAAGATGACATTTTATTATACTTTCTTAATACTTCTCTTGCTTGACCAACAGTCCAAGCGTTGAATATATTCATTTTACAGTGACAGAAAACAGAGAAAATCTCTTGAGACTAATGAATATTTGGCATTTTAGCTTGATAAATGTCCAGAATCATCACTGATGATTCATTCCCTGTCATTTGTGTGAATTACTGATCAATCATCTCAGCGTTCATCGCTGACTTACTCGGGCAGAATCCATTTATTTCATGCAAAACTCATGCAAATGCAACATCTGCTGATTTATTTGACCTTACACGTGCGTTCCAACAACCATTTGCATTTTGAGGACTTTTGCATACATTCGCTTTCATTAGCGTTGCATGTGAGTATGAGATCTTATCAAGACGCAACAGATTTTCATGTCATTTCTCTCCTACAGATTCAGAAGTCCACAGTCGACATGAAATCCCCACAGCTCTGTTTTAGCTGTAATTTATTGATTGTTGAAAGTTTCAAAGTTAAAAAGGTCATCCTGTGCATCAGGAGAGAGCTATAACTCAGGTCATCATTCTCCTTCTTGGAAAGACCTCCCTTTGTCAAGATTAAATATGTGGCTTGGACAGCAGGGAGGAGATGTGCTGAGTGCGTGTAACAACCTGATCGCCAGCCAACTATCCGTTAGCTCTGGTGAGCATCTCCGAGTTCGTGTGACGCCGCCTGCAGAGCGTGCAGACAAGCAAAGGTGCACCACAAAGATCTGTGGAGTACAGTAGGAAAATTAACTGTTTTAAAGTGAAAGCTGGAGAAGCTTCCTCTGGGATAATCCTTCTGCCACTGGTGTCGTTCAGCTCATGTTTGCTTGGTCACGCAGACGTCAGTCTCTGGACTCGCCGTCCCATCTCTTCTTGTTCCATCTCCATCTGTGTTGAAGCCTTGTTGTCCTCCTTGGCCCGCACAGCAGCTCCATCTTTTACTCTTGTTATCATTCTTCTCTCTTTCTCCATCACACATACACGAAACGATTTAGAGAAGGAGGTCTGGCGCTGGAGTTTCTCACATTTTGCTGACGTAGACGGATGTGAGATCCCCATCGCCGCCTCCCCCCATTTATCAACTGAGGAGGTACAATTACATAACACTGTTTACACACATAAAAAGTGGATAGTTCCCATTGCGGCGGCCGATAAACCAGCAGGGGACGGTAGTGAAATGAAGAAGCACGAGGTCTTTTTTCGCTGACGTCATGTCCCCGTTTCGCTGGCGTATCTGCACGCGCGCTCCCACGCTGGACGACACGTGCTGCGCAGCCACAAGCCCGCATGCGCACATAAACATCAGCCATGCTCTTGAAGACGCTGATAAACACGAGACGACTCTGCTCGCACTCCCTGTGAACCGAGCGAGTCACTTAACCTCGTGTCTCTGAGGTCGACCCCCATTCATAACACCATCAAAATGAGACATTTTAACACGCACATTCGCCTTTTTGACACCCAGAGCGCCGGATGAGTGATGGTGTTCGATGTCTTCACGTGGACTTGAGCATGTGCTCCATAGAAAAACCCATATTTTGGAGTTTTTGCATGTGTGTGCCACTGTGAAATCCATGGATGTGTGTGTGTGGCACCAAACTTTTTTTTTTCCACTTAGGGCCTCATAAGACTCTCTCCGACTATTTTCCTTACCTCCCGTACGTTGGTAATTGATTGGCATGATTTACACAGTAATTATCTCTCGGACTCGCAGTGTTTTGATGGCTAACGTGTGGGCCGACGTCAGGAGTTTGGGGGGGGGGGCCATCGACGCAACTCACAAGAGGACATTCATTGCAGGAAGAGAGAGAAAGCGACGTGAGTTACGGAGTCTGTCAGCTCCGTCCCTCCCTCTCGGTAATAACTTGTAAGGCTGTCTCTCTCCCATATGTCGGGCTTCCTCTCCGGTTTTAATGACATGTCCTCAGTGTTTTTCCGAAGCCGGAGTTTATACCCCAGCACACTTTGGATCCACCGGGGACACATTTTAGTTCCTTTTTTCCGAATACCTCAGATAATTTGAAGCATGAGAGAGAATGGGGAGTTCTGCCCGGTGCTATATCTCACACTGCACAACATATCTATCATAACAAGTCAGTAAATTTCGGACTTATAATTGTCCTTTATTGAAAACAACTGAAAAAAAACACAATACAGGCTAATTTCCTCTGTAACAAATAGCTTTAGCCTCACTCTGCTGGATGCATTTTTCAAAAAACACAAGCTCGGGACTGAATATTGCACGCTTTAATGACAATGTGCTGGAACAATGAGGCAGAAACTCACACAGCATTCGGTGTTACGGCACCCAGCAGACTAGCAGTGGTCACTTCCCTCCTCCTGGTATGTGTGAAGGCAATAAACCCAAACTGAGTGTAACCGTCAGTGGGAGCTGCTTTCCTCTGATTAACTGAACCACTGTTGCGTTAAGGCCTCAGCAGGCTCGAGTCCGTCCGAGCGCTGGAAAAGCTGAATAAACATCCCGCTGCACAGCGCAGTGGATACCTTCATATTAGTTTTAATAATGAAATGAAAATGTGTCTGAAAGCAAAAGCCACATAGCAGCACTGTTTTTTAAAAAAAAACCCAGGTAGCACATATTTGTTTTAGTGGCTGATTTTCTTTTTTCTGAGAAAACCAGGCCTCCGTCGGCGCTGCAGCTGCCCGAGCTCAGGTAGGGGTCAAGTCGCTTCAGGTCAGCATGTTGCAGAGATATACAGATTAACAACGCCGGTTATGTAACAACGGTCGCGGCTGAAGCTCGAGGGGAGAGGGGAGGAATGCGAAGCTCGCAGCGAGACCATCAGACACATGGGAAAAGGACGACGCAGCTTCACGTGTCAGGAGACGAGCCAGGCGACCAGCTCATGTCCACTTCATGTCCTTTTCAAGTCTTTGCATATTTAAACTGGCTCTAATTTTAAGTCCCTGCCACCTGTTAGCGTCTATATTTAACGTGCATCGTCTTTAAGGTTGACACCCTCACACAAGAGCCACAGTGCTCGATTGTTCCTTTAAATCATATATTTTTCAAGGCATTTAAACTGTTTTCTGCCTGCAAAAGCACTAGATTTTTTATTATCTGGGGGATCTGCTGTCCTGAAGCTGTATGGTCAAGCAGGAGCCGTTTCCTGCAGCAGACGAGTCTCGAATGGCCGTCGAGGTTGTTTGCTGTTGACCCTGGCAAAGTTATCCATCACCGTGGATGCCAAGTCAAAGGGCAGGCTGTCACCACTTCAGCCCACTTAATCTCTTTCTGAATGAACACTTGGCTTCATGAATCTTAAACTTCCATTCAACCCAAATAACGTGTCCCTCACTGAGTCCTGTCCGGTCCGTTTTTAAAGAAACACATTCGTATGTTGTCCGTCATTTGCAAGTTTAAAATTCTGATGGTTACAGGAGCTTATTTTTTAAAATGTTTAATAAAACACACATTCACATTTCATGGAGTCTGTGAGATGAATCAAGGCCAAAACCTTTATGATCCAATAATCTAAATTTAATGGAAAGTGCAAATGCTAAAATATCCGATTACCTGAAAGCCATTCAACGATGTGACTATTGTATTATTCTGCAAAAACCCTGGAATCAGTTAAAATGACATCCACTTTTGAGACGCCTATAGAAGAAAACTGCACGGCTGAGGGTTAGTGAACAATCTACTGCATGAAAGATGAATCATTAACATCTTATGAAAGTCGGGGAGCGATTGCTGTCACATTAAAATCAAAAGAACAATGATCACAGGTGTCTGACAGGATGCAAACTCCGTCCATCACCCTGACCTCCTCTTCTACATCAGAGACAAACTACTTCCCGTGACAGAGTTCACACATTAATAGTCACTGCTGAAGGATATTTCCACTGACCCACAAACGGTGCAAACGGGGACAAAAACTCTCTTAAATCAGTCCAACAAATCACATCCTCTTTGTTAAATATTCGCAAAATTCCTGCCTCACGGCACGGAACAATAAAAGCTGTTAACCAGGCCACCGGTGGGTTTTTTTCTGGTAGGTAATTACTTTAATGACGTGGGTATAAGTTGAGGAAATGTCACTGTTTTTATGACGTTCTTTTTTTTTTTTTGTGACTCAAGCTCGACCTTACATGCACCGAACTCCGTCTACGTCACAAGTCGTGTGTGGTGATGCAAACTGCCCCGCTGTGCACCTTTGGGCGTCTCGTAATAAAAAATACTGACATTAACTCAAGAATTCACACGTGGTCAGTTCCCGAATGAATAAAAATGACCTGTTTTTGTTTTTTTTAGGGTGCACGTACATTCGGGTTGGTGTGTGAGAGAGCGGTGAGCTGGCATATGAAGTCACGATGTCTCACACACACACGTTGTGTATTGTGTGCCCGATCCCCGCTGTGGCTCCCGGCTGTTTATGAGAGCGTTTCCCAGGGAAAGTCAGAATGCTAATGGAGTCACCTAACCGCCGTACCCTTTAGAGACAAACAGAGCGAGAGACAGAGCGATAAAGGGAGGAGAGAGGGAGTTTTATAGAGGATCCTCCATGATTTCTTTAAGTGATTAAGAGCTACAAGCTACCGTCAAAGCTATAATTTACTGAGCTCACAGAGAGTTTATGGAAAAAGAATAACTGAGAGTTCCTTTAATGGATTAAGACATCTTTTCCCATATTAAGCATCAAGATTCATATCCTCTTTTAAGTCAAAAGAAAACAATGAATGCCCCAAAAATAGCCAAATCTGGTGTTCGTTGAGAGAAAACGGAGAAAAAAAAGGGAAATCCTTTGCAAGATGACCAATCTGCCGAACTCCCCGATGACTTATTCCTTTCTAATGATGCAAGAATCATCTCTGAATTTGGCACGATGTGAAACTCTTCGCCCAGAAGTGCCACGACCGCCCAACCGCAACTTCCCCTCTGATATCAGCGGTGACGCCAGTCTGCGGCTCATCACACCTGACGGCCGCCCTGCGTTTCCGTGGGAGAGGCTGGAAACCACGCTGAGGGGCAGGAAAGGGACTTTTTTTGGATGAAGCTTTATTAACGACGCCATGGCCGATCAGGAAACAAAAGAGGAAGCGACCAGAGGGCTGACTAATGCAGAGCCACATGGTGTGATTCACCCCTACGGGCAATAACAGAGGGCAGCGCTACTCTTCCAGTTATTGTTTCACACTTTCCGGAGGTGGATGTGCTCAGAAACACCCTCAGTCTCCTGGTGACCAAATACACTGCAAATTATGTCCAGTTGAGCAACTTGAGCTGGCAAGGACAAGTTTATTTTCATTGTAGACCTGCAAATACTGCAAATATCATCACCCGTTTGAAGCAAAACAGCATCCCTGTTAGATATTTTGTACATTATGATTTTTTATCATCTACTTTTTTGCTGTTTATGATGAGCTTATTGTGTCTAATCTTGCAAAATCTACAAAATAGGCCCTAAAACTCACATAATACAACAAGCAATGCCTGTTATAAGGTCTCTATATTAATTAAGATTAGATTAGATTTAGTGGTGCATACAGTAATAAACAGATTTGCATGTGTTTAAATACAAAAACAAACAAGTTGCCACATGTTGCAGCAGGAGCCTTCTGGTCCCATGAGAGTCTGAGGCTGTTGGGAAATTTCCAGTTTTGTAATCCCGCCTTTGATAAGGGACGGAAACGTCCTCATGAAGATGACGCACCATTTACAGAAATTAATGAGTTGTTTTCTGTTTTGCTAAAAATAGAATTAATAAATAAAACAAATCAAGATATGTTTAGATATCTTGCTAAAAATGCACAGTGGCATCACGTGCAGTCCCACACATGCACACACCGACACACACATGCACAGCCGCCTGCAAACCAAACACCTGACCAGCGTTTTTCTCTGCAAGAGAGCGGCGGGCGTTTAGTCCGAAACCCACTTCCCTCTGTGTATTTTCTTTGAGTGTTGCTTAAAAGAAGCCCATCATGTTCAAGAATGTGAAACTCAAGTTCTCCTTTCATCAAACCAAGAATCTCAGATAACTGGAGTCATATGGGCCCGTTTGTTTCTTTCCAGAAGAGTCGGGAGGAAAACTGGTTCAGTATCAGATGCAAAGATCCATTAGATCTCATTTTTCCACAATACAGCACCTTCAGTTTTCAAAATTTAGGCCTTGTTAAAATAAACCAGAGGAATGAAAAGAAAACCCTGGAGGCTGAGTATTAAAGGTTATTTGACCCTATATTTTAGTTAACAATGTAATGATATATTCTGTCCCTCTTTTCATATTTATTTATGTTCATTTTCCACATTAATGGACTTCTTTTTAGTGTTATGTAATGTTTGATGTATTCTCTTTGTGAAAAAGTCCTTTTTGACAGTTGCCACAACAGCCCTGATTCAGACTGTTAAACCACATTTTTAAACCTTTAACCAACCAAGATAGAAACCCTAACAGAGGTGTTGTTGCAGAAAAAGAGCAGAGCAGGTGAACTCAGTTACAGGCACGAAGGATAAAAAGCAGAAACAGTTTGTTGGCACAGAATAAGAGGTCAACTCGACAAAAAGCTGAACTAAAAACTGTGGTTTAGTTTCTGGTTGTGTTAGTTTTTCATAACATTGTGTATAGAGGGTAAGAATCCCAAATAACTCACATTAAATGGCCAAAAATAACCATAATATCATGAAAATCATGCAGGGTCCAACAGTAACGAAGAGAAAAACACTCTAAAAAGGGCAAAAGTGGGGTCAATATATATTAATTCACTGCAAAAAGTGCATTTTAGTGCCTCTTTAACACACTGAGTGTAACTCATCCATGTCCACATGTGCCATCACTTTGAATTTTTGGCCAAAATGCAAAAAAAAAAAAGAAAAATGAGCATCTTTATGTTGAAGCAGTGACTCTGACTCCTCAAATGTCTTTAATGTTCTCTTATGTTTAAGATAAATATCAGTATTTGGCAGCAGAGCATCGTGAACACCAGAGGAAGCAATGTGACATCTTCTTACATCAATACTCATGTATATGACAGAGAAATGTAAAGTATATTGTTGCTTTATGCTGTTTTAATATGAAGTTAAAATTGAGTGCAGCTGGTTGTTATTCTAAATACTGAATCTGCTCCTTTAGAGACTTGAACACTTGCACAAACTGATGACTTGGCGCTTGGATTTTCTCCAAAAGCTCAGGTCAAAGGTCAGACAAAGATCAATAATACGAAGGTGTTGCTTGAACTGGAAACTGTAGTTTTTAGACTTCTCCCCTCTGCTGAGACAGAGCTTGTGATTTCATGGATTAAAAGCCAGTTTGGATCAGATATTTTATACTAAACACCGACACTGTGGCTTTAAAGCTTGTGAAACCATTGAAGTGTTACGCTCTGAGCAGTGATTTTCAGTCCAGGATGAGGCCTCGTTCGAAACCTCAACATGTTAGTGTCACACAGTAAGTTGAGAGCTTCCTGAAATCGCCCTAAATGCCTCAGCATTTCCAGAAATCAGTGAGGATGTACAGCAGCAGCCTTGAATCGCTCCTTATATGGAGCAATATTTAGCTTTGCAGTCATTATTTTCTTGACTGACAGACAAATTGACTCGTACCTCGGTGCCTCGGTTTTTTTTCAAACCCGGAGAGCCAACATCTTGACACAAGAAGGATGCCGGGAAAGGAAATCGCTTTCTTTTCGCTCACGTTTTTCTGAGAACTGGAACCTGGAA
The DNA here is from genome assembly GCA_029783805.1 of Acanthurus tennentii. NCBI lineage: Eukaryota > Metazoa > Chordata > Actinopteri > Acanthuriformes > Acanthuridae > Acanthurus > Acanthurus tennentii. The sequence goes on along the minus strand of JAPZDZ010000017.1, from coordinate 8,755,890 downwards.
GATCAGCAGGGTTGCACAGACGGAGGAATGCAGAGTTTTTCTTTTTTTTTTTTTTTGGAGTGAAAGTGGAGGTTGGCAGAGAAATCCCTCCGCTGCTCCAACGCACAATCCTCTAAAGTCACGATTTCAACACAAAGGCAGCAGGTATAACGCGCGCTGGATGATGCACAAGAAAGCGATACGCTGCAATTACTTTAAACATGAGCGTAACATCATCCAGTAGTTTGGATTAATCACTCCGCTGACTTCTGCTGCCCGGTTTTGTGTTTAACTTAATTGCAAAAGTAACAGTAGTCACTCTTTTTCTTGAAATCAGTGTCAGAAACAATGCAGCCGCTCCGCTTTGACTGCTTTTCCTTTAATTAACAGCTGGACCCGTGCGGCAAATTAGTCATGATTATCTTCCATCGCTGCCTCTCCTGAACTTTCCATCACAATCCAAAGGGGGTCGGACGTGCAGACTCAGCATTAACTCAGGCAGGACGGTGAAGAAAGAGAGAGAGGGAGAGCTTGCACCTTCCCTGAAGGTCTATCTCTTTTTCTTTCAGTCCTTTGACAAAGCACACATTGCACAGAGCATATAGGGGGGGTTGGGTAGGCCCCTGACAGGAATATGAGTTTTTAAAGGAGGGTAAAAAAAGCTGATGCATGGACTTACAGGAACAAGGGCTGCTCTGTGCAGCCCATACGTTCATGGCAGGTAGCTCCGTCTCCAGTCAAACATCAGATGAGGAGGAGGAGGAGGAACTCAGCAGCAAATCATCAGTCTGACAAAAGAGAATATTCGGCCCAATTTCACTGAATTCCTCTCCTCCATGTCTCAATCACTTCATCTCAAACTCCTAGATCCAAACTTCATTTCTTTTTATAGAGCGGAAAATATTTACTAAGGTTTTAACGACCACTCTGTTTTTTTTGTGAGGGAAATAAAACAACAAAAAAAAAATATCCTACAGGATGGATGGATGGATGGATGGAAAGAAAAAAGAGAGGAGAGGAGAAAGAAAAGGTGGCCAGCTCCACCCGGAGACCCAGATTTTGGGTCCGGGACGAACAAAGCGTCCGCCGCCATCGAGAGGACGGAGAGAGAGAAGGGGAGAGATGAGATGAAAGAGGGGAGTCAGGCATGAACGGATGTGAGGATACAAACACAGTTACGGACATTACGGACACGGCAGCACGGATTGAACTAGACGCCCTGGCTGAGAGCTGAGTTGTGGGGCCTGTGGCGGGGCCTGGGGGGCGGTTGGGGGGGGGGATGGATGCCTTTCTCGGCTTCTTGTAAATGGGACAAAACAGGAAAGCCGGCCCTGTATTTTCTCAGACTGCCCCCGTGTACTCCGGGATCAGGGGTGAGCGCCTGGTGTAGATTACGTGAATTGGCAGGAATCGACGGCGCTCTGACGGCTAAACAGCTGTTTGCGAGGGGAAGGTGGGAAAGGTCAAGGGGTCACAGACAGGTGACTGCCTGCGCGAATCACGATCAAAGCCGGGGGTTCCTCCGGAGTTCAGGGTTATTTGAGTGCAACTCGACAACAACAAGGCCGCCGTCCTAGACACAACAGTGCACCGCCGCTCTTTATGTTCCCCCTTTGTCTCTGCGACGCGTTTGATCCTGCGAATATAACCTCGTTTAAGCTCCACTGCGCCCCACCAGCGAGAGGCGGCATGAATGGACGCACTTTGAAGCGCCGAAAGAGGACAAAATTTGTACTCCCACATACCCGGAGACACCCCACACCCCAACGGAGGGACAATGAGCACAGATCAATCCGAGCGCACAACAAAGAGCGCCTCTGTTTACTATCCGCTGTCAAACAGGAGACACGAGGGACTTCTAACTGCTAATTAGCACAGTAGCTGCACTGTGCAGCGTTTTAATATCGACTTCTCTCCAGTAGCCCTGTGGAGACTTTCCGCTCTAAATAACCAAGAATTGCATCCACATGGAGTGTGGAGGAGTAGCCGGGTTTTTTTGCGAGTTGTTTGCTCAAGGACCTCTGAGCCTCTGATGACTGAAACTGTGTCTGACACCGAGAAAAAACCCTGACAAAACACTTGAAAAAACACCTGGATCGTGTTTGTGCGCTCACGTGTGTGTTTACATGTTTGCATTTGACGTCTTGTGTGTATATTTGCACGTGTGGACTTACATCATCCCCTGTGTGTTCGTACTGTACGCGTCAGCATGCATCCAGACCTGCATTTGAAGGATGCACTCAGGGATGCAGGCACATGGGAAATCATGGACTGGCCCCAATTTGTCTGTCTGTCTTTTGTTCACATGTATTATCTCATGCACCAGTGATCAAGATCTAAATCAATTAAGGACTGGAAGCCAGAGTACAGATTTAACCCTTAAAGGTCGCCTGAATCCTCGGTAGTTTTGTTTTTCCCTTTCCTGTTCTGGCATTTAGCCTCAATTATCACACACTGTTTGATTCAGGAGAACCTTAAGTTTCAAAAATGTTTAAGTTCACCTTAGTTTTTTAAATGAGTTTTGAACTTTTTCACTCTAAACTCAGACTTTTCTCTTGATTCTCATTTAGAAAGATATACTCGGATGTTTCAGGTATATCTAACCTTTTATGAGTAACTTACAGCCATTATTTTACGATAAAACTGGGCATTTTTCAGCAAAAAACAGGTGAATCTTATTTTCTTAATATTTGTATTCATGGCAGGTGTTTCCAAAGCAGTTCAAAGTACAAACAGAAAGATCATAAAGTCATAAACAGAGGACATTTCAGCAAAAGTGTCCTTCAATTTTCAAATATATCATCAATAAAATCAAGAAAAATATTGAATATATATTTACAAATATGAACTATAGACAAATAAAGAGCAAATATAAATATTCAGTGCACAACAAGATAAAAATATGTTGCAAATGATCTTCACAAACTAAAAACAACAGCATGCGTAACACCACTGAAAAAGCTGAGAAATTTTGGTTTTCATGGCTTTTCAAAAGCAGGAAAACAACATTTGTGGTTGAGAAGTTATAAAAAACACAGAGGTCATCTGAGGATGTCCACATCTGCTATTAAAATCAGCACGAATCTTTGCCAAATTGTTTGTCATTTGACGTTTCAGTCATGGAAGTTGAGGGTTTTGCTTGTTTTTAAAAGCTGATTAAAAGTTTCTGCCCAACTTTAATCTGGCATTTTTCAAATTCCTCTTCTAGATTTCTGCAGCAACTTGATGAAACAACCTCAAAACAAATTGCAATTTCAGAAAACTTACACAAAACATCTGCGTCACTGCTGCATTCCTGCTTTCGGTATAACAAAAACAAAGTTATGCATTCGCTGGCAATCGATCCCGCAAATTAGCAACTTCATCATTTGACAAGGACGTTGTTTACTGTTGCTAGATTATGATTTTCCCTCAAGGAATTCAGTGTGAAATAAACGTGAAATTGTAATTTAGGAACCAGACATCTTTGTTGACTGGCCCTCTCAGTCGGTAAACAAGCTTCAAATCCACTGGACCTCTGACATGTCGAACTACCAGTCCAGCTAGCAAAGCAACGCTTTCATTGAAGCCAGATGGGGAGTAAAAATAAGCCTGCTCCTGCAGCCTGTAACGGTGCACTTCTTCATCCACACATAACAGAGAGATAGAGATAAAGCTGGAAGACGGAGGGACTGCAGGATCAGAGGGAGCAAAGGAATATGGGTCATTTTTTCCACAGGGAGCAATAAAAGTAAAACTCTATAAGGTTAAAAAGCAGAAGCTTCTTAAAAGTGACGATAAAACAGAGTTGCTTTACCTTTTTTTTAATCTATCACTCTTTCTCTGTCTGATCAGACATCCTGTTGGTCATCCAAGAAGTGGATTGTCTTAAAAATGTGGTTGCAATTATCCACACAAATGATCTTTTTTTTCTTTGCTTTTTCTTTGGTTTTTCTTTTCTTTTTTTTTTTTTCTCTTGAAGCAGGCAGGAATTTGTGGAACGTGTTGGCTTTCCGCAGACTCAAGTGGACATTTTCTGTTTAATGACACCCAGTTGTATTCAGGGTCACTCAGGAAAAAGTAGCTTTATTTGGAGATTTATAATTCTGTGAAAATTCTGATGTAGAATTATAGCAACGTGCTCAATGACTTTACTGCATTTTAACAGCATTTTGAAATCTCAGGTTTTATCCTGCATATTTCCAAGTGTCCTTGAACAAGACACTTAATTTTTTCCACAGATATTTAATCCTCCTGACCTTTGACCTCTCTATAATAAGGAATGAGGGAGGTTTTTGATGGAAGTATTACGAAAAAAGGTCTGAAAAGTAAGTTTTTTTCGTCTGTAAGATAAAAACGAAGGTTCCTCGAGGTCAAGAATAAAAAATGGCCAAACACAGTGAGTCATTGCTGCAGTCACTCCTCGTTACACGAATTTTTTCTTCAAAGTGGGCACGCGGTGAGTGAAAGTGCTGCACATCCAGGACGTGTGAGACACCATGAGGAGACTTTCTCAACAACTGTTTACTATTTGCGGTGTGGGATTTGGATCTTCTGTTTCCCCACATCAAATATTCACGTTTTGTGAGAATGTGCGTGCATGCATCTTAACAATAACAAACTAACTAATGGAAAAAATTACATGTTTCATAAGTTTTATGTAATTT
>JAPZDZ010000017.1:8709096-8720812 GCA_029783805.1 Acanthurus tennentii | reverse complement strand
CTATAAATTTGGCTTTTTGACTGTTGGTCAGAAAAACAAAGGGATTTCAAAATGTCACCTTTTGGCTTTAAACTGCTCTGAGACCAACTGATTAGCCGGTTAATTGAGGAAATAATCAGCCCATTAATCTCAAATAAAAACAGTCATTAGTTGGAGCTTTTAGTAATAACTTACAGATGAGATCTGCTCCTCGAAACTCAGCACCAATCTACACATGATGAAGCTGAGTCATAATTATTGTTATTATACCTATTTAACGGTCAGATTAATGGGATCCCATGTTGATAATCCAAGATCTGTGTGCTCTCTTAAAGATTTACTGAGGAGGATGAAGCCCGGGTTGTTGGAGAAACATCAGAAAACTGTCGTGGATATCACCTCTCCTTCTATCTCTCTCTTTTTTCCTCCTCCCTTCGTCCGTCCACGAGCCTAGAACACCGCAGAGTCTGTACAGTGCAGATATGATTATGTACTTTGGCAGGAACAGTGTGCATACATCATTGTGTTTATGAGTGGAGGTGCATGCGAGCATCACAGTGTGTCCTCGCCGGAGAACCGACTCATGGAACACTTGACAGTAGATATATAATTTTTTTTCCAAAAGGAAAAGGAAACAAAGACGGGCTCCAAGTGATACACGACTCCTCTATGAGGCCTGCGAGAGCACTTTCTCGTCTCTATCAACTCCTCCCCTCCAGGTAAAGAACCCAGCTCTGAACCCATGAGCTCCTCTGGACCCGTTTCATTCATTTTTATGGTCCTTTTAACGTGACAATAATCTCTCCCAGCCAGGCTGTCTGCTATCTCCCAGCATGTGCTGACTCGATTTGAACCCGGCTCTCCTCTTTTTTTGCTTTTTCTCTCAATTTTTCTTTTGCCAGATAAGCACAACTCTCTCCTCTTTCCTCTTTTCTTTTCTCTTTTCTTCATCCCTCACCATCCCGGCTTGTCTTTGCCTCTCTCTTTTTTTTCGCTCCCTCCCACCCTTCTTTCCTATAAGCTAGCTCCTCTCCTCCCCCTTCCTTCCCCTCATCCAGGTAGGTCTTTGGTGCCAAACAGAGGAGCACAGTGTTCCTTTGTTATTTCCAGGGTTTAAGTCAAGATAACAGCAGCCGCCACTCAGGCTCACCGACACATCAGCAGCCTCATATCTGAGGCTTTACATTTCCATAATTGGGATTTGAGAGGCAAAATCTCACAAAGGGAGGGGATTTCTGAGCCGAGAGTCTCCTTTAAACATCAGACAATAAAGACTTTTGTGGACACTTACATGCACTCTAGACTCTTATTCATAATAAAAGCTACATCTCTCATTTTTTTTGTTGTATTCTGGTTTAAAAACCCACTTTAACTCTTTTGTGTTTTGAGAAAAAGTGGTGTATTTTGGGTGCAACTGCACTTTAATAATAAAACCTGCGATAAAATCTTTCACTCGGCCTCTGAACATGCGCACTGGGTGCACTGGGAAGATTCACTACCAGCTGGTCTTGCTCCTGTTGGCCCCTCCCCTTGACAACGGTTGCCTAATGCCACAACTGGAGCCCATCACCAGGACGGGCAGACAGCCAGCCTGCCAGATGTGAGGCCTTCTCCGCACTCTGCAATCCGAGCAAAAACACACACACGTGCACGTATACGGATATCTTTGCATTTACCTGCAGTGTGTGTGACTTTGCATGCTCTGTACTTCTGGAAAACAAAGAAGAACATGAGACAAAGCTTCAGGAATGTCGAGCAGACCTCTCTGTTTTCTATCTATACCCAAGAGTGACCTTGTAGTGGCCACAGATTCCCCCTCTGGAAAAGGAGTCTCCTTCAAGACCCTGCTATTAGCGGCTTTGTGGGGCAGAGTGGCGACACGTTAATGGCATACAGACCCAGAGAGGCTACAGACCCCTGCACCCTCCTGCACCGAGAGCCCAGCTGACTGCAGGGAACGTGAACTCCAACAGATAAAAGCCGACGCCAAAAGCCCACAGAGGGATGGTTTGGATTTTGCGCTGGCATCGAAACACGCTGAAATATTTTAAACTGTTTCTACTAGAAGCTGGCTGAGTGTTGCATCTGAACAGAACAAGCACACATTAATTGTGAGTCGTAAATAAGGAACATCGCTTGGAAGACAAACAGTCGTCTTGCAGCATTTTACACAATGTACCACTGAGTCTGGTTTGGAGGGAAATGTGAAGCTTCACAGCCGATAACAGGTGGACATTTGAACACACAAACAAAATAAATCCTCACTTGAAAAAGGTGATCTGCCTTCGGGAAACTGTTACTGAAAGTTGGATAACAGAACTGATATTGTTCTCACCTCTGTGGAGTAAATATAAAGCTACTGCCAGCAGCCATGTGAGCTAGCTTAGCATAAAGACAGCTTGCCTCGCTTAGTCCTCATTAAGTCAGTAAATAACATGTTGTACTTTTTTATCCTGTTGAACAGAGATTTGAAGGAGTTAAAGGTCCGTGCATGAAATATAATTAACCTCCAGATGTTCATGATGCACAATGATAAAAATCCAGTTTAAAGGGTCACTGCCTGACTCACCGTCCTGCTTGTACTACAAATGTTGACTCATATGTGGCTCGTTCTTCAAAAGCAGATGTTGCCTCCATGTCGTTAACACTTCGTCTGTGTCATTGTCACATTGAATGAATACGTGTAATAAAAATTCAGTGCACCAAACATCTGCTCAATCCGTCATCCAACTTTCATGAAAGGACCATTAAAAAACTTTTTTTTGTGTACTATGCATTCATTATTTATCAATGAGTTCATCTATGTTTAAAAATGGCGGTTTTGAAGGAAGATGTTTTGCACATCTGGCACCAGGCCCAGTCATCACATCTGTAGACGTAAATCTTGTAAAGCAAAATAAAATAAAGTTAAAGTTTTCTTTTTAAAAAGGCTAAAAGATGTTGTTAAAACTTGTGCACTGCATCTTAATCAAAAGTTACTTAAATTGGAATAACAGTCTGCAAAAAAGGCTCCAGCTGCAGGTTAATACAAATTTGCAGAGAATAGTGTTTGTGGGATTAAATTAGAGAAACTTACAGTGTGTGTGTTTGTGTTAATAGAAGAACATGTCAGCCTGAACAACACTGTGGTTCGCTGATGTGTTTTTAATGACTTTTGGCCGATGATGGAGTTTTTTGGCTGCAAAGAAACATGCAACAGTGCAACAAGCTTTACTATAAAGGCATCACTGTTAATACTGTATGATATAAAGTTGTTTGTGGTCCTTTCATTGGATTTGTTAGCAATAAAGAAAAACATACAGCACACAGTCTTTAAAACAGTCTGAGAAACTACATTTTCTACAGTGGGTGTAGTATTGCAAGCAGGCTTCTGTGAACTTCTTTAGCAGGAATTGTAATAACTTCTATGGCATTCAAGGTCATTCTAATAAAACTGTAACTAGTAAAACAGATTCGGAGTTATTGGATAAACTTCCTGAGGCGGTAAGTGGTAGTGTCATCAAGCTAATAAGTCACCGTTTCCCACATTTTTCAGTGACCTACCTGGCTGAACCCTCACCAGGCTTTAACTTGGACTTCTGAGGTTGAAACATTTGAAGTTTTGCATGTGTGACTCAATGTTTGGTTACATTTAACAGGGTTGGTGTGTGTGATACAGAATAAATAATTGATCCATCACCGATGCAACAGAACGATGCTGTAATCCCACAGAGGCTAAAGGTCACATGTCTGGATTAATTCCTTATAAACACAAGGGTTAATGGGTAATATGCCACACAGGCGCATACCCGACTCACACACACACACACACACACACACCACACAACGAGCGCTGCTGCCCAATGATCCATCTGTGTCCGTCCAGTTCAAGAGTGACAAATAGCCACCTCCTGAGCGTATCGCTGTTTCATGGCTCCGGAGACAGTTCAAAGAGGGAGTTTAGACGATCTAAAGTAGGTAACATCAGATAAGCTGCTTAATGAGGCCTATTTCAAGTAGCATCTGGCAACAAGCCAACAAAAAAAAAAAAAACACAAGACACAGTTGAAGACGAAGGAGTCACCAGATGCTTTTGGAAGCTTTGCCCACGGATTGAAAGAACTGATCCCGAACAGATTATTTCCAATCAACACCGACTGGATTTTCATGCTCGACTTGCAGGACACTGACAGTAGAAACAATGGCAATAAAAAAAATAAAAAATCATCCACCTACCCTAAAACTCTTTCATTTACCTCATTTCCCTGAAATCTTTGTGTTCAGTCACAGGCCATGTGCAGGAAAATGTAAACAGAGCTGCACGTGATGAGTCAGAGGGCGCTCCATTGTCATGCAGCCTGCCAGCGGAGCAGCAGTCACCCGTAAGGAGAGCCGAGAAGAAACGAGGGGAAAAATAACAAAATCTGTGCATTATCTATCACAATGTTGATCCAAGTACATCAATTTGTGGGCTTGTAAGCATGTAATTTAGTGTCCAAGGTAAATCAATGTAATGTATAAGGATTTAGACGTTGAATGCATTTAATCCAACACAAGATGCTCTGATGGAAAGCCAGCTAACCGCTCTAATAAGTGCACATTCTGTGTACTTTTTGATCGTTTGTCAAGGAAAAGCTGGCCCGACACTCTGACACTGCGATTAAATATTTGCTTAAAGTTGAAAGAATTAGCAAAATCAGCGCTCGAAAGCCAATTACACAGATAATAAATTATTACACGCATTTCAAACGAGTTCCATATTGTAAGTGTATCCCGCTGTGGGTGGCCTATAGCTTCAGTATCACTCTCCATTAGAAACGGGTGCGCTGGTATTGCCGGAGTGCTTTGCTAAGGCTTGACATCAAAGGCTTCCATAAGTCAGCTGGTGTTTGGCGCGCCGCTCATCACGCTGGCACGGACCGGAGCTTGAACTTCAGAAGCTCTGGCCTCTGCTTTCACAAAGAAAGCAATGATGTCAAAACTTCTGGACGCGCCGCAACATCACACCACTTTGAGCCTTGAGAGGAGCTAAAAAACCACGCTGAAATTTGGCGGGCGGAGGTGTGATCATAAATCAGAATTCCCTCACACTCTCTCACTCCTCACCGACTCCTGCCTCCTTCTTTTTCTCTCTCTCTCTCTCTCTCTCTCTCCTCCAGCCTCCCAGCCGCTCTCGGCCAGAGATGGCACATTTTAAACGCATTAGTGATCGGCCTGCCAGCTGTACATCAGCAGAAAACCATAAATTGTTTTATTGGATGAAGTTTCTGCAAAGTGATGAGCTCAGCGTTACCGATTCCCGGTATACCACTAGCTTATTGTGTGTGTGAAAGTGTGCCTCTTGTCAAATATTCAATAAAAAAAAACAGCTGCGGTGTTTTCCGAAGCTTTTGACGTTTGCATATGTCCCGCGTGCGTGCGTTTGTCACGCCTTCCTCCAAATCTGTGTCAGTAGGCTAGCAGCTTTTATAGCATTTAAATTAAATTCTCTACACAAATATTTAGCTTCTAATTTACGAGCTTGCAAGAAGCTATCGATTATTCCTGCAGGCGTGTGCAGAAACGGCAGATTTACGGCGGCTCGGCTACACCTCTGCGCCGCCGCAGGCTGCCTGGCTGTCTTTTATCTGCATGGCTGGTTGAAGAAGGAGCAGCTTGTGTGATGCTGTTGACATTAGTGCCCATCTCCACCCTCCACCCTCCACCTTCCACCTTCCCGCTCCCACCAGCCCGTCCAGGTCACACGGCCGTGTGCAATGCAAACAGTCCGGGCCTCCTCGGACTGCGTTGCCAGGGTAACCATGACCACAACCAGGTATACCTACAGTCTCTAACGCTGGCTGTTAGTCTGCAGTCTGTTGGTGAGTGATTTGTTTCAAAAACGACGCCTCCTAGAGGTCAAGATGTGCTGTTATCCAACAATGTTATGCACAATAAAGAGAAAGGTCATGTTTTTGTAAACTGGTGTTCAAAAGGCAGAAAAATGGGGGAATTTTTTTAGTTTTATTGGAAACAGAATCAGCGTCAAACATTGATGGTGTTTCGCAGCATGTGTTCCTGTTTTTCTCTGTTACCTTGGAAATGGGATTCCTGAAAGACGGGAAAGCCCCAGACCCCTTACTGGCCACCTCACCCCCTCTTTGCCCTCTTACTCCCCCCCAGCCCCAGTATACAAACACCACGCGTCCACCCGTCTGTGGGATAACATTGTGGTGCGTCAGCAGCAGGATTGTGCGGCTCCAGGGAGGAATGTTGTCTCGGAGGACAGGTGCGTCACACCTGTATGGCCTCAAGTGCATACGGGAAATATTCATTCCATTTCCTTTCCCCAAACCCCCCCTCCCCCAACTACAGACCCCACAATCACTAGTCAGGGGCCATTTTCTGTCATAAGAGGACCTGAAAGCAAGAGTGGGTGCAAGCTGGAATAAAAATATAATGTTGCCATGAGTGGACTGTTTAATGCATTCATGACTGTGGAAGAAAAAACACAAAGGAGTGGAAAAGTTTACAATTAATTCGACCAAATATAGCTGAACTAAACGTCAGCGATCAGATTTAAACCATTAGGTGTTTGAAAGCAAGACTTTTTAAGAAGAAAATAACATATTAACATTTAAAAGTTCAATTTATAAGCTATTAAACACACTTTGGGGCTTTTATTCATACGGTTTTATTTGGTGGCCTATGGTTGTTGATGTTAACCAGATATTACTGTAAAACTGTCAAACTCAGCCAATTCGCTGCCTTATTGGCTCATTACAAGATGATCTTGGCCTTTTATCTTCTGGTCTGCAGCCTTCAAGATAAACTGACTCATTTTCTCTAATGCAATTTCTAGCTTGCCCAATAACGAGAACAAAAATTCAATGGAACTGTTGAAACTAACACTGAAGTGTGTGTGGGCCGCTAACTTGCCCGTTAGCTAAGAAAACTTGGGCATCAGTTAACTTTTATCATCTGTAATCTGATTTCCCAATTTCCTCGTAATTTGTTTGCGTGAAAACTGACCACAGACAAAAACGCTGGGACGTTGCAAAAGTTCCTCGACTTTTTTATTTTCTAATATTCATTCTTATTGCTTTGAATTTACTACTTTACAAGGTATGATTGATAAGGTGGTGATCTAAGGCAGAAGGAGACGAGTTACTCAGCTTTCATTACATGCTCATGCACTTCAGCTCTTTGAGTGATTATGCAGAAAGTTTGCAGTCAATAACTTTTGTGGTGTTTCTCTGAAAAAATGAACCACAGTGGCCTTCATCTCTTTCAGCCATGTTTGAATTCAGCTTTCCTCCTCTTCACCATGCTGTAAGATTGGGCAACCACCTCTTTGCATGAGATCTTGAGAAAGAAAATGCACAAGGACCAGAAACAGATACTAAAAAAGCTATTAACTTCAAACTTTCTGCATAATCACTCAAAGAGCCGAACTCCACGCTGATGTAACAAGAGCTGTGTAACTCATCACCTTCAACCTCAGGCCACTAACTTATCAATCATCTCTTGCACAATTTCTTTCCCCAATACCTTTTTATCATTTTTTCTTGACAGTTGTTTCTTTAATGTGCATAAAAGAAATACCTGAGAGGAAATTATTAGCCTGCTCAACTCATTCAGTGACCCTGAGAGGGATTTTTAACATTTTTACGATAATTTACATTCACTAATTTCGAGGAGTTTGACCTGGAAGGCAGGCGAGCTTTCGTTTTTACATGGACTTTCACTTATGTCCAATTAAGGCTTTACATCTGGACTTACAGCTGCATCGACTGGTGACAACCGTCTGACTTCTTCTGTCTCCTGGAGTTTCTCCACAGAGCCGATCTGCATCATATAAAATAAGTAGGTGGGTGAAGGTGAAGGTGCGTGTTTGAGGGGGTATTTCTGCCATTCGGGGTCCAGATCTCAGCCTGCTGCACCACTTATCCTTCCAGACCTTCGTCCAAGAAATACAAACTGAGCTGCACTTAAGAGAATTCACATAAGACATTACTCTTGTCCCAAGATGACGTCTATTTCAAGGCAAATCCATGAAATATGAATACTATGGGGGCTTTAAATCTGCACCTAAATGACTGCTTTGGAATTTTCTTTTTAGTGTTAACGCTCGAGCGTGGAGCAGAACTGCAACTATAAATCAGCTTTCCTTCATATTTTACTACTTTGACACTTAAATCATTTGATTAAATAGCCACATTAATGGCCTCTTGAAAAAAAAAAAGTCTTTGCATTTTTAATAATATGTTTTTCTATAAAGTAAAGCCTTATTCTCCTCCATGAGTTTTCCTTTGAACACCTAAAGGCAGCGTTCTTGGGTGCAGCGTGAGGTGAACCTACCCATGTAGGGAATGCAGATACAGGGAGATGTTCCTCCGGATGAAAACATGTTTGTGTGCCGGGGTGGACGCACACACACGGAGAAAAAGAGGGAGAGATCAGCGGGGGTAATGAATCAGCTGAGGTTTATGAGAAGCATACGTACAGTCTGGAGCAGGGCAGTTTTTCATCAAGGAGGCAGAAAAGGAGAGAAACCTCCGATGTGTTCCTCCAAAGTAACTGATTACATCTCCCTCCGGTCCACAAACAGAACATGTGAAGCCTCCTCTGCATTTCGTAATCTTCCCTCACACACACACACACACACACACACGGCCCGGACTGTTGAGTCACTTCTCTGACATGGATGGATTGTTGGCCGGAGGACAGCGAGGAGATCATGGGATGCCTGGGAGTCAGAACGTGATTAGTGCAAAACAGAGAGAGATCGAGCTGTTCTTGTACTCACATGCAAAGCAAAGCGTGAAAATGATAGATACGAAAAAAGCAGACGGAGGTTGGATAAAGTGAGAGCTAAAGAGAGGAAGAAAGGTGAAGAGGAGGGGGGAGCTCGGAAAAAAAGGAAGAAACAGACGCAGCACATTTGGAGTTGTGCAAAAACTCCCTCGTTACATGTTGAAAACATGCGTGAAACACCGACGCAGTCCCCCCGGGACGACATAACAACCGCCGGACGTCAAATCCGCAGCTCCGACACATGAACGCAACCACATGTTGAGCTCAGGCGGAGGCGGTGGTGGTGGAGGGGGGCTGGGGTCAGGTAACATGAAGGTCAACCGCAGCTTTCATGTCCGATTTGTCACACGGTTAGTCATAATATAACGAGCATGTAAGTGATTACGACGCGATGAAGAGGCATTAGGTGACGTCAGAGGCGTGATTCGGTGACGTGGACACACCAGGATGCAGTCAGTCAGTCAGTAAGTCAGTCAAAACTTGACGGCTGCTGCTGGGAAATGATTTGTGTGGGGTTTTCTTCCCTCTGATTTGTTGACGCTCGTTGTAATTAAAACAAGCGGTTTCCTGTTTTTGAGGGGAAAAAAGGATGGTTTCAGACAGACCTTTTTATTGTCGTGTTGTTTGTGCATCGAGATTGTGCAAATCCCAGCGGTCTCTGGGTAAAAAAAACTAAATAATTCAATATTAAGATGGATTGCAGGACAGAAAACCACAGGAGGTTTTTGGAGATGAGAACAAATGAGTAACACAAAGAGAAGAACATCAAGTGATGCTCATCCCTGAACAAAATATGCTAATTCACCCTCAAACAATGAAGGGAGGACATAAAACCCCACACATTAACCACAGGACTGTGTGTCAGCGAGGTCTCATCCCGACAGCGACGAGTTCCTGCGTGTTTTTAAAGGTGCTCAACGCTCCGAACCGTCAATGATGCATTAAACAAGAGCAGTTATCTGGGTTAAATCTGAAGTTGAAATGGAGTGGAAAAGAGTCCTTGTGATCCAAGCGAGGAGAGAATAAACGACGGGGAAGGGGATGAAATGCTGGTTTGCATTTAAACGGAGACACTCGAGTGTTTTCTTTTCAACTCCTCACGCTTCTGATTTCTAATTATTAAATATATTTCAGGTTGCTGGAAGGGAACGCGAGAAGTTGGTGCAGAAACCATAATTTTGTTTAAATAAACTTTTAATTCTTTGGTCATTTTTGAATAAGAAAACTGTCGACGAGAACATTTCAAATGATTTCCAGATGTATAGTTAGTTTTGCTTTGTGGAAAAAGGTAACCGCGGCTTTTATAATAAATTCATTATGCAATTTATTTATAGATTGCTTATTTGTAGTTTATGAGGCTTAGCTGCTATATTTTTATATTAACAATGAATCACATGACTTCTTGTAAGAGACGGGTCATAAATAGTGATTAAAACAAGTTAAAAGAGTGTTAATATATGTTGTGTGCACATTTTTGATGCTCTAAAGTGGCTTAGAAAGCATTTTGGCAGTTTTATGTTCAAAACCAACTTAATTAAAAACATGCAAAAATGCATAAGAAACCAGCACAATTAAAATAAAGAGTTAAATGACGGTTACAGATCAATCATAGCGTCGTAAAACCTCAAAACTTAAAACTTATGGGATTGATTATTGTAAAAATTGAAGGTACAGTGTAGTTTTTCATCTTTCTTCCTGTATTAATGGAGTTATGCAATAAGCTCGGCCCATCCTTCATGTCCCCAGTGTTTGTTTTCAGTGCTATAGGTCGATTAACCACAGACATGGACTCATCCGTGGCTGCGGCCTGTGAAGCTCCGTAACATGTTCACTGTTGACTTGCCCCTTGTCAAACCCTGATGTATTTATTTACAGTGGACTGAGCCTAATCTAGCATGAAGACTTAATCCAGATGTAGGATTATGGAAGAGGGGTGGGATGTGTCGTAATTCTAACAATCTCCACTTCCATCTGAAGGCAAACATCAGCACAGTTCATTCATATGTTCTCACATGAGGCTCTGCACACAGACAGCTGCCACTTCGGGTCACCGGTCAGGAAACATGGCAGCAATTTACACTGCGGCTTAAAGACAAATACCTTCAGTTTAAGTTACATCCTATATGAGCATCTGATACCTCGTGTGCCTTCGTTTTCTGGGTGTGAGAGGTGTGTTAGTTGTTAAAATGTCTTAACATCAGGAACTCGCTCTTGTTTGAAGTGAATCCTGAATGTGATTCTGGTTAAGTTGCATTCAATGCCCCTTTAAATAACAGGAAAAAAGTCAGACTTGGTCCCAGTTTCTAATCTGTGCAGATTTGCAGCATCTGGAAGTAAAAAGCTGTTAAAAACATCAGATGTGATAAATGTTGTGACAGCACTGGTGCCAAAATGATCACAGCGGCTTTGCTAGACAACTATGTGTTATGTTCATGTAGCATTTGATGTAATTATAGCTGTCTTGTGTGATTGTGAGAACAAGAAAATTAGAAGTTCTAGCAGCTCTGAGGGCCCCAATATACTCAAATAAATACAAACTGGATTGATGGATAGATTAGAGTTATTATATTGTTTTCTACACAAAACCGAAACCACAAACCATAATGTATAATCAAGCTATGGAGTTCAGACTTTAATTATCTTTAATTTGCTTCCTTCAAGCGATTTGTGTCAGCGCTGCACAGCAGAATCAGAGATCAGCTTCAGGACTTTTAATGCGCCGACACTTCTTTATTTACTGTGGACAAATTTATCCTAAAGTTTTCCACAGGATGCTTTGCAGAGGTTTTTTTAAACGAACAATAAACAAGGGATGTAACAGAACTAAAAATATATTATTGTCTGGAGGCCAGAAAACCCGACAACAATAGAACCACAACGTCTAAGTAAGAATTAATTAAAGCCTTTGTAAGTCAGGGGTTTTAATTTGCACAAACCAGAGTGAAAATGACTCCAGTTCACC
>JAPZDZ010000017.1:8658538-8668925 GCA_029783805.1 Acanthurus tennentii | reverse complement strand
TGGGAATAAAGCAGTAGTCTGACATCACTCATGTTACACATAAAGACAGACAGCTTCTCCCCACAGGATTAGTCTGGTCTTTTACATGCACACACACACACACACACACACACACACACACACACACACACAGACACACACAAACACACTGACATCATCTGGTGCCTGCCATGGCCACGGTATATAAACTGTATGTCTGTGTGTGTCGGTTCATATGTGGCCGTTTTCTCTGCGTGTTCATGTTGGTTTTCTCATCAGGCAGAAGGTCGAGGAGGCCACCTGTAAGTGGAAAGGTTGTTTGCTCTGTGAGTCACAGCAGCACGGAGTAAGAGCAGCTAAAAATACCCCAGGTTTGTGAGTCCAAACCTGCCAAATGGAAAAGTACGGAAAATTAGCCAAAACCCCAGGTTCTAGAATGCCTGGTGGGGATTTACCTTCTGAAAAAACAGCATTTTTTACTCTCTTTTATTAAATCTGTGCTAAATTTTTGCCTTCAGCTCTTTTAAATCAAATTTTTAATATTTTCTCTACACATATGATGAGCTGAACTCAATAAAAGACTCAATTTCTTGAATAAAAACACCTTTACTTGGTCTGTTAGGACCAGAATCTCCTGGTGGCTCGTGTCCGTCAGCAAACTGCATCTAAATGCTTTCTGATCACTGTTTGACTTCTTGAGTAGATTTGCTGACTTTATGGTTTGTCCATTTTTGTGTTGCCGTAACATTTCACTCTCACACATCACAAGTAAACACCTCTTCAAAGCAATAAACACAAGATTTATTGTGCCATAATATCACTGAGGGGAAATGTTGCACAGTTTTGCCTTTAAGAGTTGTTTTTTTCATGTAAAACTGCTTGTTTTTCATCATGCAGACAGATATTTGATTACTAGTTCAGGTTTTAGTCTCCACCTTAATAAAACAGAGGTGAAGGAACTTTATAATGTTGAAAAATTACATCTCAGAAGATCCAGAAGTAAAAAACAGCGTCTCTCTGACATACTGACAGAAAAGTCTCAACTCAGAGTCGACTTTATGTTTCTTCTTTTTAGAGATTCAGCAACATTTTACAGCCTTTTCTCGCTGGACCGACTTCGCTCAGCTGTTATAACGTCGAACGAAGCATGAAAAGTGATGACAGGTGAATTATCTCCGTAACGGAGGAGTAAATCCATCCACTGAGGAAGAATGTGAGATGCAGTTGAAAGATCTGGAGAATCCATTAAACTGACCTTGAGTTCATATTTTTTTATGTTATTCAGTTTGAGACGAACTTTCAAACTCAACACTGTCGACAGCGCATATATTCAAACTTTTTAGGAGATGCGATCGATGCAGCGAACGTTTCTGTCTTTCTCCCTCCAGTCTGACTTTCTTTCTCTCTCTGTTTTTGTCTTCTTCTCCTTTGTCTTTTTTTCTGTCTGGAAAACAGATTAGAGGCCGAGAGCAGAGCCAACGAAAAGAAGACACACACACGCATATCTTTTTCTTTTCCTGTGTCCCTTTTATTAATCTCCCCCCTTGTTTCCATCACTTGGTGCAAAATTCTTCTCATGCTACTTTACACTCCTGCTCCTCCGTTGAGAGGAAGACACTGTACTTTTTACTCTTTTGCATTTATTTATTGTAGATTTATTATTACTTATGCAAAAAATGAATAAAATTAGAGATAATAATCTGTTTTTGTGGGTGAAATTATGCAGCAAAAAAGTGATGAAGACATAAATGCATTACAAACATAAGTTCATTACAAAACATATCATTTTGAAATTGAATATTTTGTAAATAAGCACTTTTACTTACTATAATTATAATTAATTTACTATAATTGGGTGCTTGTAGCCTATTTTTGGATTTACATGCCATATTTCCATATAAAATGCATTAAAAAACTTCATATTTGTTCAAAATTTAACTGATCTGTGCACTTGATTGTTGTTTATCATCCCAGTTTTTACTGTTATCATCCAAGATGTTTCTAACAATGTTCAAACTCAAAGTGTTGCTTGAGGTAACGGTGCGTTTCGGTGAGCAAACGTGACATAAACAAAACTTTAATGCATCACCACATCTGTGAACATTTCTGTCTGAGTCAGTCAGATAAATCTTCATCTGCAGTTGTGGCTGTTTGACAATGAAATAAACAAATCCCATGATCCCACACTACTCGCTGACATCATCAACTTACATGATTTGTTTTTATTGGTTCGGAGAGTTCGAGCAGAAGAAGTTCAACGAGGATTTTAAACACTTTAAACACCACTGAGGCTTACTCATGTAGCGACTCCAGCTTGAGACTTATATACAGTTTCTGTTTGCATCGTCTCACACTGACCTCACCGACTGTTTTTCTGGCTTAGAACTTTATTTTGGCCGAAACCAGCCGGACAGATCAGATTCAACGCGGAACAGAGAGAAGAAGATTGAACAAAAATCATCAACATAAGTGAAGATTTTTGTATTTTAGCTAAACTTTTAAGTCTGACAGTCGATACTGAAACTCAACCCGAAGTCCTTCTGGAAAAAAGCATCAACTTCAGTTTGACCATCAGTGTTTCTTAAGTTCATTTGGAGTTTGTGAAGGAAAAAACAAACCAAAATCGAAAGTATCGTAGGCAACATCAGCTCGACAAGCCACAATCATCCCAGTAATGAGCTGACATCATTGAGCCGGAGTGTAACACGGATCACCTTTCACCCTGCGGCTTGTTTATCAGGGAAGATCCACTGAAGTTCCTGTTTGAATTGAACGTACAAGGAGTTTAAAATCTCCGTCCGCCTCCTCGAACACGCGAGCCTTAATGAAAGGTGCTGAGAGAGGAGTTTTATGTGTGTGTGTGTGTGTGTGTGTCTTTGTGGGAGTCTGAGGTTTTCGGCAATTAATGGCGCTTTGCTGACAGATGGGGAGGAATCTGCTTCAGGGCCTGAGAGGGAGGACGAGGATAGAGACTAAAAACATCACCACATACATCAGAAATACATGTAGAAGATGACCAGAGATAAGACCTGCAATAATACACACATGCATCACACACACACACACACACGATGTCTGTTATCTTTTGCCATCTACCATTGAGGGGCGCTCCACCAAGGCAAAGAGACTTTTCAAATATTATTTTTCCTGTTATTTTACAGTTTTACCGTCACTTTAATTGGCTAAAATAACATTTTGAACATTCTTCTGTCGACTTTTATCAGTGGAACGGGACAAAATGATCATGCAAAAAGCAAATGAGACTCAGTTCAGCAGGATTATGTAAATCAGTGGTGTTGTGGCTTTTTTAAGGAGGAACTCAAGTGTTTTGTGTTGCAGAGCCATAAAGCTGAAGAGCTTAAAAAGAGACAGATTTAAAAATAAATGGTCATAATCAAAAGTGGCAGACGCTGAGATTTTCCTCTTGTACTTTCTGAGTCAAACCACAAAATCACTGGACACTAAATTTTCCATTAAAGTCAGCTTGAAAGCATTTTTAATGGCCCCGTCTCCTTTTTTTAAAAAAAAAAGCAGTCTTTGCACTCTCTAAATAAACTTTGTCTTACTTTTTGGTTGAGAATAAATATTCGAGACACACAGAAATAAATTTCAAAAGTGTAAATGCAACCAAACTTCAATCGTTCCTTTTATTATCAGCAGTTTACAGCCTGTGAACTGGGTGTTTGCTCGGGTTGTACAATGTGAAGAATGGAGGCAGAACGTTGGATGAAACCACATTTTTTCTGAGGAAAAAAGTATGATAATGGATTGATAACTCTGTTGTTATTGAGCCAATATAGTACAAGCTTGTATTTATCCCTCCTTGTTAATAGAAACAGTACTTTATGAATGTTTTTTCTTCTTATAACATATTTTTCTGTGTTGCAACCTCCTGTCAGGGCCGTGACCTACAAATTTAAAACTCCCTGATCTAGATCATTTATTTGGTGGGAAACC
This sequence comes from Acanthurus tennentii, assembly GCA_029783805.1. Taxonomy (NCBI): domain Eukaryota; kingdom Metazoa; phylum Chordata; class Actinopteri; order Acanthuriformes; family Acanthuridae; genus Acanthurus; species Acanthurus tennentii. The sequence goes on along the minus strand of JAPZDZ010000017.1, from coordinate 8,664,989 downwards.
AAAAATGAAAAAAATTAAAATATGTTGGTTATGGTGGTTGTTGCATGGATAATTTGCATGCATTTAAAAGCCAAACTAGGAACTTTGTCTGCAAATTCACATGGTTGCGTTTAGCAAACAAACTGGGCAACAATCTGAACCCATGAACTGTCTCTCCTCTGCAAAATAAGCGTCATAACCAACAGGACTGATGGGAAAAAGACAGAAATATGACCCTTAAGTGTAAAAGAATAAAAGAAAAACACCAGAATGCAGCTTTAACATCCAGATCTCCAGTCCTCTGACATTCCTTGGATAAATAAAACATAATGTCTGGGACACACACACCTCCAAACGGTTTCCATCCTCCCTCTGCCAGCCACGACCGACCTCTCACCCTCAACAGTCTGCCAGGACACTCCCCGCCTGATTAGATTTCCTGCTGCAGGTCAAAAGGATGGAGGTAAAGAGAAAGGTGGAGGTAGACAGAAGGGGAAAAAGTCTGGAGGAGGAGAGTGTTGGAAAGAGTGAGAGCGCACAAGTCAGCAGCTTCGCCCTCTTTGCTCGTCTTACACACACTTTCTGTCAAATAATGAGTCACAAAAAACACATTTAATCCTCTAAACATTCACACGGAGTCTGCAAAAGCTGATAAGTGAGAGGTGAAAGCAAAGTAAAAGCACTTCACTCATGAAATTATGAGAAAAGGGAGAGGAGATAAAGACGAGGAGTGAAGAATAAATCATTAAAAAGGTCATCCGAACCATCATTTTGAGCGATGAGCTCGACTCGAGCAGACACTGTAGTCTTTAAGATAAATTACAGCTGACTCCCACGGAGCGTCGAGCTGCGGATCAGAGGTGATACGGACTCCTGCTGTTTTAAAGCCGCTCGCTCCGGTTCACAGCGTATCACTTCAGAGCGTCCACACGTGATGGATCTGACTCCACGATGGGTGACAGATTCCAGAACATCTCTCTCCTCCTGGTATTTAAATAGTTCGGATTCAACATCATGAAGTGAACTCTGTGGTTTTTTTTCCACCTGAAGGTTGTGTGTGTGCATGCATGTGTGTGAATGTCATGAACCTGAACAAGCAAGTGTTGTTGAACACACACACACACACACACACTCTGTTGAGTCTGTGGTGTTTTGGTTTTTAGCTCCTTCACATGCAAAAATCTCCCGTCTGAGTCTGTTAGATTCATTTGCATTGAAGGGGAACATGCTTCATAAAAACTTCACTGCAAATTATAAACTTTTTTCCCCTAAATTATATAAATTACCGAGCAATCCTGCTGCTTACAACCAACTACTCCCTGAATATAATCATGACATGACTTTGTTGTCTTAACTCGTCTGCTGATTGCGTTTTGACGTTAAAGTAGCTGCTTCTCTCAGTCAAGAAATGATCTTTAATTGGCTGAATTTCGTGGATGCTGCAGCATCTCAGTCAGCTGAGAAATCGTTCTGATGTCTAAGATCCTCCAAATCCTACCGAGTCATTTATTTAGAGAGTTTTCAAGGATGCTTATAGTGCATCATTTACAAGCTCCCACAATCCTCAGCGCCTTCATACTGTCCTGCCCCCCCCCAATATGAAACATGCAAGTAAACTTTAGTTACCTTATGTAAGGGACATAATTTAAATTCTGTCCTTTTGCAAGCAGAGCACTGATTCATTTGTTTCCTTGCTGTTTGTCTCTTTTAAATGTGGTGCAGAACGAGAGCGAAGCAAGTTATCACGTAGCTTCTAGCAGCTTTATGGAAAACTGTTTCCTCACTGACAAGTGTTGAAACAACCAACTTTACAAATAAAAAACCCTCACAAACTAATCATGGATGCTTAACTTCATTTACTGTGGAAGAAGAAAACTCAAATAGTGAGAGAAAAGTCTGTCAGTGCATCTACTCACCCTCAAATTCAACAAAACAGTTCAAGAACTCCGTCCATTGCTTTTAAAGAAGCTTGAATGACGCACAACTTTAAACTCATTAAACTCCTCCACTTAGTCTGCTCAGGATGCTACGAAGAAGTCTTGCCTTGCATCTTTAGGCCCCAGTTAAAAGCCCTGATCCTTCTCTGTTTACCTTCTGCAACATTAATTAAACACGAGCTAAATAATCTACTGACACCTTCAGCTTCAGCCATGTGATTCCCATCATGCAGCCTGCAGAAAAGTTGGCCGTCAGTCTGATATGCACAAACACACCAGCTGTTCTTCCTCCGTTTCGGCTCATGTGTCATTTCTGACACAACTCTTGGACGTATACATTATTAAAACACGCTTTCTGTTATCAGAACTGACAACTGGGATTAGAATTTTAAGAATTATAACTTTAAAAACGCCTGTGTTTAGTTTAACTCTGTGAAAGCGTTCAGTTACAGTAGCTGCGGAGGTTTTAATCATTCACACATCCTGTACAGTAACATCAATAAAAGATGTTCCCTCTCCCTTTTTCTTTAGGCAGGATTTTATAACGATGGAGGAAACTTCCCGAGACAGGACTTTGTCATGGCGGCATCTGAAAACACACTCCGACATGTTTAAGAGTGTGAGAGACAGTCAGCTGATGCATGTCTCACACACACACACGCACACACACACAGTCGGTGGCATTGTTGATGCTAACTGTCCCGCTGACATGAACCAGGCTGCTGCTCCCATGTTTGGTTTGAACTGCATGTAACGAGATAACGAACACGTCCGTCACTGTGCCCACTTCTGAGTGCAACCTCCTCAGATTGTGCGTGCAAGTGTGTGTAAGTCTGTGTGTGTGTTACGCTCTTTGACACGAAGCAGTGGCGTGCTCTCACTCAAGATCAGTTACTCAGCACAACGAGGTCAAAGGATGACACTGAGCGGAGCTGAAAGTCGTAACAGCTGACACCAGATATTCAATAAAACCCATTTCAGTGGAGACAGGATGCTGCTTTGTTTTTGTCTCATGCCGTTTTGATTAGAGGTGAAACGCTGCAGCGGCCACAGACGTAGAACAACCAGAACAGACAGTCAGAGTTAATATTTAAAAGATCTACAATGATGTCCTTTTTTACTGCAAATATTAACCTGTGATTTCAACACTTTTTTAAGTTGTTTTCTTCGTCCTTTTAAGCTGAAATTTTTCCCTTTTTTGCTCAGATTTATCAAATATGATGTTTTGGCTCTTCTGATAATCATGGTGCTATGTTGGCAGGCTGACCGCCGCCCGTGGGCACTGACCTACTTCTCCAAAAGCTTGCTGTTCTCTCAGGCCGCTGACAATGATTTATCTGCAACCAGAGAGTGTGTGTGTGTGTGTGTGTGTGTGTGTGTGTGTGTCAGAGCTCATGGGCTGGTGGATTTTCTGTGTGAGTGTGTCAGTCTGTCAGTGTGTCAGTGTGTCAGAGTGCACCAGGCAGGGCGGGTGACACAGCTCGCCATCGGAGGGGGTGGGGGGGTGGTTTGCTGCCGCCTTCCTGTCATCAATCCCCGTCTAACACGTAGACACACACACCCTCAGAGGGTGTCGACGCACCAACAGGAGCTCACTGGTGAAGGATTTGTAACAAGTGTCCCTCCTCAGTCTACTGCACTGTGACGCAGCCAGACGGCACACCCACAGGAAGCTGACCTTTGACCCCATGAGGTCGTTGACCGTGAGACCCAGACACACGAACAGGAAATGCGCTAAATCAGGCCATCGGACGCTGATCATCCCGCACGCTCGTCCACACATGCAGCAGAGCCTGGGAGTGACCGCCGCACAACATCATCGCAGAGTCGCACAACGTCGCCGCCGCCAGCTGAACACAAAAGGACACAAACAACTCGGTGAGAGAGTCAGAGAACTTCGGCTGCAGGTTTCAGATCATTTTAATGTTCTTTTTAGTCCATAAAAATGCAAAGAATGCTTGAAAAAACACAACCAGACCCTCTGAGAGACTCTGCCACAGATGACAAACGTCTAAAGCTGCATCGACTTTTGACCTGAAAGCCCCAATAACCTTCTTTCATGTGGAGGAGCCGAGTCCGTAAGAGGAATTTCCACTTAGCGCAACATAAACAGAGTCGAGGGTTGACGCACTGATGGACGGGCAGCCGGTGAGTGAACGAACCCAGACATCTCGATTCAGAGAGAGAAAAATATGAGACAAATTCAAGCAGCACAAGGACAAAAATCTACTGTTTTAACTGAAGTAAAAAGTTTAAGCATCCCAACTTGGCGAGATTTTACAGGAAGGAATCCATATGGAGTGTGAGTGAGTTGGGAACATGATCCCGAAAGCTGCGGAGCATCAGGAGCCATTAAAGGGAGGTGAGGAAAAACAGATCGCAGCCTCTGGACAGCATCACAGTCCAGTGAGTCCGGAACGGAGGGAGGGAGGAGAGGTTACTGCGGAGGTAAAAATCTGCATCGACAGTTTAAAACACAGCAACTAATCCGGTCATAAAGGAGTTATTTGTGAATGATGGAGGTTCAAAGAGGAAAGTAAAAACAAAACACACATTCAGAAAGTGGACTTTTAAGACATGGTGTCCAGATCAGTGAGATCATGTGCTTCAGAGTGTTTTTTTAAAGCGCCATCTTGAGTTTATTACAAGCTTGGATACTTTAACTCAACACATCTTTGTTTTGTCTTTAAAGCAGAAAATCTTTTACATTCATGAGAAAATTCTCCAAAAAACAAAAGCTTTGAATTTGGCGCCTGTGGCTCAGGAGATGAAGCAGAAGGTTGGTGGTTCCTGCAATGTTCTCCTCAAAACGTCCTCAGCACTGAACCTGGATCTGCTGCCGCTCAGTGTGTGTGTTCGTGTGTGATGGGTCAAATTCCTCACTAGCAGGTTTGCACCTTGCATGGCTGCCTCTGCGGTCGGGGGGGAAATTACCATGAGACCATTTAAAATGAAACTGCAAAACAAAAAAAAAGTATTTGAACCAAAGTTTAAAAGTTTGTCAACTGTTGGAAAAGAATTCGGTGTGAAGGAGAAGAAACACCCATCAGGGAAAACAAGCGAGCACGAGCGTTCCAAGCCGTTGACACAACTCATGTAACTCAGCACGCTGTTAGGAGCCGTTCCAGAGAAACGGAGTCAAAAAACGACATCACAGCGAGACAACGTTTCAGCAGAACGTCTGAGGACCGCCGAGCGTGAAGCTGCGAAGTGCAGAGTTCATTCCTGAAGCGAGGTGGAACCGGCGCCCGAGGTGAAGTCACGGTGGCTTCCAGGATGAGGCCATGCGAACAGCTGCGGCCGCTGACCTCGTCCCCTGGCGCTTCGCCGCTGCAGCAGCGAGCGCTTACATAATCACACTGTAACGTTGTGAGAATGCTGGTTTGGCAGCCGCAGGCCGACGCTGCCACACGCTAACAACAGAAAAACACACAACAAGCCGTGTGTGTGTGTGATTAAAACTGCTCACACACACAAATACCTGAAATAATGAGGCTATTATGGGAAAAAAAGCAGCGTAAACCTCCTGAACCTTCAGTCCGCCACAAACAATCAAAGTCATTCCACCATCTTTCATCGTCGTCTTCAAACACGACCAGAGAAACCAAACTGACTCATCGTGGAACCACTAAAGACCGAAAGCTCCCTCTCTGTGTGTTACCAGCATCCTGCCTCTCAAACCCGGCTAAAAAACTTTATTGTCAGCATTTCTGTGGACGCACACACACACACACAAACACACACAAACACACAGATCGGCTCCAGATGTCTAATTGGAGAGGGACATAAATAGGGTAACAATGGCGGAGAGCGGAGAGTCATGGAGTACAGCTGAATCAGATGAGAGGTTTATGGATTAACCATCACACACACACACACACACACACACACACACATACACCCATGTTCATGCAAATGCACAAGCACGCTCACTGTGCGATTTGATCTGCTTGAAAAACCCTATAGGTGCAGGAGATTATGTAATCCTTCTTTGCTGGTTTTTCATTTGAAATCTGAAGATAAAAAAACACACTTTTTGGTGTCTAATACACGAAGAGATGTAGAATATTAAAAGTCAGATAAAGTAGCAACACCCACACACACTTAAGTGCTAGAAAATCAAGTCCAAGCTGATCTCTGACCTGTTTTTTTCCTGCTGACAAATCAACAAAGGTCAAGTTGTCCTCCTGTTGTTTTTGATGGATTGTTGGCCACAAACTCACCGAGCAGGCGTTCTTGCATTCCTGTGTGCGAACTGAAAGAGGCCCAGTTAGAGAGAAACTCCTCAATGAGAGGTCAGGACAATCATAATGTCCAACTTGCTTTATAATTTAGTGCCACATAAAATATTTTATTTTCTGAGCTCTTGGACGGATTTGAGTGGGTCTGTCTGCTCACTGGCTGCTCTGTGCCACAGTTTGGAAACATAAATGTATTATTTTTGACAAAATGAACATGAGGGAGTCTGTCCAGTCACGTTTTCATGTGCAGCAGTTGTTTGTTTCTCCTCTGGTCTTTCCTCTGTGTTTGTACAC
>JAPZDZ010000017.1:8483516-8493606 GCA_029783805.1 Acanthurus tennentii | reverse complement strand
CAGTTTCTTTGTGAAGCAAAATGCATCAATAAAAGCCACAGAAGAATGTTCACTTAGCGTGTTGGTTGCATGTGTAATCATAGTGGGAAAGTAAACAAAAGCAGATGGTCCGCCAAAATATCAACCAGACAACAAGCTTTGTTGGTGGTCCTGCTTTGACTCATTCCTTGGCTAGCTGCTGGTAACTATTTAACAAGTGGCTACAGGAGCCGTTTAACTCAAACTTGTAAAAAAATGCCTCATAGTCGGCTCAGATCGAAACTGGATCACGTTCCAACACAAACAAACCTCTGCAGAACTCTTCTGCGATGAGACACACACTTCTCGCTGAAAAATCTCAGCACAGTTACTTGGTGTGTACCTCAGTATGAAAGCTGTTCGGATCTGCCTAAATGAATTTTACCAAGAAGGAAAAACTAATCACATTTAGATTAAACCAGACTAAACAACAAATCTTTGAAAACACCCTTCAGCTCTCTTCTCCTCACAAAACTACTTTTATGTGTTTATAATACAGTTTTCAGTCGCAGAGCTGGCTGGCTGACCGTGAGCTCTGTTATTCCCATTTGTAGCATTAATGGCGTCACTTGCACAAAAACAGAGTTCTTGCAGAGAGATCGGTAACCAGGAAGGAGGTTATGATGGCAGGTTTTGGAAACCACCTCTGCGTGTGGCCTTTCAGGACGAGTATAAACACTTCTTCCTTCAGATGTGGTCACACGTCATGTTTGTACTTTCTTGCAGCATTCGGAGACATTTAAGCATCAGATGGAACGAGTGCTGCACAGTGATGGTATCCAAGAATGTTGTGCAATCGTAGAAAGATATTTTGCAATGAATAATACTTTTCTGTCTTGGTGGTTGAGTTGTGGTTACGCTACCTGCCTGGTGTTTCATGCAGATAAGAGCTAACATGTTTAATTATTGGCAAATAGCATTGGACCCAGGTCTGGTCACCTTTGTGTGTATTCTTTCTTTTTAGGAGATAAAGACTGATCCAACACACGACAGAGAGAAAAGAGAGAGAGAGAAATAGAGTGCAAGCCAACAGAAAAAAGCTGCATGATGCTTGTTAACAGACAAAAGACAATCAGCAAAGGACAGAAGTCACTGGTCACATCACAGAGGGTCACGACAGGTGGAGAGTGTGTGATGTGCACGAGCCGCTCCGTGGAGCTGCAAGGAAAACATAACCGGGTGCCAGATGGATGGGATCAGCCTGACAGGATGGTGCAACCCGACGTCTGGTGCCACAGGGGGGTAAAAACAAACACCAAGAACTGTTTGCAGGTCCTGTTTGTCTAAGATTTGGCACAGCGATACTCGCAGTGTGTTCCAGGCCAGAACAAGGCAGGAAGACGGCACAGTAGTTTGATCATTAAATCTGGTGAAGGTTTAAGGTTTTTTTTTAAGGTTTTTGCTTTTTAGCACATAATAATAATAACATATATTAAATTGCATTGGATCTTAGTCACAGAGTCTGTTAATTTGAATAAATGTAATAATAATAATGACAGGTTTCGTCAAAAGGAAGGTAAGAGATTGAATTTTGGTCTTGTAATCAAAGAGCTGCTTAGTATTAAAATCTCTATCTCTTTTTTATTTAAACATTTCATCCTCCATCAGCTCAGGAGCCAGAGCGATTGCAATTGGCCTGAAGAACATGAGATGTAATGTCTGATTTAGACAGTGGAGGGCGCTGCTACTTCAGAATCTCTGGCAGGAGCAGTGACGTTACCAGAGACCACATCACTGTTAGCACATGTTAAAATAAGCTGGAACATGAGATTATGTGATTGTTTTACTGCTCGTCATGTCACACGGACAGTTCAGAAGGTCACGAGTCGACCAGACTGAACCTCAACGTGTCTGCAGCCTCTCGTCCGTTAGTGCATGTGTGGAGATTAAAAAAGAGGTGAATGATTATTAAAATGACTACGAACAGTTAATTCTTCTCTCCTGTAAGCTCTGTCCTGACTGTCTTGACCCTTAACATTTAAGGTGATGCTAATTAGCTAGCGTTCATTAAAAACTCCTGATTTTCAGCTCCCTGTTTGTGACTGACAGGTTGTTTTTCAGCCGAAAACAATGACGTCAGCAGCATGTGCTCTTAAAAGAATAAATATATGGAGAAATAATAATCAGTGTATTTATTCTGAAAAACCATATGATGGAGACGACTGTAGTAAACGAGGCGTGCACTGAATGCAGCACAGCTGATGACTGTAAGTGTTAACCGTGTCTTAGCTGGAAGGATCTTAATGTGAGGTGGGGAAGGGGGGAGAGAAACCGAGGGGTGACAGAGGGAGACAGACAGCGAAGGCTGACGTCAGTGTTTCTCCGGCTTCTTGTCCCACATGCATCTTTAAAGACCAGTTCTGCTTCCTGCTGCTACTGCTGCTGCATGCCAATTACAGGAAGAGACGGTGACTCACAGGAAGTGCACACACTACTGGCCTATGAGGGGCAATAAAGAACAAGGGTCGGCACTGAGACTGAACCTTGGTTAAGGATGGAGAAGGAATCTCAAAGAAACGTAATTTCTTTTCCTTTTTAAAATTTTAAAATGAACCACCGATATTTTTTTTAAATTCAACTTATTGTCTTTTCATTCCAGATGGGACATAAAAACTGTGGGAACTCAAAAGCGTTGTTAGACTTTAGTTCTCTATTATTATTGTTATTATTTTTAAATTGAAAATAACTGATTCTCATTATCTAATTTAAGTTTAGTATTAATATATTTTTCTGTGCATTGAGGCAGTAAGACCAAAGAAATAAAGAACATGGGGTTTAGAAGAAGTGATATCAAAAGACCAACTAGCACTAGTTTAACTAAATAAATAATAATAAATAATGTGGTTAATTTGAAACTATATAATTCATATCTATTGACACTTTGAGTAAATAAAGACACATACAAAAACAATCTAAGATTATTTGAGGATCTTGAATTCAGACAATTTCAAGTGCTTTGTGTTCAATTTTGACACTTTTGCTTAAAATGACATGATTATGTGTTGGAGCACACTAGAACCTGTGGAAACTTCTCATCTCTTCATTTATGTGTCCTCACAGCACCTCTATACTGAACTACCAGTAAATGATTACCAGCTGCACGAGGCCAGAGTGCCAGCATTGTGCTGAAATTTCCAGGTTTAAAACGAGGCACACATGCGTCACTCTGGCATTCAAACCTGGCCCTGCTTCCCTGGCGCCTGCTGACACGCAGCAACAGGAGAGCCGCCGATCAGAGGCCATTTTTAGACAGCTTCTGTGATCATTTTTCCTGTGTCTGTCTCTCCCTGACAAGCTCGGTCCGTTACTGTTTCCTCATGTGATTTATTCTCCCTTTTGTCCCGCAACCAGACGGAGGTAAAAAGGTGAAACTGGAAAGAGTAGAGTAGAAACAGGGAAAAGAAAAATCCATCATATCAGCTTAAAGTGTTACACAAATTGCCTGGATGTGTTTTTGCTTGAGTGTGTGTTTGCATAGCACACAAGCGGTACGAATGATGCCCTCTACTGCAGATGAAGAGGCTTATTTGACAACAACAATATAAGTGGAAAATAAAACTTAAAATAAGAACATGCAAAAACAAAAAACCAGAAAGTAGTGCAACACAACACAACTACTACTTTGCAAATGTGGGAGCTCTGAAGAAGTGCTTTATAGGAGCGCCTGATGGGGCTGTGCACGGCGTTTTACTACAAATACAAAGCAGTGCACTGACGCCGGCTCGCTGAGGCAGCCCCTCTGCTTTAACACTGTGGAAAATACCCACTCGCAGGCTTTCATGCCGGCGTGAGCTCGCCCAGTGCAGGCGGATGGATGGATGGAGAGATGGGCAGGGGCTAGGCGTGGGCTGATACGGCTCGGATGCAGGTTATTGCAGTTCACTATTAGAAGGCAGCACTTATTCAGAGCTCCGGGGACTGATGAAAGAAAGCTTTAAAAGGAGCAAACCTGATTGGCTGGTGCTGTTGCTGCGTAGGGGACACTTGTGGCAGGAGTTGTTGCTGCAGAGACAGTAGCAGGCGTAGCACTGTACATCATTGGGACTTTGTTTTGAGGGTGGGGAGGGAGGTGGGTGTGGGGGAAAGGGGAGGAGGAAGAGGGAAGGAGGAGGAGGAATTGGGAGAGGGAAGGAGGTGGTAGCGATGGACAGGTAGGTGGAGCATAATGGTAACCATGGCAACCGTTGTGATGCGTGTGTGTGTGTCGACGGTATCATTTTGTTGTTGTTGTTGTTGTTGGAGGTGGTGGTGGTGGTGGTGGTGGTGAAGGTGGTGGTGGTGGTGGTGATGGTGGCGGATGTTACAGAGAGCCAGCAAGCCATCGTTAGGGTTACACCGGCAGATGGCATGCAACCATTCACAATGCAAAGCAAGGAGGACAGAAAGAAAGAAAGAAAGAAAGAAAGAAAGAAAGAAAGAAAGAAAGGAAAAAAGAGAGCATGGGAGAAAAAAAATAACAAAAACAAACAAACAAAAAAAACAAGAGGAGAGAAGCTGATTACAATCACAAATAAGGAAATTTATATGGAAAAATCAGTTTGCTGTTTTTCCCAGAGAAGCTGAGGGGCACAAGACACCAATTACAATGAATCAGTGACATTTTTGGCATCAGAGATTGGAATTTAATTTTTATTTCCAATGCATGAAGGCTAACAACAGCAGGGAACAGGCCGAAAAACATACAACTTTGATGGATTTTTGTAATATTAGGCTAAAAATGACTATTCCTGGTCGTCAATTTAACATTTTCTAATGTGGGACCTGCTGGTTAGCCAACTGGGACTTCAGTGTAAGCAGAGACAAGCGCTCTGGCGACACGGCTGAGATCATTTCTCTGGGAAACTGATTTAAATTTCCTGATCAACACAGCACAGCAAACAGACAGTAGCTATCCTACAGCTTAAGAACAGATCAGTCTGCAGTATTTTACCCACACTAATGTTTTTAATCATACACAAGCAGTCATTAGCAGGAAAGTCAGTAGGGAAACAAGAACCGAAAGTCACAACTCTTTCAGGTGATACAAAATGGACAAAAACACGTGTTTCATGCTATAACTCAGCCTAAAAAAAATAGACAGTTGGATGAAAATCAATCAATAATTTCTGAAAAAAGTTTCATCAGCACCACAGGAGGTGATGCACTAAAGCGATGACCTTTTGTCTCACCTGCAAGGGCTGCAGATATTACATACTCATCCCATTCCAACCCCCCTCCTCCACTCTTAAAATAAAATATATATATGTATCAAACCGTGTGTGTGAGAAAGCAAAGGGAAGGTCAGGACCTACCAAGACTGCTAGCAGGAGTCATGCACAAGACTGACCCTGTTGTGTTCATGCAGAGAAAGACAGGGAGAGAGAGGGAGAGGGAGGGAGAGAGAGAGGAGGAAATAAATGGGTTAATTGAGGGAGGAGAACAACAGAGTTAGACAAGACAAAAAAAAAAAGCTTGAAGACTTCACTCAGCTCAGATGCCGGCGTGTCACAGTGGTGCTGTCAGCAAGCTTAAGATGCATTTAACAAGCAAGCAAAGGATCCCCTTTTATAGATCAAGTTTAAGAGAAAAATACTGTTTATATAGAGCAGCAGCTGCATCACATACAAGGTGAATTTAATTATACTGCAGGACATTAAACTGTGGCCATGTTTAGCAAGTTTAAAGTGATTTTTGTAGGAACTGTGACTGTAAAGGAAACAATAAATGATCAGTCATTTACTTCACACTTTGTTAATATTATATGCATGTATGTATTTATTTGAAATGATCGTTCTGTTTCTCCAGTTTCAGGTCAGAGTGCTGCTTGTCGTACAGATGGCAGAGCCCGCTGAGACTCTGGCAATATATTAATTGTGATCACAGGCTTTATAAATAAACTTGACCTGACTTCATCATGCTGGTGTCTGAGATCTCGCACATTTTCCTACTGATCCCAAACTCAATATCATCTCTTCTACACTTGATTCTACATGTTGTCAGAGCACTTTTACATATTTTTCTTGTTTTTTTGTGGCCACAAAAAGAAATAGAAGACTAAATAACAGAGAGATGTAAAGTGAAGCGCTGATAGAGCCAAACAGCAGCACCATGCAGCGTCAGTACGACCATGTGCACAGGATTCCACCCAGATCTGGATCAAATGAAGATGGGTCTGGTTTACTGCAAAACCCGACCCATCTGAAACTTAGCAGGTTATAAAAAAAAAAGGTGTGCATAGACGAGTTTAACCCAGGGCTACTTTCCACACACACACACACACACACAGAGGGAGGGAGGGATGAGGGGGCTGTCAGGCATCTCAAACCGCAGGGACACGAGACGAGCAGGTAGAAAGGAGAGTGAGGGACGGGAATCTTGTCCTCATGACTCAGAGTGGCTACAGGCTAACACATTAGCTGGAGTTAACTTATTTAAGTGACCTGGGGGGGGCTTCAGCAGCTGTTAGTGACTATGAAGGGGGGGCAGATAGAGAGAGTATTTCCCTCAGGGGTTAAAATTGAAGAGGGATAAGCAAGAAGACTTGAATTATTATAAGAAATTGGCACACAATTGGTTTTTTTAATACTGGATTTTTCTTTTTTAATATCAATTGCTGTCTTTACAGTTTTACCACTGACTAAAAAGGCTGTTTGCTTCAAACTATAAGTGATAACTTCCTTTAAAAAGGCTTACAGTGTTTCTTTATCTAATTTTTTTACCTCAATTTGGAGCCTAGTTACAGAGTCTTTGTATTGGAAACAGCTGGGCTTGTTTTGCTCCTCTGTATGCGTTAGAGTGACAGGTGTATCATACTCAAGTGTTGATGTATCATCTTTCATTACCCTGATCAAAGCCTGCGCTTGCCTTTCACCTGGCAGCATTACGTGTTTTCACTGGCAAGCACCACATCAAAGTTTAGGGATAGTACAGTGAATAGTTGTAACATTAGAACACACCATCACGGCGGGCCTCATTATGTGTGTCACTGAGATTAATCCTTTTAAATAAAGAAACACAGGACCGATGAGAAGCATAAGAAAGTGCAAAAAGCTACGTTTGTGATGGACAGAAGGTTAGCCGAGCACATTCAGTCAGTTTTATCTGCATCTGTGCGTGTGTGTGTGTGTGTGTGTGTGTGTTTGCATGCTCCGCATACCTACGGCGCTTCTATTTGCATTGGTGTGCCGGTGTGTATCGATCGGCAGCTCGTACCTGTAGGAAAGAATGCGGGCTGCTGGAGCTGTGCGTTGGCCAGCGCCTGCTGGTAGTGCAAAACACTGGGGTTGAACAGGGAGCTCGCTCCGTTGCTCTTCTCAAGTGCTGGTCTCTTTGGTAGGGGCTGGAGAACGCCATGGGGGAATGCCTTTCCACCGAAAAACACCCACGCACACACACACACACACACACACACACACACAACAGAGTAGTTTTGAATTCTATACTTAGACAAGTGACTGACATTTGTAAATCTGTTATTTGTCTATGCACAGCACAACAAGGCAAAGATGAAAAACTTGCTGTAACTATCACAAGGACAATGACAAACTACACCATAGCAAGGCAATCAAACACATTAAAGAAAACACTGTGATAACTGCAGTTATTTTAACATTACGTTACAGTTAATAAATGTACAGTACAGTCTAGACTTGCTACTGCTGATCATAAATGATAAATATTGATACTTTAAAGTGTCTTACAGGGTTTTTTTTTTTTTTCACAAAAACAAAAGAGCCAACTTAAATTTTGTGAGTGGCTACAGTACAATTAAAGAAGCTACATGCAAAGCAAAAGGTGAAAGGTCAAAGTACCAGGTCTACAGTTGCCTCGAGGGGTCGCTTCATTGCTTTGGCAGTCGACTGAGTCTTTAATTAGCAGGCAGCGAGCACATGATGGCAGTGGGCCAATGGGATTCAAGCGTATTAACATACAGGTAACAGCAAGCAGAGGTGCGTCATGGGGGACAGCATTGCATTGTGGATAGGTGAGAAGGAAAAAAACAAAAACAAAAATAATCTGAATGCAAGTATACCACATACAAAACAATAGGCATGCACATAAACAAAAAATTGTTTTGTTTACTTTAAAGAAACATTGCTACTTTTTGAATTAGTACAAAAGCAAAAAAAAAGCATCTACATTAACCTGTGGTTAAAAAAAGCAAGATACTATGATGTACTTCAAAACTACTGGGAAAGCATTTAGTAGTAATGTCAAATCATTTTTTTTTTAAATAACTACGCATCAAGAAAAAGCAGTTCTGTAAACATAACTGACTTAGACTATCAAAACTGGGCTGAACACAAGTTCTCCACATATTTTCAAAGTGCTACAGTCTGAAATACACAGTAATTGCAGTTCTTCTATTTGATGAAGTGAGGCGGTTTTGGGCCTGAAAACTAAAACACCCACAACAGAGGGGGATGTGAGTGAGCTCCGGTCGAAGCCCCTCAAAAACGGCTGAACTCTGGCCTCACACCTGCAGTGAGAGCTGGATGTGTTTGTGTAGGCAGGTTTTAAACTGAAACACTGTCGTCACCCATGTGGCAGCGACAATAAATAGTGCTCATAAAAAGCAGTTTAATGATCACATCCTCCTCTGTAGTGCTGTCGATTCAGGTCTGACTCGACTTAAGCAACAAATCCTCGAAGTAAATCTGCATCATGAGTGCATGTTAGTGTGATCAATGAACTTTTGTGGGGGGGGGAGGTGACGCAATGTGAGGCAACGTTACAGTTCAATCACAGAATGTGGAGCTCTGTTTATTTTTTCACATTCCTCCGAGTTAAAATCTCACAGCGATTTATTCACAAATCTAATGTTAGTCTGAAGCCGAGCTAAAGAGGTCATACCTAAATGTCGTGTTTCAAGCTATTTTCTTTGCTAATTTATCAAAAATGTCCGTTCGTTTGCTGTCGCTGCTGAGAGGAAAAAAAGATGGCATGGATGTGATGAGCACAGCACCTGAAGGGTCCATGCACAAGCCTCTTGCTTCATGTATGTGGATTTTCTGGAAGCATTTAACAGTGTATATCCTGATAAAGAGCAACAATGCATTGTCGATGCACTGTGGTGTTAACAGACTCAAACGATGTGGTTAGTTAAAATGGAAGATGGTCTTTTAAAGTGACATGTAAAGCAAAGATGACTGCATTCGACTTGCAACGAGGAGGAAGATCACAGCATGGCAAGCAAACAGATAATGTGGCACAGTAACACAACATAATCTCAATAATAGGATCTCCTTTCTGTAACTGTATCAGTTAATGTGTAACCTTATCTACTGCACACTTAAGCCTATTTGCTTTAGATTAAAAAAAAGTGAATTATGGGTAATGATATTACCTATTTGTAGCAGTGTGGCTGTACAGGTTTTATGGGGCTCTCTTTCAATGACAGTGCTTCAGCTTAGGCTAAGGGCTAAAAGTAAATTGGATCAAGGGTGCTGACTAAACAACTCATCGTCCTAAGGTTAACCCTGCTCACCTTTCGTACAGCTTGTAACTGCTGATGGTAAATTGGGGATTGAGTCGTAAAGTTGATAAATTGGGGCGTAGCAGGAACACAGGAGGAGTACAAAGCATTGGTTTGTAAGGAGAACGAACTGAGAGGATGAACATATCGTGATTGATAAAGGATTGTTGGAACATGTTAAGCTAATCAGCAAAAAACAGTGCCGACAGCTTCTGGATCTCAGGGTGTTTTTTATTTCTGCATGTTTGAGTCCTTGTTTTCTTGCTTTTATGCAGCTTTTCAGACGTGCACGAACAAAACTAACCTGCAGTCACGGCCGCCTGATCGTCCACACTGTGGACTTATGGAGGAAGGACAAGGAGAGCAAGCAGCAGATGGAGCCAGCCAATGAGAGAGGTATGTGCAACGCGTAAAGCATGCCCATGCCATGGAGGAAAAACAGTCAGTCAGCACGCTGGCGCAGTACAAGGTGTGCGGGTGCAGCAGCCAAAGGACCATTCAAAAGAAGCCACTCAGAGACTGGGGGTGGGAGGGGGGGCACAGCCAAGACACACTGCCAACCTTTCTCACTGTCTGTCTGCTTGCATTTCCGTCTGCCTGCCTGTCTGCCTGTCTGTC
>JAPZDZ010000017.1:8463253-8473473 GCA_029783805.1 Acanthurus tennentii | reverse complement strand
CGATTGTGACGGTGCTAAAAAAGCAGCATGCGTGGCTGATGACAAAGCTGTTCCATCACCTGGTTTCAGACCTTTATCTTTTCGAGAGAGGGTGTCAGACACATGCAAACACACAAACACCCACACAGAAAAAAGACACACACTGTGCCTTCTGTCTAAGCCACCCACTCGGAGCGGAGCAGAAATCCATTCATCGCGGGCATTGCCTCCGAGCAGCCGTCTATGAAAAGGATCTTTGAAAGCACCAAGGCACCTCTGTGATTCACGCGCCAGCCGCCGGTGTGTAGCCATAGCTACATAGCTGAAATTATACCTTTCAGCACGGTTGCTCACATGGCAACCTCTCATTGTAGGCTGCACCGTTGCCCTTGTGTCCATGAAATTCTATGATCCATGCTCCGGGATGCACTAATAGCTGCTTTGATTCAGATTGGATCATTATCTCCGTTGCATCCAAGTGAGAAAACGGACAATGCAGGAGAGATCAAAGATAAATTATCGATTGTTTTCACTTGAAATAGATCCTCTGTGCCTGAGATGGCACATTTTCAAATCCGCACAGTCATCACCAGCGAGACAACACGTACAGTTTTCATGTGTTAGTGTGTCAATAAAAATGTGCTCCTTATTAGGGTTAATCTGGGGGGGACGGGGAGGATAAACGCAGCTAATTTCATAAACAGATTAGGATTACACTGACTTCACCCATTGAAGCTCCTTCCTTCAGTTGTTTTTACTTCTTCTAATTAGTTGTTCAGTGTCTTTCTTTTGCATCTAACATCATGTGGGGCTTTTATTTTGACATTTGCACTCCTTGATATTGACTGCTAGTTATTTTAATTTAATCTGATTGTGAAGCTTAATGATCACATGCTAAACGCCTGTTAGTTCATTAAAAATATTGACTTGCAACCCTGAACTGTTCATCCTTGTTCTCATGTGTTGTTTACAAAAGAAGATTCATTTCTCTCCACTGATCACGCTGCGAATCAGTTGACAAACCTTGTGCAAAAGGAGAGAAAAAGACACAAGATAAACTCACCGGCATAAAAGCACAAAACACAAAAAACCCAATTCACCCAAACACAGAGACAGAGTGCTGTGGAGGGAACAACATCTCTCCGGCCCAAACACAACACAATCCATCCTGCTGCAGCACTCCTGCCACGGCTCACAGGTACACAGGAAGCAGGAAGCAGGGCTGAGAAACAGAAAAACACTCGATCTCTGGCCACATACAGTTTGAACTGCCTGTGACCTGATTTCTTGCTTCATTTCTGTTCACCTCTAATCATGCTGGATGTCATTTCATCGTCAGCAGATGAAATTTTAAGAATGAATTTCTTGATAATAACAATATCAGCCAGACACAGAATGACAAATAGAGAGTGTTGCACCCTTTGTGCGTCTGATTCAAGGCTGAAAGAGCTGCAATTTTTGTTCTTAGACAAGAAAATCTGACAAAAAGGTAAAACCCAAATATTTTATCCAATAATTCCTACAATAAACACTGATAGCAAAACAATTTATACATGTAAACAAGAGCCCCCTTGTGGAAACTGGCCTTGAATCTGAAACATTATTAGCTTCAGATTATGACACATTTACAGGGAACACTGGTCCAAATGGTCCATGTTTAACTGACACTTGCATTCCTGTCTTGTCTATACGCTGCCATCTTTGTCAATAGCAGAAACCCTTTTTCTGCGACCCCCCACCTCCTTCATCAGCCGGGCTGAATGGTCAGAGTGATGACTGTTGTGTGTCTGTGGGTGGCACAGACACAGAGGGCCAGTCTTCCACCCCCTCAGCAGAATAGCGCTTCATTTGTGGGCCCCCTCCGTTCACCACTGTAACATTTGCATTTTGCCCTCAATGGGCGCTCTATCCTCGGGCATGCTGGAGACAGAGAGTGGCTGCCTATAGACTGCAGCCGACGGAGGAGCCGTAAATGTCGTCGTAAAAGCGACTGGAAACCAACCTTTAGATTACACTGCTGTGATTCAAATCGCCACTTAATAGGGAATCTATCGCCCTGTTTACATCCAAGATGGATACACTCGAAATGAGCGATTGCTTGTCTTTCCAACGTCAATACTTCAAACCAAGGGACAATATCGATGAACTAAGTTGTGCAGAATCTTGGGAATCTGTCTGTGCATGCGTTTCCTCATTAAGCCAGTTTTTACCCAGCAGCACAGAGAGGCTGGGCAGGCTTTGCATATCCGAGCCTTTATGATGTCTCTGTGATGCTAGCGCAGCACTCGGTAACAATAGCTGTGTGCTTGGCAGTATTTGCAGAATACAAACCCATTACAAACAAACAATTATGGAGGGGGATCATGGGAAAAAACAGCTTAAAGGATGCAGGGTCAAGCAGAAGACAGACAGTGGGAGGTCAGAAAAGGGGTGTAAAATAAGAGTGAATATTCTCAAAAAGGCACACACACACACAGTAAACACCCCTGCATACACCAGTGGTAAGGTCTTGTTCATGATGACTGGGCAGGTACAGTATATTTCTGGATGGATGTATCCCACAGAGTAACTATACCAGGTCCCAAACCCCCCCCTCACACTCACACACATCCCCACCCAAGTTATCCGATTGTGCTTCTCAGCACTAGAGGAGGAGAGCCGCTGTGGGAAACTGACACTAATTTTTCTGACATGAAGCCTGTGATATGTGTAATCCCCTTAGAGCATAGCCGAAGAACCTGTTGTATCCCCGCTGACCAGCACAGGCGGGGGAACGGACGGGCGCTCGCTCTTTCTCCTTGTCTCTCAATGTTCCCCCTAATCTCTTTTCTCTTCTTTATCCCTCAGTACCTTGTCTTTGCAGCGTGGCATTTACATCCTGTCGTTTATATTAAGTCATTTGCATTACTGAGGAACATGCACGAGCTCATGCTCATCCATTCGCTGGGTGTTTTGTTTACAGATATTTGAGGCTATAATTATTCAAAAAATAGAATTTTTTGGCTTGTGGTAGCTACTGGAGCTGATCCTGGAATGATCAGTTCCAGGAAGTGAAGCCTCACCTCCCCATTTCAGAGACAAAACATAAATGTTGGCTTTTCCTTTTCCTATCTTGTCCTCCTCTCAGCTTTCTCTCTTGTCAGTTTTTGCTCAATCTTTGCACATTTTGCATTTTCTAAGGCATCAATGCAAAAGAATTTTGTTCATTTTATCTGTCCCTCTTTGTCCCCTTTTTCCATTCTGCACTGAAAGACTCTCTTTCCAGTGGCTGTAACAGCTGGATGTGGGTCAGCCAAGAACAGTTCACATGGAAGTCACATCTGTGAACCCCTCCAGCTATAAGACACCGACAGGACGGGGCACTACAGTGCTCACAAAGCTGTGAAAAAGCCGGCCTGCTGATCCCAGAACCTGGTCCAGTAGTGAGTGACTGGATGCACATGGACAGGGCTTCCCTTCATCCTAAAACACGGAGAATGTTCCCTCTTAAGGATCCTGTTTTGTTTTTTGGGCTCTAATGGACCCGTCTGAACTAATGGATCTGTATTAAGCGGCGAGGCTCCAGGCCACCAGGAAACACTGAAAACCCATTATGAAATGATAGCCAAAGGCTCTCTGCTTACATTTGGGCTGGTAATGGAGAACACAAATCAGTGGTGAACAGTGGGCAAGAACAAGTGATTTAAATGTAAAAAACTGCGGAGGCATCCCGGCTACAGAATCCTTTTAAACTCTGATTATGATGTGATCTGGTATATTTATCCCGACCATTAGACCGCAGAACAATTACCAATAACGTGAGTAAAAAAGAAAATATCATGTAAATGGATACAGATCAGGCAATTTAGAAAAAGTAGTCAGCTTTTTTTTAAGTCTTACACAACACACACATTCTCACATGTTAAGACTATGTTGCCTCAGCAGTAATTAAGTGTCTTTGTTTCACCAGCTGTAATCCCACAGACAGAGGAGCAGTGCTGCTGCTGACGCCACAGATTACCCAAGGAGAGAGCTTGGGAAACATACACAACGATGGGGGAGATTGGGACAAAGGTGAGACACAAAATGTCTGAACCACAAGTAAACACTCCCACCTCCATCTCAGATGTGTAATTAAGGCTGTCTGTGATGATGTAACATGCACATCCAAGCGTCTTCAGCAACTAATTGTGACCATTTAACACTTTTCCAACATTTTTTCCCTTCGGCTCACATCGTGTCCTTGTAAGTCATCCCAGTGGGCGTCGTGCATCAGCTGAAAATCACATGCTGGTGTTGACACGATGCAGCACTGGCACTGATCAGTTGGCTTGGGTCGTTCTAGGAAACACTGAAACTGTGTGTCTATACTGAAGTGATAATGTAACACTGAGGCCTTGATGTTAGCACTGGTGCTCGATAAATAAAAAACATTGAAAGGTCGACTATAATCATCTGAAAAGGTTCTCTAAAAAGCCATTTCTTATATATCTCTAAGGTGATTTTCTTTACGAGTGCACCCAAATTGTCTGTAGGGAAAAACTAATATTCCTGTAAGAGCGGTGAAACGCACTTGTGCAGGTTATAAAACAAGTTTTTATTCATCTGTCACAGTGGTTGAAGGATTTCAACAAAGGAGCTTTCATGTAGTTGTGCAATAGAAAAAAAGAGCACAGGCAATTTTAAAGTGCCAGTCACAAATTAAGGTTATCAGCTTCCAGGTGGCGGCTACCCTCACTGAGTGTGTGAGCATCATTGTGGTAACTGTGTCTTTAGGGAGGTTACAGTCAAAGTGCAGCTGCAGAGGAACCTGCAGAGTCCAGGTCCCCGCTGCTAATCCAGCTAGAGGCTGAAGCCCTGCTCCAGTTAATCTGATCATCTGTGACCTGCTGAGACATGAAACCCATCCTCCAGAGCAGCTCTAATCTGCACACCTATCTAAACACACATCCACACAAACACAAACAGGGACGCAGGCATGAGAGGCTGACAGGTACACACACTTTAACAGTAATAATACGAGCATGTGGTCACTTGCATGTGCGATGCACTTTTGAAGTGAACTGTCACATACACACTTTCACAAATATGCAGCCTAAAGAAAGACTCTGCTATGACAATTGCACCTCTTAGTGTGCTGATAGGTGGGTCACAGCTAAAAGACTGAGGCATTAGCATGCTTTCGTCATGCTGTCATATCCCTGTGCTGAGAAGATGGATCTCATAAGCTTTGCACTGAGAGTACAGGAGGCCTCCAGTCCACTGGAACTGGAACTGGTCATGCTGGTGAAAGATTTCACAGAAATAGGTTAGATGTTGCTGATGTCCTAGTTTGAGGAGATCTGTGCCGCAGCCTCAAGAGTAAACAACAGAAAGCCAGCAGGACTTTTTTTATTTCCTGATTTTACTTTGTTAACAGATACCTCGATTTCAATCATTCTGTAGCTATCAAAGCCGCCACCACTCTGCAGCGCTCTAAAAATAGCACAAACCCTCTACAAACGCTAATAAGAGAAATTAAACCAACAATGCAAGAAAACAAAGAAGGCTAGCCTACATCTTCTTTCCCCGCTGACACTATCGACTGCGTGTCAGAGCATGTTGAAGAGTTGTGTAAATCCATAAAACAGATAAAGGAGGATAATGAGATGGAAGGGAGAGAGCAGATCTATTCATCAAAGCCTCTTTCTAACACACTCAGCAGATACAGTAGGGGCAGAAATGTTGTATGGCTGCTTACTCTCCAGTTTGGAGATTAAAGCTTTGGTTGCTGACAAAAAAAAAAAAAAAAAAAAGGAGGAGGGGTGCAGGTTCATGATTCAAACTAAAGAAAAAGAAAAACTGGAGAGAGATGAGCTACTCAAGTGAGAATTTAGAAGCACACTGGTACATCGGTTATCAATCTTATTTTGTCTCTAATCACACCTCAGTTATTCATATCATATACATATACACATGATGAGAGAGGCAACACAACCGACTGGTTATTTACATGACACACAATGCTGGTTTCTTGCCTAAAGACATCGAGATGTTTACATATACAAATAACCTGCTCACTACAAATGCCTTGTAATAACATGAATGCCACGAATCTACAGGCTGCAAGTTTTCAGAGGCTTGTGCAACTGCATTTTGCTATATGCAACCGAAGGGGAATAGGGTGGCGCATTGCCTGGATCAGCGTGTTGTTTGTTGGTTGTGATGATGAGGCCTCTGAGGATGTTCTCTCCCGTGGGCTGAGCAGACTCTGAGCCCGCATGGAGATGATGAAAACAGTCCTCATAAGGCTGAGAACAGCGAGGTGCAGAGGGCTAAATGTCTGCTTATGCTTAGTTAGAGTAATATGCGCCCTCAGGTGATACAGATGAGATCACTAAAACAGGGTGCAGGGACTCAAACAGCCTTTAAGATGCAGCCCGGTTCGTCTCAAAACCAGAAGATGCAGGTTAACAAATTGAAACTCACTATTCACCTCGACTGAATCCAAGTCAGAGAACCCAAACAGAACAGGATTAGAAAGGAGCTTTTGGTTGCAACATCTGCTTGTTTATCAACCATGAAACGCCTGTTTGTTGGTTGCAAAAAAAAAAGAAGAATAAATTGCGACCGGTTCTCTGCGTGTCTCATGCGAACATCAAACCTCTTCCTACTGTGGATGTTTTAATGGTCTGCAAAGGCAAATGTGGTGCCAGTTTACACCCCCCACTGGCACCGACTCTCCTGTCATCCTCCTCTCCCTCCCTCGTTCCCTCACCCACCATGGGTTCATCCTACTCTGTGACACCGCGCGCTGCCAATTAGTGTCCTCCACCTGTCGCCGCGGGTCACTAGTGCAGGCATCTGCTGGGTGTGAAATTGGCCATCTCACTTTCGTCCGTGAACTTTGCATGCCCCCCCCACGTCGGCCCAAACACGCACACGCAGAGGCACAGATATGCTGCTATGACCTAAAGATGACCTTTATGGTATGGCCACCCCGTGTGGCGGGGGCAAGGGGGAAGGGTGTGATACAAATAATACCTCCAGGATTGGACTGAGTATTAAAAACATAGCCTTTCTAGAACAGGACACATTAACCGTACATGCCTTAGGTTTTTGAAAAAATTCAAAAGTAGAGCTGCAGCTCATAATCATTTCCATTATTAGTTAACTTGTCAACTATTTTCATGAGTAAATATCAAAAAAAGACGTCTTCAAATTGCTTATTTTGTCCAGCCAACAAGTCAAAGTCCAAAGACTCTTCATTTATGATCATAACTGCAACTAAAAGCAGCAAATCCCTTCAATTTAAGAAGCTGGCACTTTTGAATTAAAGATTAATGGATTATTTAAACAGTTTGCAACTACTTTTCTTTGCATTAGCTAATCTATTTATCAACTAATTACTGCCCCTTAATTAAAAAGACTAGATATTTTGCTTCCTTATTTTGTTTCACATTTCAAGAATAAGCTACGTGAGAAACATTCTCGATAGGAACGATGGTCAAAATAATAAACAAGATCCTGGAAACAAACTAGTTTTATTCGTTAATAAGAGGCATCAAGTTTTATTGTTGTTGTGAGAATTTAAACTGAGTGCAGCTGAACAAAAGAGGCATCAATAGAGCATCATTTAAGAACCAACGCTGATTTGGAATTAACAGAATCTGCATCGGCATGAAAACATTTACAACAACAAGCAGCTCCCCCTCTAACCAGACAGATCTGAGCCTTTCATTCACCAGTCCGCAAGAGTCATTTACACAGACTTCAAGACTTTCATCGAGGCGAGCTCTATCAAATTAGCCCAGTTTGAAGCAGCTTCACTTCAGTCTAATAGGCTTGATGTTTCTGAGAAAAGTTAGATTGGCCTTGAATAAACTTTCTAATCCAACCTCATGGCACTGATTGTAACAGCAGTATTGTTTGGAGGTAATCAGCCACTGTAGAACAGACGTAGGTGCTCCTCTGTAATTGTTTCACTCTGATTCGACCCTCACCCTCAGTTTAGCGAGTTCAATGATTGCCTGTTCATTAAGTGTATAGTAAGCATGCAAATTAGAATTTAAAGTTGCAGGAGGAAGGCGTCAGCGTGAGATGGTGGTCTGCATTCGGCACGTCAGCATCTGCAGTACAGCAGACGGCACAGGGAGCATTTCACAAGAAATGATGACAGGCTCCGCTTTTACTGCACAGTCCATCACTGCGGCTCGTCAAGCCTGAATGGGATATGAGTCAGAACAAGAGCTCGTCTAGGAGAAGGAATGAGTTCACACAGGGCACACTCCATTGTCACTTTAACATGCTTTCCAGAAGGCGGGCGCATGTCAATCACTGTCAGCGCCGTTTATGCTCAATTTACTTACACAGAATAATTCTGATACTGGCACGCCGACGTATGGGCTCGGACGTTTCCTGCTCTGAAGTGTGGGAATGTGTTGTCATGGCTCACAACAGCCTGTTTAACACAGACCAACAGTCATTTAGACAAAAAAAAAAAAAAAGTGGGGGGAACACATTCTGGTGTAGGCCCCTAAAGATTGCATTTCTGTTGCCTCATTAGATGGAGCCAATTAGGAAGATCTCTGTCTCATTATAAAGGCTGGCCCCTGGGAGACAGCTGGGCCTGTCTGTCTAACTGCTTGTAGCTCCCTAGGTGTGTGAGTGTGTGTGAGTGTGTGTGTGTGGGAATTGTGGAGCATCTTAGCTCCGTGTCTTTGTAAGTTTGTCCATTTTATAATCAGAGGGGAATTAAAAGAAGCCCGGGGGGGGGGGGCAGTCAACACATTTCCTGAGCAACGATTAATTTCTGTGTTTAATATGGGCCACAGTTAACGCCATATGCCTCAGTATACTGGCATACAGGGAGCACACTGCAGCTAGCAGTGGGTATCTCTGGTCTTTCCAGGAAAACAAAAAGCAAAACAAGGCTGAAGCTAATTTTTAAAGCATGATATACATTTTGAAATGAGATCATGTAGGGCTGAACGAAGCAGGCACATAAATGCTACTCTCAGTAGGAATTAGATCAAGACGACCTGAGTCTGCCTCTGATGAGCGATGATGAAACTACCTATTAATAATTAATGAGACCGATACTAAAGGTCAAGCACACAGCAAGCCTCCTGCCTGACTCGCCATAGATCTGCCCTCAGCTTTACTGCAGAGGTGCTCACAACAGCATCGACTACTGCAGCGGTAAGGGAGTTTGAGTCCAGCTGGCTTCCAAATCACCAAATGTGAGGATGGCATTGATTCTGCAGCACTGATTTAAGTTGCTGGGTTTTTTGTTTTTTTTTTGCAGAGAGGAGAAAAAAAGAATTGCAGAGAATCTAGTACTTTATCAGCACTGTGGGCAGCAGAGAGAGGTGGAAAAAGAGGATGACTCAGAGGTAGTGGGTGGATTGAGACCAGGTGAAACACTGGTACAGCAGATGGGCAGATTTTCAGCGCTCAGTCTCTCCATCACACTGCTGCATGCAGCTCACTTGGTGACGAACACCTACTATTCAATCTGACATGACCACCAAAAGCATTATGCCCTTTCTGTTTTATAGAAAAGACTTAACAGAGTTCAGACTACAGTATATTAAAGTACAGCGATGTACAGAGCAGGCAGACTGTCCTACATATGTGAGGCCAGAGTCACACTCAGGATTGCTGCAGTGTCTCCAAGCCGACTACAAAGGGTTAATATTCTGTACTTAACGTGTGCCACTTCTCATCGATCCTAAGCAGTCTGTGTTTTAGTTTAATTTTGCTGCCCACATTAAAAGGAAAAACTGCTCTCCAAAATTCCAGGCATGCATGATCTGGACTGTTTTCAGTCAATAATTATCTTCTTTTCAAGGCTGATACTGAGAAGATAACCGATAACGTCACATTTTTGTGTCTTTTAAAAGAAGTTCACATTGTAGTGATTTATGTAGTGTTTGCACACCTGAGGGTGATGAGTAATTATCACACAAAAACGCCTCAAACAGCTCTGCCCCCAAATGTTCTTTTTTTCTGGCAAAGTACATTAAAAATTTCACATATACAATTAAATTACAGATTTTAATCAAAGTAAAAGCTTTCTGTCGATTCAAACATGTTAGTGTATTAATAATCAGTTAAAAAACAAACAGTGTCATATTACACAGTGGTAGTAGACTGCTATACTGAAAAAATAAATAGAGAGGGTTGGGGGACAGCTTTGCTATTTTAAGTGCATGAGATCATCCACTTAAACAATCTGGCTTCATATTATGGGCTCTATTTATGGGTTGTAATTTCATTAT
>JAPZDZ010000017.1:8437392-8463153 GCA_029783805.1 Acanthurus tennentii | reverse complement strand
AACATGTACTCGACTCTATCAACTCCTCTGATCAACAGCACTGCAGAGCTGTAAGTCGATGACCTGTGTGAATATTTTCTCCCCTTAAAACAAATTCACACAAACATGAAACATGAAAATGAAACAGGTATGGAAATGTAAAATCACAGGATGGCATAAAATGAAAAAATATAGTAAACTGAAATATTACAGAAGACAACAGTGGATATAAAATTACGTCTGAATTTAAACTGATGTGTTGATGTGATGTGATTTGATCTGTTAAAGGAGCAAGTATAAGAAAAAAAGCCTATACAGATAACTAAACTTTAAAACACACACATTTTTACACACTTTTATTTACATAGAACAAAGGTTTTTGTGATTTTTAAATTCAAATGAAAAATGGCCAGTGATCCTTCAATACAGAGGACTACATACATAGCTGGAATTTGGTCATGAGACTTTAAACAGTGAACTGATCTGACCCCCCCTCCTCCCTCCCTCTTATCTCTTCCTATCTTTGGAACTTTTTTTTTTTCCACATCAGCTCGACCGGGGTTGTGGGATATAGGGGGTGAAATCACACGGATCAAATGAAATTTGGCATGGTTTGCACTGGAAAGACGGCGAGTGTGCGTGCATGCGTCTGCGTATGAGCGGTGCCTGTTTAAGGAATGGTGGCAGGGTGGGGGTCTCCTAGGGGCTCATCAAAGCACGCCGCGTCCACTGCAGCCCCACGTTAAGCTCAAGTCAGTGCCTCATTGTGTTTGTGTGAATGACCCCGGGGGAACACCAGCTCCCGCTGCGCCGCATGCATTCCCCTCCACATGTTTGCTCTGCCCAGGGTGTGGCCCAGTTCGAGAGGATTACGCTGAGGAATGCAGCCGAGCCCATCTTTTAAAACAAGGGGAGGAGAGGGGGGCCGAGGCCATGGGCATAAAGTTCATGTTCACTGAAGCTTTCTAAAGATCCCCAAAAAAAAAATGCTAATGCAAAAAGCCCAGAGGGAGGAAGTTACAGTTAGCTCAGAGAAAATGCTTCACTCAAAAAAAAGCTGTCTTTGGGAAGTGTTAAAGTTTCACTGTCTGGTTTCTGTCTGGACGACTGGCCACCGAGTAACATGTTAACTCACAGCTGCAGGTATTTTCCTTCTGAATCTTCATAACTATCTCTGTTATCTGGTTTTAAAATGATGCTCTGGTTGCCTGGCTGACTGAACCAGCCGCTTAATCCCGTTTAATCTTTTTTAACTTCTTTGTTTTAATAACTCGTTTTCTTTCCTTCCTTTTATCCTTTCAGTCATTCAAATATTAGCAAATTTCCTGCTTGCTGTGTTCCCTCGCCTCTTTATTTTCCTGCTTTCAGCCATCCCACGCCCCCAAAAAGACACTTGCGCTCCTTCAAAGCAGAGTCCAGATTAAGATGTTCTTACCAAATCAGTGAAACCAGGGCACCTCACCCCCAGGGGGGACTGCGGCGAGTCTGTGACACAAATGAGAAAACACTCCACACACCTGAAAGTAGCTTCTATTGTTTCTCCTCCTTCACCACTTCCTCTCTGAAAACCACAACGTGATGAAACATTATAGTGCTGGGATGCACCACACTGTCCTGCATCTCCTCCAAAGCTACTGAGTCGACTATTGAGGCTCAGTCAAGCATGGAGGTCACCTGGTAAAACCTGACTTGTACAAAAGAAAATGTGAGCAGAACCTGGCTATCAGACATCTGATCTGTGTAAAGGCTTGAAGGTCTCATGCTCTGCCACAAAGACAGCTTGAAACATGTCTAAAAACACTCCAGTATGTACATGTAAAGTACATTTCCTGCAGTATGGAGGGACAGCTATTTAAATGGCTCCATGAGCTGCTTACTTTTGCATTATTTTAAACTGCCTACGTGTGTTATGTCATATTTGTGCAGTCAAAAACAGAAATTAAGACGAATGCTCCAGACATGGAGAGTCTTTTACAGCAGACAGAGGAAATTTAACCCAGTCAGCACGATCAGAAACGGCACTGAAGAGAAAGAACTGGAAAGGCAGAGAGACGGACATCAACAAAAGGCTTCTGTCAGTGGCTCGGCCAATGTGACATCATCACATGACCGATGTAACTGCATTTACTGCATTAACGTAAGCATTCTCACTCGTTTCTGACAGCCACCTCACTCAGTCCCACCACCAGTGTATCATGGTTTCTGTGGTTAAAGAGCAACAGTATCAGCTGCTGGGGGGGGGGTCGGCGCTGCCTGAAGGTTACCAGTTATCAATCACCATCTTCATTAAAGGAAGGAATGTTCGACTCAAACATGAATGATATTTCATAATAATAATCATCACGAGGAGTTTTATATCATTAAAAAACAAGTTAAAAAACAAATGTCATAATAATTTTTATATAAATTAATAGTATAATATGTAATGCATGTAAATATGTGTCAAAAAATATATATTTTGATGTCATTTTTAGTTGGTGAGTAAAATGTGAGAAAAGATAATGCAACTCTCATCTATTTCATGTCACAACCGATGACATCGACCTTCCTGACTCGTCTCATTGTCCTGCATTGGGTTTAAAATCGAAATCACCTTTAAGAGCCGCTCTACAGAAGATGATCTCTAGTCAAAGACCCAAGTATTTTGCTTAATATCATCTAAAAGAATACTTGTTAAATGTTGTGCAGCAAAAGCGCCCACTTGATCGTGTGCCAAAGAAATGGATTATGTGGCTCAGTTTGGCTCAGCATACCTACGATTTATTTTAAAGCTGTCCAAGTCTGGATCACTTTGATAAATGATATCATACTACATCTAAAATAAACCTCAGTGCAAAGACGAGAAAGACTTTTTTTTTGCTATTTTGGCATGGACTTTGAAATTTGAGATTTGGTTATAGAGGAGTTCAACAATGAGTCATTACAGGACTGTTTCAACCAGCTCAGTCCCATAACATCAACCAGGACAGTCAAATTCTGCCCTGAGTTGACTGCCTGCCTGTCGTTACCTGACAAGTGAAACAACAGAGTTACACCTCCGACTCCACTCCTCCGCTGAGCTCTACCTTTCACGTGTTCATGAAAAGGACCCTTCTGATCAGTGGCCAAGTCATGCCTGGCAGCACAACACCCTGGCATGATTACCCCATCAGATGAGAAGACCTAGGAAGACGATACGGACGTAATGGGGTGGAAATCAGGCTGCCGTGGAGCGAAACACACTTCCTAATGCATAATAAAGCATTCATTCTCTTAGCTGTCACGAGGAAAGTCTTGTTGAGGGGGCGAGTTGGAGTTAGAAGTACAGAGAATCCTGTATTCTCGTTTTGTCACTGGGTTGTGTGGTAAAAAGAGGTAGAGAGCCGGTGAGAGCGAAAGAGCGGCTTCAGTTAGAGACAGATCTGTCTATACATTTATTAATTTAGCTCCAATAGGCTTTTAGTTTTACAAAATCCCAATCATATTTTCTTCCTGTAAAACAATATACGGTGTGTTTATGTAAGCTTGGATTAACCAGTTTCATCTTTAGTTTGGATGAGCTGTCAAGTCCTAAATCTTTGTACAATTCATGGTTTTAACCAATAATATCATGATATACACGAAAGAGTTGATGTTAAACTTTTAATGTAACTGCACAAAGCAAAGATATCTTGCTATCAAGCTAGTAACAGCAAAGCACATCCACATGTCTCCATTTTCCACAAAACTCAGCCTGCCTGGCTAACCTGTGGAACAAAGACCTGATGGAGGTGTTTATAGATAATATAAAGTCACCCACATTCAGAACAAGCTGGAAGGAAACTGTAGTTCAGCAGATGATGCTGACAACAGCTGTGAAGTCGCCACGTTGATGCTCTGCAGGACGGCAAAAACCTCCTTTTCAAATCCTTCAGAAAAGGCCGTCAGAGCAGCTTGAGTCAGTAAAGAGACATGATGACCCCTTTGCCTTCAGAAGTCAAGTATCCCCTGCAGACATACATGAAGTTTGATGGAAAGAATGGAGCAGACCCACAGCCCTGCACTGCCAGTAATGACAGGAGCACTGACATGGACGGCTTTTAAGCGTAATGATGAGAGCATTCTTCATATTAAGACGCCTCATTTATGTTATCGCAGATCAAGGGTTACATGATAAGTGACTGCAAGCTCCTCTGGGCTTGACAGCTGCCTCTGAGAGACATCTAGGGTGCATGTTGCATATAGAAGTTTTTCATTCCTTTTAGACAGTAGAGACAGTGCAAAAGCTGCCAGTGGACTCAATCGAAGCCACTATTTGTGCAGGAAACATCTTTGACTCAATCTTACGGAAAGGTGGCCTGAGGCTCCCGTCGTTTAGTTTCCTCAGTCAGGAATGACTGGCTGGAGTTTCCAGGAAACAGCAAAATCATGTCACACACACAGGATCCGTGTCGGGCTTTCCCCTGCATTGTGCAGCAACATATTGATCGTGATTGGCTGTCAGCTGTTTGCTCATTAAACCACGACGGCATGATGGCTCAGAAAAGCTGGCATCCGGGAGGGAATGTCATTCAAAGACTAACTTCAAGCTATAACTCAGCGGGCATAACCATGAGCCAAGACTCAGCCAAGAAAACAGTTGATAGCACCATAAAGGCAGCTTGTTTTCATGGTGTCCAATAAATAATCGGCATGAGTAACTCGTAATGAAGAAGGCTTGGAAGGTCTTGATGGATTTCAAGGAAAAAAAATGGTTAAGTGTGGAAAGCTTGCCATCCCTGCAAAGCATTATTCTTCTGAATAATTTTAACAGCGTCTCGGGGTGTAAGAAGATAGGCTACATCAGATTTAAGACCTGCTCTTTAAATGGTGTCGATCTGCTCTCCCTTTTTGTTAGTGACCTTGGATAAAACCTTGAAAAAAAGGTGACATACGCTCTCCGTACGCTGCACTGCTGCAAAAGTAAAATGCAACTACAGTTCACACTAACAGAAAAGACAAACTCCTCATAGTTCCAGTGTTCTGCTCTAGTTTCTATGGCTATTAATCATTGTCACAACTCTTTTATTTTTTCCCTCACGCAGCTAGAAAATTTTGGGTTACTCTGAGATGCAGTCATCTCATTTGCAGCATGTGGGGGCTTGTGTGAAGCTGCCTTCTTATAATTGGGGATACTTTCAAAGCTCCTGGTGTTGAGCTAAGTTACCACTATAAATGAGCAAAAAAAAAAAAAGCAATAATAAGTTGAACAGAAAACCATATTTCAAAACGGCTTTGAAACCTCAAGTGGATTCTTACATTATCAAGAAAATTAAATTAACAATAATTCTATTTATTTAAAATTGAGATTCTGGTCTCAAGTCAATAAAGAAGGGGATTAATCACATATTAAAAGTGCAATATCTTTACATCTTCAGGGATCTGTGACAAACAAACAAACGTTACAAAACAGGCTCTTGGTGTTTATGTTGCCTGCGTGGGACAGCTGACATGCACCAGGAATAGAAGCCCTGAAAAGACTCGAGGCGATCAGATGTTCACTCAGAAGCAAACATGACGGACAGGGTACGGTAACATTAGAAGAACTTAACATATAAAAGCCAAACACACACACACACCTGTGGTGACAGTGAACATGACAACAGACCTCTCTGGCCTTTAGCTTCATAGGTCAGGCTGGTCGGCTAAGTGCAGCACAGCATGGAGACTTGACACACATGCTAATTTGAGCGGACAACCTACGCCCACCGACCATTAGGAACCACAAAGCTGTAACATTTTATGTCAGATGCTATATCGGTTCTGCAGAGACGCAATCCAACTATTCGTTATCTCTTTACATCATTTGATGGTTCCACAGGGTTGTGTAAAGAGAAATAAATTTGTGCAGTTTTTATTCCTGACAACAAATGAACCTCATGAAAAAGGTCTAAATAAGTTTAATATTCTAAAGTACTTACCTTTAATGAGTCAAAGCAGGCTATCACCCTCCCATTCTCCACCTGGCAGCTTTTGGGTGGGTGGGCAAATTTGCATTCCTCATCACTGCGTGAACAAGTCCCTCTCTGAAACTGCCGGCAAACTTCCAGGGTCAGCCATTTTGTGTCCCGTATCGAGGCGATGTTTAGAGCCATGTCAGCAGCGCTGGCTGTGGAGCCGGAGTGCGGTGGAGCCACTCGGTTTAAGAGGCAATCCTCTGAGGACTTGTTTCAGAGTGTTCCGGTTAAAAAAAAAAAAAAAAAAAAGCAAAACACAACAACTATAACTGATGAAACATGCAGCAATAAATGATCTGCTTCGGGTCAGTGGGTGAGGTTTGTCCTCGCGGACAGGAGGGTGGAGGTAATCGACTGGTAAAGTCTCTGTGAGCGGAGCATGGGACTGCGCTGCTGCCGTGGCGTTTGTCAGTCAGACAGCTAACTGTTCATCTATCAGTGAGTCTCAGGTGCAGACCTCTGACAAGGCAGAGGGGGCATGCTCGTAAACACGTTCTGCCGGTCGCACCAATGTCCTCAAAATGTTCTTTGTATGAGTGATGATATCTGCGCGAGGGTGGATGTTGGGGAGCAGTTGCGGTGCTATTTTGAGGTGCAGTGGCACAGTTTGGGACAACACAAAGTTTCTATTGTTTAAAAAGCCTTCAGTACCTACTCCATCTGAGCTTTGGCACCTTGGCCAGCAGTGCAAGTAGCTCCGCCTCTTCACTCACGGTCTCTTCACACGTAACACAGGTAAGACAAATCAAAAAGGTCAGGGGTTTCGTGGCTGAGCGGTTTCCTGTCGCAGCTGCAGAGGGA
Source organism: Acanthurus tennentii (assembly GCA_029783805.1). NCBI lineage: Eukaryota > Metazoa > Chordata > Actinopteri > Acanthuriformes > Acanthuridae > Acanthurus > Acanthurus tennentii. The sequence continues at coordinate 8,456,419 of JAPZDZ010000017.1, read as the reverse complement.
AAAGACTGGAGCTCTTTAGAAATGCTCACAGATCTTACAGCAGGGATGTCGTCTCACAAGGCACTTTCTTTCAGCGATCTGAAACCAAGAAGAGAAAGAGGCAGAAAACAAACAGAACAAGGTTATTTTCAGAGTTAAAGAAAAAAATGATGGGCAACTACTTTTCTAATTGGCTTCAATGATTTTTAACAGTGTTTGTTTATGTATATGAATATGATAATGTGTTTAAACTGCCCCAGAGAGTTAATAACTCTAAAGAGTACAGTGGTGATGAGCCAGAGAAAATACAGTTGTGAGGTTTTTAGTGAGCACTTGAGTTCAAGTCCCCTGTTCACTGCTGCGTGCTGTTGTACAGGGTGATTACAGGCGCGACACTTCACCGACAAACTGCATGCAAAGCAGTGATTGCCAGCAGCCTCTGTGCAATGAGACAGTGGACAAGAGCATCGATACAGCAGAGATAAAAAGAAGTCCCAGGGTCCAACCCGCCCAGTGGAGTCATGCACGGCAGGACGGTGCAGCCAATAGAAAAGCGCACAACACAGCACTATTCCAGGCAGCCGTCCAGCAGCCACAGAGGGACGGAGACAGATGCATATGCCAGTGCCAGACACGGTTATGACGCTGACCAGTGTCCTGCAGTATTCAGTATTCTCCACCCTCCGAAGGAGATACCGGCTCATTGACAGTGGTCTCCTATCAAATTCATGGGGGCAAAGTGTCCAGGTCTGTATGCCACCTGCCTTGTCCTCTAAAGACACCGGTCTCTGTTTTCACTTGTTGTCAAAGGAGAGAAGGGGGGGACAATTTGTGTAGCAACAATCTGAGGAAGTGACCTTTAGCTTGAGCATACAAAATCCATTACTAAGCTACTGCGCAGGGAGCTCTTTTCTTGGCACATCTGGAAATGTTTTTCTGCTAACTGGGGGCGGGGAAACGGGGAGGACACCAGACTGAGGGAGGAGAGGGAGAAGTGTTATTAAAACCTACAACTCTGGTTAAAAATCCCCCTTTACTGAACATATAAATTCATCTACAGAGAAGAAGTGGGCTGCAGAATCAGACGGTTAGAAAACATTAAATACAGTGACAACAACATCTTAAAACAGCTCTAAAGGCACATGACACTTGGCGTTAACAGAGGCAAGTTAAGACACGTATTCAAATCATCTACGCTGCTGTCTAAGGAAGAAAAACATCCTCTCACAGGTAGAAACTGTCATACTGTTGTCGCACAGGTGTACAGTCCTTGAGGTTTGTTCAGTTTTTGTATTTTTCTTCTGCAGACCAACTTTTGTCCTGGTCTGCCGGTTGAACTTTGCCTCTCTAATTGGAGACTTCTGAATTCTGTTTGTAGTTTTGTTTGAAGTCTGAAATATCTCAGACAGAATTTAAAAAAAGACCATACATCCGAAACCATAAACGGCTTAAAGAAAAAAACTTAGACCATCCTTGATTTATTTTGCTGGTCACGAAGTCAGGCAGATTTTCCACAGACATAAATCAACAGAAAGATGCTTCCTCTTGAAATTTTCCACCAAACACTATATTGTTCCAAACATATAAATCCAGACCATTGTCTAGCTAATCATATTGTCCCACTTTAGCGCTGATCATGTGAAATAAGATGAGAAGCTTCCTCTGCCGATCACACTGACGCCCAGGCTCCCCTCTCCAAGGCAGGATTTAATTTCACACCATCTCCCCAGGGAGAGAGCCAATCACTGCAGAAGTGAAAGTCAGGTAAGAATCATGTCAGATCTGACCTTTACCAATTAATCCCTTCTTATTTTTAGAAGCCATAAGAAGTCTGTGATCGAGCTAACCTACTTTGTCTGAGTGTGTGAAGAAACGATGGCGCCGTTTCTCGGTGAAGTGACATGGCTTCTGATGGTGGAGCAAGTTGTGTTAAAATGATTAGAGAGCACAGCCATCAGCCATTTTTTTATGGAAAAAAAACAGACATTTACAACCCTGAAAGCTTTCATAAAATCTAAAAGGCTGACAGTGGGTGAGGGTTGTTTGGGGTCACCTGAGAGGCACACAGAGGAATCAACAGGGAACATTTAAATTACGTCTTTCATCAAAGAAATTCAAAACACAAACTAAAGAGCGAACATTAAAAAATGAAAACTAATGTGGGTAATGGTACAATAAAATTATGCAGGAACTTGATCAAATGTCTGTCATTATATTGTTCAGACTATTGTACGTTTGTGCAAAATGCCAAGTGCTGTTTATTTGTCATGGTTATGGCTGCTGTCATGTGCAAAAATCTGCAGTGAGATGAGGCTTGAATTTCAGCATCTCTGTCTTCAGCCTCTGAAGCTGCCGTAGCATTTAGCTCATGCTAGCCTCTCTATAGCACAGTTGGCTGAGTCCTCTAACACTCATACCTTCCTGGAAGGCACTCTGTCACTCTGGGGAAGGAACAGTCACCTCCATCATAAAACAACACCCCATAATAAGAGCATGTGAAACTCAGAATCGCAGAAGATGAAAATAGCTTTGCAGTGATGGCTGCTTTGGAGAGCTCTAGCTGAGGATGAGGGCAGTGCATGCAGTTTTGGTTTCGTCTTGTTTAACGTATCCATGGACCACATTCCTTTCACCTGGTTAGAGCCAGACATTTACCGGTGCATTACACCCTGGTTTAGTGTCGGCTGAGTAAAGCAGTCAATCATGCTTCAGTCACAGTGTTATTGATAAAAAGGGAGTGCAAGACAGATGGTGTGCAGGTAGGAGGGTCTCCTCCAGCACCCAGTGTTTTGACCTCAGAGATTAACCCTCCTGTATAGTTTCACAACTAAATCAGGTTGTTTTTGCAGTTTCAAGTCTTTCAAAAGGACAAAAATGTGACGACTGGCCAAGTATTTAACAAAGACAGAGCCCAAGTCAAGTTACTGCAGTGGAATAGATGCCGTAATATTTTTACCACACACCACTGGTGAGTGGGTGTTTTTGTGGCTGTTCACTTTGAAGACTGAATCTTAAAATCCTGATGGTCTCACCCTTTATGTTTTCAGCAAAAACAAAACCACATTTTGAAGAGAACCAAAACAGCCAAATCCTGCACAATCAAGGTATATCCTGTTTATTTTTGGTTCCTGAGTTGCTGTTAGAAGGCTTTGTGTCCTCCGACAGACAGAGTGACCTGATAAAGCAGGCCAGAGATGTGAAGAAAAGCACTACAGTACTAGACTTTATGGATTACTGACGCTTACTAAGGCCAGCTGGCAGGGGCATTATCTTGGTCAGTCTGCTTAATTGAATGAGAGTCAGCGGGACTGGAGTGTCTCGAGTGAAAGTCATTGGCTTGACCTCTGAATACCACGTATGTAACCCATTAGTCTGGTATCTGTGCGCTCTGCTCTGGCTGTGCGGCGCGGTTTATCTTAGCCGCTTGTATTTGTTCAGAGGAGACGATAAGCTACCTGGTTTCCATTGGTCGTAAGCCTTGTGACAACGTTTACCGTGGCATCAGCCAGGTGCTGCCAGCAAAATAAAGTAGAAAGACAAATGGCTGTGAGGGACAGGCACATGGGCTGGGTGACTGGATGGCTGCATTTCCATTTATTGCCATTTAACTGGCGAACCACCGTTCTATGGTCATGTGCATGGCCAAGAAGAACAAGTGGTCAATGTTTTTTAAGGCTGTGGAGAGAGGGCCTCATTGTAGAGGGGAAACGGGAAAATGTTCAGTTTCCAGTGAGTAATGGAAAAAGAGTGAGCCTCATAGTGCAGGTTTTATCAAAATGTCCTCTATCCCTCACAAACCTAACCTGGCTTTCAGTGTGACGTCACCAGCTTGTTCCTTTGCATCTTGCAAAGAGGATAAGAACGCAGCTGTGCCCTGCAGCCTAATTCGTATTTAATACTATAGATGCTATGATGCTCATGAAATTGTCTTTGGCATAAGCTACGACTCCTCGTATTCAGTTTGATCAAGTATCATTAGCGATAAGGACGGGTGAGTAAGCTCAGCAGAGGCTATACCAGGGCTAAGCTACCGTTCAGAGACAACACATGAAGCGTTTCACAGAGTCAGCAGATAGGTGTGCCCCATATCATAATAGCCTTAGCTAAACCACAGTGACCCAAATGGCCCTGCTCATGATAGGGGACTGGGCTCTCCTGATTGGTGGCCCATTTCGTAACACAGAACATGATGATGTGCCATTTCCATCATTTGGTCAGTTTATGTAAGCACAACGAGAGAGTTTAGTATGTGGGACTGATATCGACCCCTGCATTCAGGAAAAGAACTTGTTTACTGCGACGCCACAGGACTGAGGAAAGTCATCGGCTAATTACAGTCCAGTTGGCAGCAAGAGGTAAACAGTGCTTTCCGTATAAACATGATGATTAACAGGATACCCAAACCTACTCAATCCAAAAGTTTGCAGGATGAATAGCTGATGTACTATGCATACAAGGATTTTGATAAGTTTCACTAACACTTATAGATCCCAGAATCAAGGACAGAAAATACTATGTTGGATTAAAGTTCCAGTATGTTGAAATATTAAGTATAATACATCAAGTGAATGGAAATCTTAAGCCTTCAAATTACAGCACTTGAAAACATAAGAGCTGAATGATTCAGCAAACTCACCCTCGTGTCACAGAGCAATCAGACTCCCTCTTTCATGCAGAAGATGTCTGAAAAACCTACCAACCACTAAATCCTTTTAATACCAACTTGAGGTGCAATTTGTATGAGAGTCAATTCAGAGAAAAGGGGATTTCTGTCTGACGGGGTCTTGCAGTAAGAACTTGGTGCTTGTCTGAGATTTATCCTATTATTTTCTCAACAGGAAGGGCTGGACTGATGTTCCATTTTAGAAACACCCACTTCCCCTTGATCCACAGCCAGATGTATGACACCACCCGGGCCTTTTCCATGCAAGCGATGGTGTCCACCACTTGACCGCGCCAGGCCCAGTGTCTAGCACGCAGCTAAATCTAGATAGACAGTGGGAAACCAGGGACACGTCAACCATGCTCCATCTAACGCAAAAGGTTAATTATGTGTAGGCCTTATTAGAACTGTGAAGTTCTGAAGCTATTTGTGTCCTCAGACAGAGAAAGTGTCATAACACGAGACCCAGTGTTTGCCTTTGCCCTCGTTATTTGGAAAATTTGCACAACGAGAGTTACGAGGAGAAACTTTGTGGGAGCCACACAAAGCAAGCAGTGACAGAGCAGACGCCACACAACAGTTTTTCTCCAGAGAGTGAAGAATATGTAGCCCATGTGGCAAAAAAAAAGCTCTTGACATTTGCACTGGGGAGGGAGCAAGTAAACTGCTGTGATAATAATGCCTCTCCCTCAGAAGTCAGAAAAGAAAGTCCATTACAGCGCTGGAAACTGCAATGAGGGTAGTTACTGCGTGGCTGCAAGCTCCCAGTGCTCCGATGCATTTATCCCACACTCTATATTTTCTTCCCCTTTCTTCCCTCGTTTTTCAGCCTCACACAGATAAAACATTCCCTGTTCTCCCTCCCCACCCACAATGGTATGCAGCACACTGCAGCAAAACTCCTGAAAAAAATCTTTTTTCTTTAAAAAAAAAAAAAAAAGGAAGAAGCCAGGCATTATGATGAATCTTTCCCACCTCGTTTCACCGGGTCCTGTCGCTCTGCTGTGTGCTCTGTCTGTCTGCTGTCCCGAACACAGGAGGCAGCCGGTGCTTCTGTGACACGCAGCTACAGTACAGCTGTCCCTTCAGCCTCAGCGACTGGAGTTAATGACCATGTGAACTGTTGTCATTCCTCGCGAGCTGCTGAGTGCTGCAGCCGGAGGTCCATGCCTAGACAGGGATTTTCTCTCGATGTCTCTCTCTCCCTCTCCCTCTGTCTCTCTCTCTCAGCCACGGAGCAAGCGAGTGAGGCAGGCAGGCAGGCAGGCAGGCAGGCAGGCAGGAAGCAGAAGAGTGTCTACTCCAACTATCTGGTTGAAACACTTCCAGCCAAACCCCCCCAACACACCCCTAAAGCCAGCCCCTTCCGGCCCACCAGCCTGTGGCAAAGCCCTGCCCCTTAACAGCACCAGCCAATAGACAGACAGCTACTTTAAAATCACAGCTTTCGATGTCTCTCGATTGGAAGAGAGTAGACCAAGTGATGGGATGGAAACTGTGCTTACAGTAACAACCTCTGAATGCTGATCTTTAGAGGTATTTCCCCAATTTCATGCTCTGCTCAACTATCTATCAAATTATTCATTTTTTGACGATCCCTCTCTTAGTGACGCTTATTATACTTCAATAAAAATCAACACAACTTAAATTGTTTTCTTACAGTAAATAGGCTCAAGAGTGTGAAGTCTAGACTTATTTCTCACATATTAAAGCATCACCAGTGTGCTATGATCAGAGTTGCTGCAGTCAAACAATAAAGATCAGTGCTGTCCTTGTCTATGTTCTAGCATCACATTTAACACCATCCCCCCAGGAAACAAGAGCACTGCACCTTCTCCCCCCGCGACTCTCCTCCACCTCCCCTGAGCATCCGTCCTCTAAACTCATCAGCTTCACCCTCCAGACTCTCCCCTCCATCCTTTCTCTTTCACGTCTCTTTTCTTGCCCCCCCCCCGTCTTCTCATCCTCCTAACACCTGTGTTATCCCCATTTTTCAAAGTTACCTTTCAAGCTCTATTTCAGTCTGATTCTTTAGTTTACTGGTGTGGAAAATTTCACAGCAGTGAACATTTCTTGTATTGTTATTGCATCAGAATTTGCTTAGGGAAAAAAAAAAATCAGCGATGACTAGGATTTGAAAGCCTTGGTCTGTCTCCTCCCCCACCCATCCTCTCCTCTCCACCCAGCTGATGACATGCTGGTTGGCATCAGATGAGCCGTGAAACCGGAGCGTCACAGAACTGATGAGTCAGAGATCCAGCTTCATGACTTTTCGATCCAGATTCAATAGAACAGCTGTACCGTCTGTCTCTCTGTGTCTCTGTCTCTCCCTGTGTCACCCCTCCTCTCTCTCTCTCTCTCTCTCTCTCTCTGCCTCTGTCTCATACAAAGGTTGTGAATGACGCGGCAGCCTGGGTGTTTTGTTGACATCAATGAGGCTAAACATGCTTTACAGTTCCATGAAAAACAAAATCTATTTACTGCCTGATTATGCTTTAATAGCTCTACATAATTTGATGCTCCACAGGCCATAGATTTGTCAAATGGTTTTGGGGAGATGGGAGTTGGAGGATTTAATCTCTCAAGCACTAAATATTGTCTATCTCAGCAAACGACTGAAATCTGATGTCACCTTAAGCTTCATGGTAGTTGTGATCGAACAACACTGAGAGTCGCTCTGTCATTACCTGTAAGCATTAACAGGGAGGTGGGGGATGTCAGCCTTTGTCAAAAGCAAAAGTGTCACATTACACTTTCGGTGGATGTGGTCTTACAATGCTGGATCACAGACAGATGCAAAGATTTGTAGAGCAGCAACGCTTTTAGACAATAACTGCGTATTTTTGCAGGATGAAACTGAACTTTTAGGTCCAGAAGACAAAAAAAAACACTCAGAATGTTATAATGTTATGATTCATCAAGAACAATAGAAAACCAGCCTGCTCTGCCATTGCTGATAGATGACGCTTATCAATTTCTCATTTGGCTGCAGCCAACTTCTCAATAACAACATTAGTGAATAACTGTCAATAACTGTATAACAAGCCCTGCTTGTAGCTAATTTCCACCGGCAGACCTCTGATATACTACCTCCTAAATAGATTTGTCCAACAGGAAAACAAACAAAAGCCTGGCAGACAAACAAGCTGGGCCACTTCCTTCCCACATGGTATCCACTCCCCTCTTATTATCCCCGTCCTGTATGACCCCAAACGGCTTGGCTCATTTGTGCACACACACACAATCACATTTTGTGGCCCAAAGCGGCTTCATTTTCAAACACAAAAGGAACATTCTGAAACAATGGCTATTTACAGCGAATGATTATTGATGGGTTACATCTATGTTAGAGAATGGTTTCCAGCACAGAATATGGTATTCTGTGTTATAACCACTAGTTTAACATTACAGAGGGAAAAAAAACAGGGCTTAGAAATAGGGCACCGAGGACAGATCAATGAAAAGGCAGCTGTCTTTTTCTATTATTAGCCGTAATCAAATATCAAGCGGCAGAGAGTTGTGCTTCCTTCCGCTTGAAACCCATTCTGGCAAGTCTGTCACATACAAAGTCCACATGATGACTGAGAATAAACAACTGCATAATGGATGCGTAGGCAAGTGGTTGGATCAACCAGTGTGTTTTGAATCATGCTCAAGATAAAAATCAACCAGGAGGTGCTGATTTCACCATATTAAAATTTAAACTGGCTTGGGGTGAAAAACCATCTATTTCCTGCAGGTTAATCAGACATTAATTCCTCTGCTGATTATACAAAGCTCATTTCCAATCACCATAGTGAACGATTGCTTTGTCTTACATGAGCGTACCATTTCTATAACAACCTTAATGCACACAACATATTTCATGCAAATGGTAAAACAAAAAACCCTTTTTGTACTGTTATACTGACAGCTCATGTGAACTTAATGTCTGTATCATGCTTCCATTTGTGCACAACTATTCTGAGATGCCGGTTTGCATTTCCAGAAAGACTAATTACTGTGTAACACATTGCATAGCAGTAAACCTGCTCACAACATATTAACCTTACCCTTAACCTGGTGTACAGGCTCTTGCTCAGCCAACTTATAGTCCAGCAGTTAACAATCCATTAATAAACGTGTCTCTGCATTTCTACTTTTTTTCACTGCACATCTGCATTTGGAAGTATTGACATAAACATACAAAAGTTTGTTCTCTGGACACTTCATATTGATGCAGCATGTGACAATACAGACAACGTCACTGCTTAATGTCATTTCCTGTCTGTAGAATGTAGAATCAATAATAAACGCGTTATTATCAAATCTATCCAAGAGTGATTTAATTGTGAAAATAACCTTCTTTACTAATAGCAAACATCATATCCCAGAATGCATTACAGTGAACGGCACAAGAGAGACAAACAGCGACCACTAGGACACAGTGATGCTGATTAAATCTTTGTTTTTATGAAGCTGCTTTCACTTGTTTTCATTAGCTATCTGGGCAATGTTTATGTGCTAGCATAGCAGTTCATACAAGCACACAATCTAAACATCATACATGAGAAGCATCAGCAGAACAATTTTTAGCAACTCTACTGCCCAAATAGCCGCTATATCAGCCATCTAACACCGTAACAAGTGTGTAAAGACATGACAGACCAAAAGGGTGCTAGCTGCTAAGCTAACTACCTGCCGCTTACCTGATGACGAACCTGTCACATCCAGCTGCACTTCAGTCGCCACCACTTCTTCTCGAGAGCGATATTTCGGTGCGTTCGGCACCCAAGGCTTGGAACAGGACGGCAAAGACGATCTCTATGTGAGATTTTCACTATTACCTTTTAACCAGCAAACTTTTTCGCATTCGTTAAATCAGTGAAAGGCAGAAGTCCGCTATCACTTGCTAGACGCTAGCTCGCTAACTACTTTTAAGGCTAAGGTAGGAAGCAACAAGCGATTTTGACAGTTCGAGGAAATGTTGAACGTGCTTCGCTAGGGGGTTGCTGCTAAAGCTGAAGTATTAATTACTCATTTATAATCAAGTTGTTCAGATATTACGAGCTGCAACTAAAAGACAATTAGCAAATGCTTATGATGTGTTTGTATATTTTGTTCATTTTAGACACGTAAGTCTACTTGTATTCGATAATCAACACGCATCCCTCCCTACAGTAAAGGTGGTACAGTCCAGTGGAACCAAGGGTAAGGGGAGGGGGTACTTGTTACCTAGGAAACAACAGTGAATCTCCCTTGGGGGGAAAGATGTGGCCACTGATTTATGAACCAGTGCCTGTCTGTCTGTCAAAACAGCCTGAACATCGACAGGATGGAAACATTAAAAACGTTTGACAACGTCCGTCGCAATTTATTCTGTGAGATTCTGTATTAATCTCCATAGGTTCTGGCACTTTTATTTCAATAATAAACAGCAACCTCCTGAAAACTGGGAAAAAAAAGGTGATTTTTAATTTTTTTTTATTTATTTAATGGTAGTAAGGTATTGATATAAAAGAGATTTTATTGATTTGGCTAAAATATTGTCTTTAAATATTCACCTAGATTCTTGATACAACCTGATATGCCTCGTAGAAAAGTATGTCTTAAAAATCTATATCTATATTTATATCTCTATATCTATATCTATATTAATATCTATATATTACTATTTCAAAAATACAGTAAACTACATTTATTCTAAATGCAAATTACACAATGCAGCACTTTAATCAGCAAATCGTCACCGCTTGATGCTTTGCAGAAGAGCATGCACCTCCCCAGCATTTGCAGCCTAATTGCATACAGCTGGATGGATTTAGCAGCCTGTGACACACAGAGACCCGTTGTCAGCAAGAAGCGCAACGAGTCAACAAGGAGCAAGTCACAAATATCCCCGGAATGAGCAGAGAGGCACAAATTTAGCCCCACTGACTGCTGCCCACGCCATGTGCTGCCTATTGAGCGCATGAACAATGAACATAGCCATCACAGACTGCTCTGTCAGGGCCAAGGCCTGCTCCAGTGGAATGCTACTGGGAATGAAGGCATCACAGTTTGTGAGGATGCAAGCCTTTGGCAGGGTCAGGGACGAAGATGTTATCACCTAGCGATGGAAAAACATTTGCTCTAACATTTCAAAAAGCTAACAACAGTTGTGGGCTTAATTTAATATCTATAATGTTGAGTTTTGATCTGATGTCGGTATCTTCTGACACATGTTACTACTTTTTGTCACAGAATAATTCATCATGTGACATTTGAAAAGCATGACACTGGCGGCAAAGTCGGTTCATGCTTACTACACATCATCTTAGGCAGACGAACACCAAGAAATGCCTCTGCAGTTTCTCTCATGCTGATGTTGCTCCAGCTTGTTCATGTTCTTTTCAGCCTTTAATTGAAAAATGTCAGAGCCATCAGTTGTTCCCTCCACGCATGTTTTTAATGTGTATAGCAAGTGAAAAAGTAAAATATAACACATCCAAAGCAGCACCTCAGTGGGGAAGAACAGTATTTTTAAGACCTAAGTGATTATAAAAAAGTGCTCGCATAGGTCAAGCTCATCCCCCCAAGGCCCAACGTATTGATCTCAATGCAGAGGAGGCATTTGTAAAAACGCTGCTGCCGGCATGCTTCTCTAAAAGTCCCTGAACGCCCACACACTTGTAAACAAACACGCAAGCACACAGTGGGCTCACACTCATAAAAACACACACATACATACAGTACAAGCTGCGGAAAAATATCAATTTAACGAAACATTTTTTCTTTATTTGACTCTTTTTGAAACAAAGTTTTCGGCTGATATGCTGACGTAGGCGTAGGGTCGAGACATTCGTGTCATTTTTATCTCCGTTTTACACAAAGCGGAGAAATTTGGCCGGGAGATTGTGTTTTAAATATGAACAGGATATTTATTTAGGACGTCGTGTTTATCTGGAAACAGGTGGCGTCATTTTGAAGGACAGATGAATCTCCGGTCTTCTGTGAACTCGATACGTAAATACTCTTTTAACAACATTATTTGCATACATAACAACTGTTCAAACTGAATGACAAAGTAGAAAAAAATGAATTTAAGACTAAAAACACAGCTTATCTGGTTTAGATGGATGCGTGACACTCACACACACACACATACGAGCATAAAAATGTATTCAAACATTTGCACAAGCGCATAGAAAAACACAGCGAAGCAGATGCATGTGTGTGTGTGCTCATTAATGGGTTCGGGCTCTACATTAGTTGCAGAAGCAGTCTGTGGAGTGGACCTCTGGATCAACTGAGGGGGCGTCAGGCAGAAAAACAACCGCAGTATCTGCAGAACGCCGCCGTTGGTTCCTCTCGACGCAGGATGAAGAGATCACAGTGGGAAACAGTTTGCCCCCGCAGACAGAAGACGGTAAACAGACACTCAGACGGGCAAATATATGAACACACAAACACACACACACACACACACGCCGAGGCCAGAGCTCGGACTCTGAGGTCCCTCTGCACACACACACCTACACACACACCTACACACACGTGGGCAAAGCTCTCACGTCAAGGACAGTATTGATCTTGGAAATCTCTGCCCCCTAAATGAGAACACACCTGATTATGAAAGCTTTTAACCCAAATGCTTAATGCAGCGCAGGTTTAATGGAAAGAGCTTATGGCTGACACAAAGCCGAGCAGAGTGAGAGTGTGTGTTGAGTGTGTGTTGAGTGTGTGTGAGTGTGTGTGGGCACTTTCATTGTGGTTTTAGTCAATTTGATTGATTGTACAGAGACCACCTGGGCATTTTTCACTCCCTCTATGACTTTGATGAGCATTTTGCTGATCACAAGGCCTAAGTAATGATGGATTGAAGATGGTCCCGCTTAAACAAACTGATCCCCAAATGCACACACACACACACACACACTGCAGCGAGAGAGGTTTATTCAAAAAAGCTGCGAGGATCCATTTTGAGGCCGACTCATTTGTCCGCTGAGAAAAGACTAGTTATGCATCACCATAAATCATCTGCTGCGGCTATTTGTTCGCAGTGCTTCATCCTCTCCTCCAGGATCCATTTCAGCATAAAGGAAGATATTGTATCTCCTGCACTGACTCATATGTGAGTCAATTCAGGGCCGAAACATTTGACTCACATCCCCACTGTGGTGCAATTGTTTAATAATCTATCTGCTGATGTACTCACATGAAGAATTTAAAGTCAATCTTTGCCTTTAGTCACATGAGATGTATTCAGAGTATTTACCAAAGTAATACAGTACAGCATAAAAGTACTCATTACAATAAAGTCCAATAAAGTCATTTTTCTGGTTTTAGATAAAGAAAAAGTATGTCAGTATTATCAGTTTGTGAGATTTAAACTTTATTAAAGGAAAATGTGAAAATATTAGAAAATACAACCTGTTAGCTTTTTTTAACACAAAGCCTGGAAATAAGGGGAACTAGTTAGTCTTGTAATGTTAAAAGGTAACAAATCCACCATCCAGTAAAGTATAAAGTATAATTATTAACATGGTATTTGTTTTTCATTAAACCAGTCTCAAATCTAAAGTTAAAACTTGTAGTTTGTTGGGGTTAAAGTCAAGAAATTAAGAATTAGTCAAACCCTCAGCTGTGAGGTAATTTGCCCCGAGCAAGGTTTATTCCCTTTACTGTGTCATATAAAGCAAAAACATACAGTGTTATTCTCAGTAATTGAATATCATCAAATAAAAACACTGAAATTGTGCTAAAAAATCACAAAAAACAGACATATTGATCATGCGACTTTAGTAAACAGATTCGTAACAGATTCAGAGCCTCATAATCATTTATTTTCATGTCTGTCCACCTGATCAATGTTCAAAATTCAGTCTCACTTTGACTCCATTTTACCTGAACATGTGCATCAGCCAACATCTGCCTGCTGCAGCTGGAAACTAAACTGATGAGAGTAGAAGAAACAACCGAGACAGTCGAGTTGCACAAATCAAAATAATGAACTGAAAGGCATTAAAATGACGTGCAGAGCTGAAGAGAACCGAGGAGTTCAGTTACAATTCTTACAGTTCCTTTTGTGGCGCACACACTCATTTGATCCATTGTTCATATAAAAAATATTAATCTGAGCTCTAAACACACTTTTATCGACTGGATTTCTGAACAGGGAGGCTCATATTTAAACTCCAGCAGTGGCTCATGGATCCATAAAATATACTGATGATAGATTCTCCATTTGTGTGAGTTCATTACCCACATACTTTTTTGCACAGTTTAGGAAAAAGCACACATAACTCATGTTCTCAGAAATATGTGTTTGAGTCTGTAAAAGCAAATATTCATTAAGCAAAGACCCAGTTTTTCAAAGTGTTATAAATACCTGTATAGTGGACTATTAATCCTGTATTAGGAGTTGTCACTACTTTTGCAATTTCACAGGAATAATGAGAGAAATTTGAGATTATATTAAAGTATCTCATCATTATTCAGCCTAAAAGAGTTAAAATTTGCCTTAATTTTCTCCACAGATTTCAGATCTGGTCCATTAGCACAGTAAATTCAACAATGAGTGATGGCGTTTTAGGGAAAAAAAAAAATGAACTCAGAGTTATTGTAAAAGATGAAAATCTCCGAAATGTCAGGAGAGAAATGGCAAATTACCATGACAACACGGCTATTGTCTCGTCAAGGTTGCAGAGCGCCAAGTTCAGAGGCAACGAAACGAGACCCCGAACTTGTTGTTCTCCATCAGGAATAATTGCAATAAATCGTCTATTTTCTACAAGCCATTATTCACCACTAAAATTGAATTTACTTGTTCCCTGAAATTGCACAACCAAAAATCAATGTGGCGTCATCACACACACACACACACACACACACGCACACACACACACACAGACAGTCCAAAGTGCTTCCAAATACAGTAAGGGAATTTCTATTATTCATGAAGTCCGGGTTCAGCCGAGGCCAGCAGCTGGGCCTGGACTCCTTAATGGCTGAACCGCCCTTCATCATGGCCGAACCCGCCCTGTGATCCCGACTCGGCAGTCACTTAGCCCAAAGGATTGAGACTCCTTTGAAATATTCAATAATGCATTAAGGATCAGAGAGAAGTCAGCTAATTATGCTCTCTCACACACACACACACATTTTCCTTCTATTTCTCTCTCACACACACACACACACAAATATTCATGACCACAGAGAAAAGTTGGAGGTTGTAATTAAGTACTTTGCACTCAGACAAGCTGTAGTGATATTTGGAATTTTTTTGTGAATGAAAAAGTGATGTCACGTTTTTCTGTTTTCGTCGTCTACTGCACATGTCAGGGACGTCAGCTCACACCGAAGAGCACGAAACAGTTTCTGCTGCTGTTTGCATGTGTTTCCTTCAGTATGAGAGACAATAATAACCCATCTCAAGGCAACCCATCAGCCTGAAATATTAATGCTCCTGCTGCAAGGCTGCTGGCTGCCGCAGCAGGTTACAAGGACGCTTCCAATGCCTCATAGACTCGCAGGCATGCCCCCCCCATTAGCAAAGAGATGCTGCCCTTCTAGACTGTGTAACAAACCACAGAGGCCCACCTCTGTCTCGCTCTGACCTCCGTCCTGTTTCGCTGTCTGGATCTGAAGCAGGAATTTTTCCATTTTTTAATTAAAAAGGTTTTTCTTTAAGTGAGCTTAATGATTTTTTTTTCATGATTATAGTGAATATATGAAAACATTTTGCACTTTTAGGCTGTTGTTTCATTCTGTTTTTTGAATTCTGATGCAACAAACTTGAACCTCGGTACCAGTGGTGGGCTCACACATGCATACAAACATGTACACTCAGAAACACAGCCTTACACTTACAAATCATCAAAAAATATCATCCCCTTGTATATGTGCAGCTCAGTTTTCAGAATAAAGCCTCAGTGTTGAACAATCCTGCAAACCACAGATTCGTTAAGTTTGTTCATATCATATGCATCACATCAACATCACTACGAAACATATCAAAGTGACCTTGTTTGCATTAAATGTATACAAGCTGACTTTCTCATTATGTGTAGGAGGAGATGGAGGGGGGTGCAACAGCGAGGCCAGATGGTTGCCAAGCAGCAGACCGCTGTTTGAGAGCCCTTCACTTCCCGTTTCCACTGATTAAATCAGGTATTTTTTCACAAGACATCAGGAATTTTTTCAGCTGTGTGTGTGTGCAAAAGAAACTAGCAATTTTAAGCCGAAACAGGATCTTTTTCTAACCCTGACCAAGTGGATTTGAGCCTAAATCCAACCTGATTTTAACCAAATTAAAAATTGAAATGTAAAAACACGACAGTTTTTTGCAGAAATATACATTTCCCTTTTTAAAGATGTGTTGCAATGCAGAATTTTACTAAATTAACACATAAGGCCTTTTTGTATTTGTTCTTTTTTTAGACTTTTTAAGCAAGCTTAGATGTTCCCCTTTGGACTTTTTTACATTGTTGTTTCACTTTGCAAAGAAATTCAAGAATTTAAACAGTTTTCACTCCAAAGTTGCGCTGAAATCAGGGCTAAATTACCCGACTAAGTGGCCCCTGGTGTGTTAATTCAGCCTCCATTGGCCTCCCACATTTGCACAATGTAATTAGTTTCGGGTAACTTAATTAATCACAAATGTATTCACTAAAAAGCTCCATGTAAGCACATTTTATACTGAAATAATAGCTTTGAGCTGAACTGAAGGGAACAAAGCAGGTGTTTCATATCAAACAGCCCTTATCACGTCAGTTTATTATGTGCATCAGTGTGTATGGTACAAGTTTTTAATTTTCAAAATTGCCACATGGTAACCCTGGAGAAATGTTACTAAATAGAAAATCAGAAACGCCTAAAAAACCATAAACCAAGAAGACACAAGGAGCACAGAGAACAATGACTGGACCAGGATAACTGATTAGGATAATGAGACTCAGGTGTGTCAGTCAACACAGGTGAAACACGTTAGGGCAGGTGAGGAGGGAGGGGAACTTGACAGGACAGCAGGGTTACCAAAATAAAACATGAAACACAACAAAACATGGAAACATGTACAGTAACACTGGGTATTTATTACTATTTAACAAGAACTAACTGAACTAAACTACTAAAATGACAGACCATCACAAAAAAATATGGGATAGTTTTTAAATATTTTATCTCTCATTTTTATCTCAAGTCAACAAAAAAGTGATGCAAACTTCTTCATACTATAACAGGCTAAAAATGCATCAAAGACAACCTTCTCTGTGCATTTAAATTCCATTATGAAAGATGAATTAAACAACAACATGATGTAAAGGTTTTGAAAATGAACATCAAGCATAAATTTTCCCACTCTTCAGTAAAAATCTGGCTTTGAAAGCACCTTCTAAAAAATGAAAAAAAATGACCAGTGATTATGTGAGCACTCAGTCACACACACACACACACACACTCACACACACACACACTCCACATCTTGTCGCTCTGTTTTCTGCACTCCATCCTGCTCGCTGGATCAAACGGGCATTCAGACGTTCATTCTGCCGCCTAATGAATGGCACACACCATTTTTTTCCCTCTGTAATTATCGATTTCAAAGTGGCCTTGCAAGCATCATCAGTCAGAGCCTCCTTCAAGTACGGCAATTATTATATTACTGTAACCATGGTGATTTATTTGCAGTAGAAATTTATTTATGGATCGGAGTGGGAGGAGGATCAGTGAGTGTGTGTTTGTGGGAGTGTGTTTGTGTCGACTGAGTAGTGTGTCGTTGAGAAATTAGTTAAATTTCTTCTCACACACATTTGCTTTGACTTCTGATCTTCAGCACTCGTACATGCATGTAAAGTACATGAAGAATAAACAATATTCTGTACATTAATATAAATGCAATTTTTTAAAGCTATTTTATTGTAAACAGTCAAGTTTTTTTCTTTGTGTATCTGTTCATGTAAAGAATAATATACAGAAATTAAAAATACTCTGACTCTGTTATTCTGCTTCATTTCCAGTCTGATGTTGAACAAAAGCTGACATGCATCCAAGTTCTTGAACTCTAATTATGATTATAGTGCTCTATCTAGTGGCCATAAGTGGTACTGCATGCACCTGTAAGTCACTTCTTTACACTTAATTTCTGAAAGCAGACATGAATGCAAATGACTGTTTTCTATTTTTATAAGAATAAATCCACTGTTCTCACATATATTATATGACAAAGCTTAATTTTTCGGCAGAAATAAATATTTTTCATTCCACAAATCAGTATAATAATTGCAGATATTACATTTGTTTTAATGTAAGACTGTATGACAATGCACACAACACATATAAAGACAGGTGAGCTGTTTTGTGTCTCAGTATTCTGAAGAGATTATGTCAAAAACATTGGTGCATTTTTAAAGCACCGTTTTGCGTTATGAGAGTGTGCCACCATCTTTCTTTACACTTGCATTTTCAACTCATCTGATTACCTCGTTTACACTTTCTATTATTGCACAAGAACAGTCCTCATGGCCACGGTTCATAAAAGTTGGACTTTCAATAAATGTTGAGGCTAACAGAGACAGATTGAGCAAAGACTGGAAAAAGAAGAAGCAGCTGAAGCAGAAATATTCCCACTTTCAGTCTCTAGCATATTTGAAACTCTGAAAACACTTGATTACAAAACACGGGGTTAATTTTTTCAAACTCTGCAAAGCTCCATTTAGAGCAGCAGCTCACATAATGCAGCTGTATGCCAGAGTGAGTAGTAATCTTCATGAGTGCCTCTTTAAGAGGCTCTTCTGTAATCTGGATCTTGGCTTCAGAGAAATTGCTGCTGCAAAGCTGCTATTGTCTGTGATTTTAATAAGGCTGGGCTTTTGGGCCCCTGGGTGTCTGGAGCCACGTCTTTGAAATAAAAAGGAACAAAACGTGCACAAAAAAGCACAAAGCCAAATATTAAACAACATGAGCCACCTCCAGTTAAAGCACCACATGCATTTATTAATAAGTCCTACCTTGATAAAGGCCACAAGAGGGCAGCATAGCGCAGCGAATAGCCTCCATGTTGCACTGTCATTGAAAAAAAACAACATTCACTGACCTACTGATGGCTGTAGCACAATAATGGACATAATAGTTTGTTCTATAATTAAATGTTACAGTATAAAGATAACAAATGAAAAAAAGGGTGTTAAATGTGACCGGCAGAATATTTACTCTGTGTCACACTCTGTGTCAGAGGTATGAAAATGTGACCTTTGCAAAACTAAAGGAAGAGAAGCAGAATAAGTACATAGATAGATTTAAAAAAATAAAATATCATAGACAGTTATATGCAGTCCAATCACGGAAACAACGTCAAGAGCAGAATAAATCCCCATTTCAGCTCACAGGAGTGACTGTCGAACTGAGAGCACGGTCACTTTTAAGAGC
>JAPZDZ010000017.1:8392906-8405991 GCA_029783805.1 Acanthurus tennentii | reverse complement strand
AAACGTGGCCTTCACTTGAGGAAAAGAGGGAAAGCTATATTTGGGATATTAGGAATACTGACATTCCTGACAAACAATAAATTTCCCTCTTTTCAATTGTCATGAACAGAGAGTTTAGCTTTAGAAACCTTTTTTTTTTTTAATGGGCTGGAATCATGTTTATTTCTGCATAAATCTGGGCTCCACTGGAACTGGATTGTTTTGCAACCAGCCCCAAGTGGCCATTTGAGGAACTGCAGTTTATTGCACCTCATGCTGGTTTAAGTTTCAGCCCTGAAGGTTTTGCCTCGCGAAGGTATGTGAGTTTTTAAAAATATTTAAACAAAACATCAGTTTTTTTTTCTATCATTAACCAATATTTGAAATTAAATCAGAACAGAAATGTGGCTCCACACTTCTGAGTCAAATTGATGAAAATAGTTCAACTAGTTCAAAAAAAGTAAACTTAAGTTTTACTTTTAATAATTTCTAAAATGTCTGTGTTGAATGTATTTTAGATTTATGGAAATTTAATAACAGAAATGGAAAATATTGTTTATAATCATGTTTCAATTAGGGTATAATTACCTGAAAAAAAGCACCTCTAATATTTAGACAGATATGCATTTTTTACAACAGACTTTGCAAAAAAATGTGATTTTTTTTCTGGTGCATCACTTTCTTATCATGACCATCCATGTTAATCGGAGCTGTAGTCGATTAATACCTTTGATTCCTGCAGAGTCATTTGACCAAAGAATGAATTCTTATTTTGCTCATTTTCATTGCAGATACATTTAAATATTAGTGGATGTTTTTTAATTACTGTTTTTTACTTTTTTTGTCCTGTGTGACACGGAGGCAAGCTTGCAAATTAAATAAGCACGCGCATAATTTGCAAAACTAATCAAACTCAGTGACAAGATATTAAACAAACTAATACGTCATGTACGCGACATAAACACGATTTGAACTGAATCAGTTTGTTCATTTTGGATTTATTAAACTTTCACATCAGCCTCTTTGGTTTTTAAATGATACTTTCCCCAGAATCTGAAAAATGTGGTTTATAAACCCCCCCTCAATACAAAAAAAAAAAAAAAAAGCAGGGCGCCAATCAAATAGCACAGTCGCCATAGCAACAGTTCTACCAAATCAAATGGTGGAGCGGCTGCTGCTGGGTGGTGTCTGTCACAAGCACACAGTCATTACCTGCACCCTCGTCCCTTTGTATCGCAGGCAATCACAGTCTATTCACAGTCTGCAGAGAGCACGCCGCCTTTTTCTCCCCCAGAAAGTGATCGAGAGAGAGAGACGCAGCGTGACGCTTTCGCCCGTGACAAGTTCAGACCCCTTTCCTCCTCCTCCACCCACCTCCTCCTTGTCATTGATCGGAGAAGGGGGGTGGGGGGGGCTCCTTTCACCTCACCGAGCGCCTCGCCGCCATAGAATCAAGTCCAGGCTGGTCAAGTGAAAAACAGCCTCTGTCTCGCAATCATGCACTGCAGTGAGTCTGCTCCGTAATGACGGGCGGAGGAGCGCCATCACCCGAGTCTCTGCTCATGGAGAGAGATTCAAATTAAGGGCATTTAGGTGACACAGAGCCTCATCACTCTGCACCGCGCTGGCTGGAGGGGATATAAAAGTAATTTCTTCACTCCCTGATCCTCCATCTTCCTCTAAAAGTAGGAGCCGGTGCAAAAGTTCCAATAATGCGTTTAACAGGGTGATTGAGCTCTTTTTTTTTTTTTTTTTGCAGACTGAGACATTTTCCTCAAACGTGTCATTTCGCCTCATTGAACCGCTCTTCTCTCGGACACTTATGACCATTTTTCAGTCGCCAGGCAGCGCAGCTCGGCATGATGGGAACATCTCATCGATGCTCAAAGCCGGGCTTTTCTTCGACCCGATTCTGCATGCAAATCAAAGCTGGATCAATCTGGGATTGTCTGATGAACTAATTATGCTGTAATTGTTCTGGTCTAGACCGCTGATCCTCCGCGTGAGAGCGGCTCTTTGTGTCTCTCCAGTGTTGATTGAGGATGATAATTGGGTTTTTTGATTGGCAGAGGGGCAATTTTGATCTCTCTTTTCATTCTTTGCCCTCCTGCACATGTACATGCAGACACACACACACACACACACACACACACACCCTTCTGTTCTTTCTGTATTGAATGCCAGAGACGAATCCATCCTGCAGGCCCGACTGTAAACCGGTGTGGAAACCTTTAAACAGGTTACGGAGGGTTAAATAATGAGACAGGACGGCTATGCATTCGCAATTAGTGCATTTGCATAACTTAATTGAGTGTTTTTGGTGGATGGGTTGTCATTAGTCCCCCCCCCACATCTCTGCTAGCATATGCAGAGAAGAGGTGCCCCCCCTCAAAGGAAACCTGCACCCACATTAGAGGAGCAGTGGACGTGAACGCATGCACCGACATGACAGCAGCTCAGTTCGTCTGAGGGTTTGTTTCTCTCTTCCTCTCTCCTCTTCTTCTCAACTTAACCCCACTGTTTTCTCCTCAATATGAGTCAGGTTATAAGAGCCATTACCCAGAATCCCCCACAACTGACCAGGGTCACGCAGGAGAAACAGAACTCGACTGTGTCTCTTTGAAGTCAGGTCAGCCAAAACAAATGTGTGACCCCGTCGGAGAGGTAATGATACCCTGTAATGAGGCCGTGTTATTACAGTAAAGCCTCTCTCAACTTTTTGACTCTTTGACCTTTGACCTGTGAGGCCACGACCAATCAGACGGCCCCTCCCGCTTGTAATAAAATCCAGGTTGTTGGCTTGCAGCTGAGTCACTGACCAGAGCTTGAAGTCTTTGTTGCGAGTGATCAGGACGGATTAAAGGGATCAGTTCGCTCAAATCTCAGAAACACATGGTTCATTTTACTGTGGATTAACTCTTATGCTGTGTTTCCATTCTGACTCTTTAAAAACCATTGTGCAAGTTTTATGTCTGCTGTTCAAAGTGCGGATCATTTCATTTGAAAAACTCTCAGATCTCATTTTTTAATTGGAAACACTTTTTTTTTTATCAGAGGTTGCAGCCTCAAGTGGTCTTTTGCAGAACTGCAGATTTTTGGCTTTTTCCTCAGTAAATTAATCTGACAAACTTTCCCTTTAAGTACAGTATGTAATTCTGTCTTTGCAAAACTGAAGTAAAAACAGATGAATCTGCGGTTGTGCATGCTGCAAAAAGAAATGTGCTTGTCGTGGTCAAATTACGGGGTTGAAGGAACACAGAAGAAGAAAAGTTCACGAGGCGACATGTCAGCGGGATTGAAGAGAATGACATCGCCGGGACGTTTACGAGCTGCAGACAGAGAAAAAAGGTGCCATTTTAGAGCCATTAAACTATCTGGATATGTAGCCTCACAATACTCTCCCCCCCCCCCCCCCTTTTCTCCTCTGCTCTGTCTTTCATTTCCCCCCTGTAAGCACTTAAGTCTCCCCCCACCTCACC
The DNA here is from genome assembly GCA_029783805.1 of Acanthurus tennentii. Taxonomy (NCBI): domain Eukaryota; kingdom Metazoa; phylum Chordata; class Actinopteri; order Acanthuriformes; family Acanthuridae; genus Acanthurus; species Acanthurus tennentii. The sequence continues at coordinate 8,402,533 of JAPZDZ010000017.1, read as the reverse complement.
TTTCCAAACCCGTCGCCACTGCCTTGTTTGCTTTTGTTGCAAAATGTAGCCCCATAATTGTCCAAATCAATGTTTAGCAGCCTCTCTCGCTGTGATTAGGCAGAAAATGAGGTTATGCTGCAGTTGCCATGGTTTCAAGGCAGCAGCTTTTTCTAAAATACCACAAAAAAAAAAAAAAAGATCTCCAGAAAAAGCCAGAAACTGACACGGTATAATGAACTTGAATTAAAGCAACTTTTGTCTCAGTGTAGATTTTAATTACGCAGCGTTTGTCTCTGACAGAGGGAACGAGGAGGGAGGAAAGAGGAGAGAGAACGAAACAAGGGGGTGAAAAAAAAGGGGTGGAAAGCCGAGTTTATGTGCCAGAGCGCTAATTTGATCCATTAAGGGATGTGTGTGTGTGTGTGTGTGTGTGTGTGTGTGAGAGAGAAAGAGTGTGATGTGCAACCTGCCTGGTGAATATAAAGTCTCGTTCTCACCCATCATGGCGCGGTGCAAAGGGCGAGAGTCGTGTCTTGTTAAACTCCAGGCTTCAGCTGAGGAAAATCTAATTAGTCTAATTAGGCGTGTGCAACAGTCAACATGAATGGCTTCTCCTTTGTGACTTTCCACGCGAAAGAAAAAAGTGAGAAAATATGCTTCCTCCTCGGAAAGAGTGTGAAAATATGTGCAGACGCGTTGATGTAATCGACAAATCCACATCCTACCTCTGACTGCGACGCGTGCAGCCTGATTTCTTCCCTCTTAACCTGCGCCACCATCTTTTTCATGCCGCTGATGATATAATAACTCCTTCATGGTTGCTTTTTTTTTCCCGATGGAGCTGCTCCAAAAAGTAAATGATTAACACAAAACATCATCCACTTGCATAACAAGATGCATTCAGTCAGCCTCTGGCACTTCAACAACAGCTTTTCCTGGAGTGTTCAATCAGAAAAGGATTCATTTCTTTGGAATAATGCATGACATTTGACAGCTGTATCCTCACTCCAGAAATATCTCTCACACACAAACACATAAACACATGCACACACACACTCACTCAGATCACAGATGTTTCTGATGTGTTGGAAATGATGACATGCATCCGAACTTGTACATCATGTGAAGTTTTGCACTCTTTCACTTTGCGTTTTGGGAATCTGGCTCTTATTTTGAAGGACCTTTAATGTTTGCAGCAGCAGCACAAACAGAATTGCAAAGAATCAAAAGAATTTGCAAAATACGATCTACAATGCACATTTTGTTTTGTTCACGTCTTGTTATTGACTTTCAGCTGACAGAGTCCAACAGAATAAAACCCTGATAAGTTTTCTTTATCTCACACTGGAGGCCATTGTGCATAAAAGCTGGAAATCCCTCGTGGGGAGATTTTATAAGAATGCAGCTGGATGTTTTCAAGTGCATGCAAAGTAAAGTGTTTTTTTTTCATATGTTTTATGGTAAACGCTTTAAGCTGTGTTTAAAAAACATCAGGCGACGGCAACTGAAGTCACATAAAACACATGCAAGATAAATTAAAGATCCTGCAGGAAAGAAAGCAGGAAAAACTTCAGGAACAATTCCTGAGGATGAACTATCGATATCAAGCTTTCTGCTTGAAATCCTTCCGAAGCCTTTAAGGTCGTATTCTGTGTTTAACATTGTGCACAGCGAGGCACTTCAGACGGGTCAAACACTCGGCTGAACTGAGCTCGACCCGGTGCTGAGCCCTGATTTTGGGCCACGGGTTCTGCCGGCTGGGGTTAACACGGACGGCTGAGAGTTTCCTGGGTCACTTGTCCAATATGAAAGAGGTCAAAGGGATCGTTTTCAGCAGGCTTCAGGGGAGTTTCACTGATAGTGAGGATGGGAGTTAATACACTGAATGGAGTCAAACTGTCAGCGCTAACTTTATAATCTGCTGCAGTGTTTTAAGAGCACTGATGGATATCTGAGCCAGAAATACAGTAAACCGCATGTTCACCATGTTGGTTTACTGGACTGATGAACATTAACTAGTCCAGCTTCCTTTTATGTTTACAGTCCTGCACACTTTGTCTTCTCCTGCACTCTTTATGAGAAATAAGGTAGCGGAGCTTCACAAAGTCGTCGAAGTGTAATAAGCTCCAGAGTACAATGAGCATCTCGCTGTGTCCATAGATCATGGCGCCTGATGATGGCTGTTTTGCTCCGAATAACTGTGATTATTCCAGACAACAATTCGGGCAACTTTGGCAACACTTGTAATTCATAGGCGAGCGCCTTTAGCTATTCGATTTGAGCTTTTCAGCAGCGGCGCACAAAAGAAATGCAATTTTGCAGCATGAATATTATACCTGAGATCTGAAATGAAATCCTCATGCTGAATGAAAGTCATATTTTGTGATTGCGAACGCTATCTCTCGTGCTCTACTTGAGCAGCTACACACACACACACACACACACACACACACACACACGCCCACTGGCAGGCAGCGAGGGCAGGTTTTTATGAGTAATCCTTGCTACTGATTCAGGGCCTGTAATTGTAAGCAGCGCAGCAGGAAGTGAAGCAAGTCTCAGCTATTGACCAGCTTCAGTCTCACACTGAGCTAAAACACAGGGGTGGTGGCACTGCCGCTGAGAACATGTCAATTTTGCTCTTTAGAAAAGGGGCGCTGCTTGAAGACTGAAAGCAAATCAACACGGCTATCGACCCAGACAAGCCAACCCTGTAAATTGCACTCAGAGAGACAAACAAAACAACAAAAACCATCTCTGGGCTTTTATTGATGGCCAACACTTTGGCTAGCACGCCTTACTTCCAGACGAAGATAAGACTAGAAAAGACTCCAAAGAAAGGCTTGATAGACCGTTCAGACTCGTACAGTTTGCACTTCAGCAGTGTTTTAGTTCATAGACGCCTGTAAACCGAAGTGTTCTCCATTTTTTTACAATGAAAAAAATCAAAAACTTCTTTTGAACTTCTGCTGCTTTTGCAACACCATTATTCCAACACCATCACAGGTGAAGGTGTGGTAAAAAAAAAAAAAAAAAGCATGCTCTTTAAAAAGAGGAAGTGACATCACGGAGTCAATAATCAACAGGAGAAGTGTTGTGCAAACACTGAAGAGAGGCATTGTTGTCAAACCCGTCTGCTCTCAGGACAGACAACGGCTCCTTTCATCCTGATGGGGAGCAGATAACATCAGAGTCTCCCTGTCTGTGTGTTTTTGTTGCAACACTCCGACATCTTTTACATTCTGTTCTTTTGACACGTTACAATGTGAAGACACACCGAGGCCTCCGTCGTGCCGTCCACTGTGTTCTTGTTCTCTGATATGAACGGGATCTGTGCAGAGAGGAAGGAGCCACCTTGAACAAACAGAGGAGCTTCTCTTTGCAGCATTCACACGTGGTGATTTAAAAATGTTCGGTATGTCAGCGTGCGGATGCAAACTGTGCTTGTGAACTGGTTTATTTTACTCAATATGTAAAAGTTTAGTGGTAAAATACTCTAATATCACTGAGTTTGAGATTTATTTCAGAAAGCATCAGCTCTCTATGAGCATATGACCGAAAACAATCATAACATCTCCTGTCACAGAGTCATTGTCCTCCTGTTCTCAGACCATGTTTGCACAGAGACACCTGACATGTACAAACCTCTAAATGTAGGTCATGAGGAGACTTTCTCAGATGGTCAAACGCTCTGGAAAACACCAGTAAGTTATGGAGTATTTTCCCCAGAGATCAAGACTGAACCAACATGCTCAAATGTGAAATATGTATGTTTTTCTTCTGTGAAACCGATAATGAAATAAAGAAAATCATAAAGTGCATCAGGAGAGTTTTAAAGATGAAGAAATCCTCATCATGGTGATTAGCAGGAAATATTCTTGTGCAGACTGTGACAAAATGAAACTGTTGGCTCAAGTTCAAGCTTAGTATTTATGTTATTTAATCAGGAAACAAGAAAAGTGAACAAAAAACAATAAAAATACATAGATTAGGATGTAAACTGGCACAGTGGTGGAGATGCAGGCCATGTAACTGCACTGACTCTGGATCAGTTCTGTCAAATGTTCCCAAAATTAATCTGCACAAGTAAATCCAAAAAACCCTGATTGCAATAAAAAAGCATTGTGTTTTTGTGTTTCCTTAAAAAACTGGAGCAGCTCTCCATTTACAATCAGGATTTGAACAACGTATCACAAATTTTTTTCCTGCACACCTGCTGTTAGACAGACTGCATTTAGGTCAACATGACTGTGCAGCCACTTCTCATGATTTCTGGTAAACGAAGTCCTTCAAAATGTTCCAAATTTCACCCCAGCGGTCTCTCATCGCGGCCACTTCGGAGCTGCTGAAGTGCAAAGAGTGCAGCAGCCATGTGAGCGTGCAAAGTTCACAAACCACAGTCTCTTTTTTTTCCAGAGACAACAACAGCTGAGACACCTGTGGCACGTCAGTTCATTCTGCAACAGTCTGAATGCACGAGAGTCCGTGTTAAACAAGGTGTCATCCTCTGATAAGGGAAAGGAAATAAAAAAGAGGACGGATACAGTTTTTTTTACCCAGCTCACCACACGGTTTTAATGTTGTATGACTGTAGCAGCTGCTGAGTCAGCACTTGTCCAAAAACTAGCATCACACACACATCTCAGTGGCTCTGCAAACACACACACACACACACACACACACACACACGGCGTCAAACCAGGTATGAAATCATGTTCTCTCTTAAAAATTTAGCAGCCAGGGATTATGGATGAAGGACGCAGCCACTGTGGGATTCGCTAGTTAGGAATCATTCATCTTTTTCTCCTTGCGTCTCTCTATTTTCTCTCTCTGTCCTCACACCTTTTCCCCCTCCTCCCCCCCTCCTCCCCCCACCACACACACACACCTTGTTTATTAGAGGATGAAACAAGAGGCTAAAAAGGCTGTCAGCCCTTCCTTGTTCCCTCGTTCTGCACATTTCGGATGAATTACAGCGGCAGTGGAAATAATTGCTTTGTCCCAATTATGAATCCATCTGCTGTGAGGGCTTTCAGATTTGATGTGTGTGTGTATGTGTGTGTGTGTGTGTAAGGGGGGGGGGATTCCCGAGAGCAATATCAAACAATGTGCGGGAATAAGTGCACAGGAGCTCGTCTGAGGCCATTAATATCCATAAAGGCAATTTCACAACACACCTAATGACATAAAATGACAGACAATAAGGGTAAGGTAATTAGGGTGTGTGATGTGTGTGTAGAGGTGTGGCGTATGTGTGTGTGTGTGTGTGTGTGTGTGTGTGTGTGTGTGTGTGTGCAGTAGGATTAGAGCTGGGAAAAAGTTTCACCATTATGTTTTTATTTACCCAGCAGTCCTTCTGTCTGTCCTGTAAAATAATAAAACTTTAAAGGACGATTTAGACACAAAATGTGACCTTTGGGAAATAATTTAAATCCTCAGTATGTTATTTCTTCCATTAGAGGCCTCTCAGTCAAAACAATAATAATAAAAGATGTAACTTAATGATGTCATAAATGCTTTGGAATCATGGGAGTTGTTGTTTTTATCGTTAAAGAGCCACAAATGCTGATGAAAATGAAAAATTGTGCTTCATCACAACAACAGTAAACAGTAAAGAGGCCAGTTTGCAAAATGCCGTCATCACTTTCTGATGCGTGATTTGGTTAAATTTGTTTACCCATGAGTCATTGCAAAGGGAGGGGTCAAAGAGATATGATGTAATTGACAGGTACAATATGAACACACCTTAATCTTGTGAAGAACATTTGGGGTAAATTAAATACATGACTTAGAGAATACATAACAAAGACTTCCACCTTTTTTAGACGTTTAAAAAGAAAATGTGACATTTTATGACTTTGAAAAACTTTTTAAACTAAGTTTTTTTCAAGGTCAGCTCGATTCAAAACATCCTGAAGGCTCCCGATAAAAATTTTCAATTAAAAATTGCAATTTTTGGATCAAACCTATCAGATCGAAAGCAAAAGTAGGCCTTCTAATTATGGGGGAAATGCCCCTAAATGTTAAACTATGACCCAATAAAAGTAATTTATTAAAAATTGCTTAAAGTTATTAATGCATTAAGATGGAAAGTTCATCACACTTTATGTTGTTATATCTAAATCAATGTTTTTTTAGCTAATTTTTGGTTGTGTGCATACATTATCTTTAAAATGACTTTCAATGTTACCAGGTGAATAAATGTTGAGAAAATTTTTAAAAATCAGCCTTCAAAATTTTGTGAATTTAACAAAGATGCTGTAATATTTTAGAAGAGCTCATTAACAAATGTTTAAACTCAAGTTCAATTACTTAAATTATTAATATGATTTTAATATACAATGTCTATTTAAGTAATAGTAGTAATAATTTGGATACAATCCTTTTGCCTTTAGTCTGTTACAGTAGTTTTAACATGAAGGATGTATGAAAATATTTTATATGACTGAGCAAGTTTATTGTTGTGTTTTTGTATTGATTTAACAGCATTCAAGACTTATAACACTCTGTTATGTTGTTTTATTTGTTATGATCAGGAAAATAAAAAGTTCAATACTTTATTGGAATTATTGGTCATTCTTTGCCAGTTTTGCTTTTTCAGTGTAAATTTATACAAATACAAGAAAAAAACTGTGCCAGATTACAGATTGAGGACCTGACAGCAAAAGCAGGTCCAGAAAATAACCTTTATTTATTGAAAAATGTTTAATTAGATTTTCATAGTCGAACTTAACTTTGTTTTTGTTAAAACTTTATCAAAATTTAAAACTGGACAGAAGCATTACAGAGGAAATAAAGTTCACTTTAATGAGTCAGTTCATTAAGCCAAAGTCCTGTTGCGGTGATGCGGTGTCGGTGGGGGTTGTAGTTTCCTGGAGTGCCGGAGTCGCTGTGATTTCTTCCGGGTTCCTCTCGGTTTGTTTTGTTTGGGTGTTTTAGCGGACGGCGCAACATGCCGCAAAGTCTCTGACAGCAGCTGTAGTTTCTTCTCTAACGTACATGAGATGAGAACAAATAAGATGTCTTGTGAGTTTTTACACACCGGATCAGCTCGGTAAACGTGGATCCTGACTGCACCGTGATTTCACTCCTGACCTGAGACACCTGTTGCTCCAGTTTCGACGGACAGGTGCCTCTTTCATTCCTCCTCGGCTCGCGCGGGGAGCAGCCCTGGACCGAGACACCACCGAAACTTGGATCGATCTCCCGTTTATTGACTAAATCAGAAGTGTTTCACAGCCGGTATGAAAGTCACGGTGACTTTCGGGGACACTGCCGTGGTCGTGCCCTGTAAAAGTGGATGGACCGTCCGGGATTTGATCGATCAGGCCACGCGGAGATACCGCCGGATCGCAGAGCAGGTAAATATTATTAAAAAAAAGAAATTAAACTTTTAAAAACTACACATTCTTCTTCTTCACTTCGGGACTTTCCCGCACTTTGTTCCCGCACGTGCCCACATAAAGTTATTGATTCCTCTCATTCCTGACATTTTGGAAGCGCGAGCTCCCATGTAACCTGGCAGACGTGTTGGTCACGTGACAGCTTCAGTTATGACATTCATAACATCAGAGCTGTTGCTCAGGAGCTGCACCGTGGACTCATGGTCCTTTTTATCGAGACTGTGACTTATTTTGTGACTAAAACTGAGTAACTTTTGGTCTGTTTTGTGTTTCTGTGTCAAACAGGTGAAAGTCTCATTTAAAACAGGTTTGATTTCTGTTTAAGTGGTTTGTTTTGTTGCTGTGACAAAAGAGGCACCAAACCTCTCATTAAAATATCTTATCATGATGGCTCTCTCTGCACTCACACACACCTTTATTTTGCTTAATTTGCTTAAATTTAGAGCAGGATTGTGTGTCTAATGCATCATGATGTGGCACTTTTTAATGATCAGCAGCCACTTTTTAAAATCCAGCAGAGAGCAGTGAGCAAGAGGTGTGACTGTCACAAACCACGGCTGGAAGACATGTTTGTGCATGGCCGCCCTGAACTTCCATGCATATGCACATCTGGATGCACAAAGCTTTGGACCCTTCGTTTTAAACACAAAGATGTAAATCCCTTTCAGCTCTCTGCTCCCTGATCATTAATCATTCTGCAGAACTGACCTTTTATGAATCAGCAGCTTTGTATATGCACGCTGTCCCCGTGTGATACGGTGTGTTGATGTGCGTTTTCTCGCTTGTGTGCGGCCGTGAGCGGCCTCGGCCTGTCTACCTGCACAATAGCTTCCTGTTTAAGCTCTGGTATCTCAGCGGGCAGGTGGAAGTTTACTGTTTGATGTCGTCAATGCGGCCGCAGTCGGGAGACGTGCGCTGTGGACAGGGGGCCTTTGTCCTCTGAGTGATTGGGGATTAGGACTGGTGACAGGCCCCAGTCTTATCGGGCGGCCGGGCCCCTCTCGGCCCACCCACGCACCCACATCCTGGGCAAGCAAGGCGAGGGGCCGGCTCCTGGAGATGTGAGGTGCTGCAGAAGCAGAAGCAGGGATGGGAGGACCAACTGGGTGCCTTGATGATTGGATCGATTGCCTCCACTCAGTGAGCCAGCACACACACACACACATGCACACACAGAGGATCTCATCTTCCTGTGTGTGTGTGTGTGTGTGTCCCCTGAGCTGTCATGTCTCTGCTCTGCTGACAGCCACGGCCGTGCCCACACTCTGCCCGGCGGTCCCTGTTGATTTTTCAGCGAGACATGCGGCGGTGCACAAGCTGAAGTAGGCTAAACGCGAGCGTGTGATCAGAATACACAAGCACCCTGATTGCTCCTCACAGGGCATGTTAATTAGGAGCCGCTGCTAGACGCTGACTCAGCAGTCTGTTGCATTTTTTAAAAAAAAATTATTTATATTTTTTCCCTTTTAATGGAGGCAGATCATCATGAGGACAGTCCAGCATCGCCGCCGCTGCCAGAGACAGGAGCGAGTAGACCTGGGCGGACGTGCCGGCTGCTCCTGCCAGCAGAATCCACTTAGTGGCCACATTAACCACACGTTCCTGCACCGGCCGGTCTCACCGCTGACAGCAGGGACAGTGTCAAAAAAAAAACAAAACAGGGTTTAATCACTGAGGAGGTGTGTGTTGGTTTGTAGCCACGTGCACGGTGAGCTGGCCTCTGCAAAGCATGTCTGCGATGACATGTGGACCTCCTTAATTAGCAGTTTATTTTAATGTGATCTCAGCTGGGACTTTAAACGTGTTAAAATGTGCTTTCGTCTCCACCGTTGGGGAAACAGTTTTTTCATGAGCCGACAAAGACTCTAACTAGTCTGCGTAAGGAAAACTACTGCTCATTATACTCTGTGATTTGTAAAACGGGAGTTTGTGTGCTGTGTGATGGTGTCAAAAGAGGAGTTGTGAGTCGAGTAAAGATTCAGAATACATGTCATAGGAGATATATAAGTGTAATTTTTAAATTTAATCTCAACTCACATCCATCTGTCATCCATTATACCCAATTTCTGTGAAAAAAATTGACTTTTCTAGGCTGCTTCTATGAAGTTTTCAGGGATTAGTCTACAAAAAAGCAAAAAATTGTGAATCTGATCATCACGATTTCCCTAAAACAAATGTCTGAAATTGCCTGCTTTGTCTGATGTACAAATTTATGAAGATTTAAATTGATTTTAAGCAGAAA
>JAPZDZ010000017.1:8229010-8239448 GCA_029783805.1 Acanthurus tennentii | reverse complement strand
TTTCATTGTATCACCATCAAACCGTGCACGGACCCTCGAGACGTACAGTTGTGCATTCGGTTTGAATGGGACCTTTAACATCCTGCAATACTTTCTTTGGCTAAAAAGTTGTTGTGATGTTGTTTATGCTAAAAGTGCCAAAAAAAAAAAAAGTTCGCCTGGAACAAACAGAGAGTGTTTATGTGAGCAAAGTCTCTCAATACGATGCCAGAAGTTTTAATTTACAATGTCGACGAGGCTTTTTACAGATCACCGCTTTTAAAAATAGAGAAACAGACAGCGAGTTTCCCTGACAGCCCAAGCCGACGGAGACCTGACTTTTGGATTTACTTACTCCGTAGCTAAACACGCGTGTCACTCAGCACTGGAAACAGCACACAAGATGGAAAACATTTGAATGGGCCTGTGAAAGGTGAGCAGCCCTCCCTCTTCTTTTCTCCTCTCTCTTTATCTCCCCCCTCTCTCTCTCTCTCACTTTCTCTCCCTCACTCCTCTCCCCCGGCTCCCCGAGGCCCTCGTGTCGCCTTACCCAGGGGTTTAGCCCCTAATCACCCAGAGCTAGTGGGAGGGGAACCGGAGACTTCCAGCTGGCTGCCTCGTTACTGCGGACCCCCGGGACACACACACACACACACACACACACACACACCCACACACACATTCCTACACACACAAGCTAAACTCACACAACCTCATATATGCTTACCGAGGCATTTGCTGTTATCTCTTGGCATCTCTCCATCCACGTCTCCCCCACCACTCGATCCTGCCAAGGCCACAGCCCCGCCAAGTAAACTAAAAAACAGGAGGAGGCTTAATGCGAGGAAGGGCCGGATCTCTGGCACGGCGTCCGCTCTAAACCGGTTTAAACCAGAACTAGACACGGTCTTATATTTAAGCATTTATACTGTTTATGTGTTTGATCCTCTGTGTTTGTGTTTCTTCACTGAAGGTGTCACACAGTCCTGAAACTTTCTGGTTTCTCACAAACAACCGTGTTTCTCTTTCAGGAGGGATCCATATGATTACCCCACCCACTCCAGACCAGCACCGAGAGAGCCGGTCCCCTACCCCGGCCACTACCATGACCACCCGAGCCGTGTGCCGCTCCCCCAACACAACAGGGCGCCCAACAACCCTCGTTCCTACCCCTCGTCCCCTCGCGGGGGTCAGCAGCACCGTGGACCGCTGAGGCAGGACGTCCCCCCATCGCCCACCGCAGGCCGCAGGGGAGGGCGACCTTATTACGAAGCCACCGGGGGGCGAAGAGACCCGAGGGAGCGCTACACCAGCCCCGAACGCTACGACTACAGGGACGGACGACAACCTGACCCGAGACGGAAGAACCCCCTGATCGGTGCCGTGTGAAGAGTCAGACATCCTGATGATTTAAACAACTCCAAATTCAAGTATTTTACAGATTTTTAAATCATAATATCAGCAGTCGGTGGGTGCTAATGTGGATTAGTGGACTTTTGCCATAATAATCAATCTGATCAGGAACTTTAAAAGCAATAAGTGACAAGCGTAGAGGCTGAAAATGTTATTTTTTAGGACCGTCTGCTCAGAAGTGTCTCCTAACAAGTGTTAAGGACTCCTGTGTGTGTGTGTGTGTGTTTGTGTACATGTTCGCAGTTTGCCAACGTTTATAAGAACGGGATCTTATTTTGACATAGATTTTATAATGTAGAACTGGAAGTAAATTAAGAGCAGTTAAATTAATTACATAGATATATAGAATAAACTTAAATGTTTGTACAGAATCAACTTTGTTCCAGCTGACTGGACTTGGAAGAAGTGCTGACTTGCATTTTGCACAAGCTGATCAAACTGAAGGAAATGAAGAGGGATCACCTTGACCAGAACCGGAACGACCAATCAGAGCAGACACAGGAAGTTAAAGTGGACAAACAGGAAAGAGGAAGCAACCCCTTCAAAGTATCTTCTTGTCCTTGATGTCGTGTCGTTTGGACTTCCTTTACATCCTGTTCTTGCATTTAGATGTTTGGGTTTTTTTGCCTTTGATTGTCTGGATGTGGTCGTGGCTGACACTGTATATTTTTTTAAACATATAAATGCGATTTAAATGAGTTTATTTGTGATATTTTTGTGGTGTAGCTAATGAAATGTATAAATCTCGACTAGAAATATAAACTGTGTGAGCAGTGCAGCTAATAAAGATCTTAATTAATGAACTAAACTTTAAACATGTCATCGCTAACCTGCACTGAAAACACTCCGAATGTGTCGCTGGTGGTTTGATTTGAAAAATGCTGTCAAATAAACACATGATTTTTTCTTTTTTTATACAAATATTTTGCATTAAACGTTGTGAAATCCTCTCCCTGCTGCACCGATTCATTCTGGCCTGTGCATATTTAAAAATCTCCCTTCAAAACTGTGACAACACCATGAGTCATCACTTTAAAAATTCATTACAGTATTCATCTTAATTCCTCTGAGCACAATCTCCAGATAAATTTGCCCTGTAAAGATGACTGATAAGAGTAGCCAGCGTTCTGATAATGAGTTAATCATCTTCAACAATTAGAGGCTGGGAAATCTCCACTAGAAAATGATTACTGCCCAATTTGCTCTCAGAAATAAAGATGGCACTGATTGGTGAAATTAGACTTGAAATGGGGAATAATTAGAGTGTGGAGAAGGCTTTTTCTATCAGTTAGTGTTTAATTAGCATGGAGGCCATCGGGGACCGGGCCTCTGCTGATCCGTCTCGTCTCCACATTGCTCTGACCCTCTGCCGCCTGAGCTGAAATAAACCTTTCAAAACCGGCCGGCACGATCAATTGTTCTGTTTATCTGCCGTTTAACCGATTTTAAAACAAATTTACTCTTTCAGGCCGCAAATCAATGAGTTTAACCAGCATCAATTAGGCTCAAGTCATCTCGCTGAGAAACAGTAATAAACAAATGCTTTTTTTAAACACATTTTCTATTTCATGCTGTGTTTTTTTTGAAAATATCTTTACAAAGTGTCCCAAACCAGAATAGATCCAAGCTGGAAAAACAGTGAAGGGAAAAGGCTCAGCGGCCGTCTGCTGGCCATCCTGTGATGATAAAACAGGAACAAAACGGGTCAAACATTTCTTGCTGATGCAGTAAAACACATCCGAAGGTGCAAAGCGAGTGAATTTATGATGGTTTTTTGAAATAAAACATAATATAAAGTTGTTTTTTTCTCTATTTTGCAAGAGTTGGCTATCATTTTTTTATATTTGCAGCAGTTTTGCATCAGTTGCCTTCAGACACAAATATTTCAGTCACGTTTCAGCATTTTAAAAAGGTTTTTTGCATGTTTAGCTTCATTAACAGTCACATGTACCATGGCTTTACCATTATCAGAGACATTACTACACCGTGATGAAAAGCCATTAAATGTTGCGGTGCTGAGATCATGTGATGTTAACGCAGTTTCAAGCACGGAGCATTTTAAAAACATCCCTTTGGTGTGCTGTTCAAAGACCTTCCAGTATCTGAAGTTTCAGTGTTTGTGGATGAAAAGGTTGCATTCATGAGCTGCTGGACAGTAAAATCCATGAAGATAAACAATCTGAGGGCCTGAAAAACACCAACATGGAGATGAGACAAACAAAAAAATCAGCTAAAGGTCCAGTGGATAGATTTTCACAGAGATTTTTCATTCATTATTAAAACCGTACCTTTATTATAATAACTAAGCAACTCTTTCGACTGAAAACTCTAAAAAAAAAACTGGTAAGTGGATCTTAAGTAAAGGTCAAGAGTAATTTTATCACACTCTACATTATGTTTGATTCAAGTTGAGAAAAGAAAGCAAAGAAAAAAACTTGCTGAAGATTTGAAAATTAAATTATATTCTAGAGTTTTCAGAAAACAGCTCATGCAAAGTGCAGAAGCTTCAGTTTCTGCATCCGAAGGCCAATCATGACTTTGATTGATCAAACGCCAACACTTAAAGCACCTAAATTCAACCAATATCCAATTCTGACTGACAGTAAAACACCTCAGAGCGTTTTGAGCTGCGTGTTCACTGTAGTTTAAAGAAAAACCAGGCAGTAACAACCTCCTTTAAGTGCTTGTGGTCAGTTTGCTGCCAAAGACGATTAAAAAAACAGCAACTGAACATCCAGGAATTAATTACATCCATTAAACAACGGCTTTGAAACCAGGCTGTCAGGAGTGTTTGGCCGCAACACACATCTCACTGAAACGACTCAACTACTCAGACTACACAAACACTGAGTACAGCAGTGTTTGAGTAATCGGATACTGTGTGGATGTGTTTGTGTGTGTGTGTTCGTCTTGTGAGTGACTCTTTTGTTCTTGGCCATTTTGGAAGAGATGCTTAAGTTCGCTCACATGACACAGTTCGACATATTTTCATGCTTCACACACACACACACACACACACTTGCATGTGAGGCTGTTTTCTCTGACCTCTGATTCCAGCAAAGGTTTCTCTCTCCTCCTTTAAAGCTATTTGTCTATTCTCCGCACCCATCCGCCCTCCAATAAAGTTCCTTTTGACAATCCTGTGCTTTTTTCACTTACATTTTCTTCTTTTGTTATGAGTTTTTTTTTCCTTTTTTGCGTGAATTAATTTGACACCTCATAAGCCCACACTCTGTTGCAGTTCCTGGAAAAGAAGGAAAATGCGGAAGCACGCGTCGTTCCCCAGTCGATTGTCATGAACCGCGGGGTTGTGGGAGAATTCCCCGGTTATGTTCTCTTAGCATTACCTATTCTGCCGGCGCCCCTGTCGAACACCTCAGCTTGTTAGCATGTGTCAATCAAAAGGCTTGCTCTGGGGAGGGCAAAGTGGAGCCGAAACAGTTATCTCCCTCCCACACAGCTCCCCAAAAAGACGGAGCTGGGTGAGATAGACCGAGAGTGACGGAGGAAGGTGTGTGCAGAGGATAAAGAGTGTGTACGGGAACTATACACCCCTCGCGCCGCCAGAACGGAGGCACGGGTGAGCACCCACGGTGACCTCGGCGTGCTCCCCCCGCCCGTCCTCTTCATCCTCTTCATTAAAGGCACATTCCACCGCATTAGCCCGCCGTCCTCCCGTCCTTCACCTGCTGCCATTCATTTCAATTCAGGCCTCGTTAAGGCGATGGAGGGCTCTGAACGGAGAGCAGTCGGAGCGGGCCGAGCGGAGCTTCTCATTTAATTATACAGTTCATTAGAAATCCAGCCCGCCCTCCTCCACCCGGGTCTGAGACGGGCCATGGGAATAGCTGGTGGCTAATGTGCAGTTTAAACGGCCTGAATATGGAGATTGGTCCGGTTATGGATTACAGTTACCCGTTAGCCTGCCCTTCACCCACCTCATTCGCTTTTATGTCTGCTGTGTAGCCTTTTGATACAGTATCACTCAAGCTGGAGTGTGCTCTTTCAGCCAGCATGTTTGTTTGATATTGTTCATGAGCTGTGAAATTGAATTTCCACAGTTGGGCTGATATTGGAAATAATTTCATATCCTGTGCAATATTCTTGCTTGGTTTCACCTTGTGCTGTGTTTAAGACATCCATTCTTTACTTAATGTCTTTTTGTTTTTTTTTTAAGTATTTTTATTATTATTATTATTATCATTTTGCCGAGTCGATACGGCAGCTCTGTTCATTTACACCACATTCAACCCCAGAAGCAGTGTTGGTTTGCTGGCTGCCTGCTCCCTTTGCCCACACACACCACAGCTGAGCCGCCAACCACCATCTTTTACACCCACTGTCGCCATGGCAACGTGGCCGCCGCACCTGGCACAGCCGAGCTGATGACATCGCTGTGGGTCCAATGAAAGGTTGATATATCCCAACGAGGAGAAAAGCTCGTGCAGGGTCACCGAGCTGCTCGTATGCTGATCAAAAACAACTGCAGTCCGTCCTTTTTTTTGTACGCCAACACCGGCGCTAAGTCATGTTTAAGGAGCTCGCAGCTGGAGTCGCCATCTGCATCACATTTTGAGTTAAAAGTGGGAGTCGGTTTAATGTGGCGAGCTCTCGTGGGTTCAGTCAATCAGCGTGAATGTAAACCTTCAGTCACCGAGCTTCATGCACCGTTCTCCTCCTCGTTTCTTGAGGTTCCTTCGGACATATTTGTTTCATTTGACATCAAAAACGTTGGTCAATCAGTTTCAAACCAGAGGATGCAACATCAGTGTGTGACCACTGAACGGTTTATAGGCTTGTGGGCGCCCACCAAAACGAGCTGCTCCCAGGATGCATTGTTTATTTGCTTCCTGTGCTGAGGAGGCTCAGAGCTTGGACTCATCAGACCCCAGCCTGTGGACCCTCTTACCCCGCCGCCAGCCCCGGCATCCAAACCCTCCAGAAGCTTCTCTTTATATATCCTCCCCCCTCCCCGACCCTCTCAGCTTTCCTATCGCTCCCACAATGATAAAACACCCAAAAAACACTGCGCACCCTTGTGCAAACCCAAGGCTAGCTTGTGTGGTTCACTGACTTGTGATGTGGCCAACAACAGCTGAAGTCCGTGACCCCTGGACCCCATCCATCAGGCTTTCAGCACCAACCCTGGCCTCTGACACACACAAAACTTCAGCCAGGGAATGGAAGCACGCAACGGGGAAATGCATCAATGTCACAGAGACACTGGAACCATATAAAATCATATGTGGGCTCTTTGTCTAACACTTGACATGCATACGGTGCAAATGTGTCTGCATGCAAGTTAACACACACCAGCGTGGTTGTGCATGGGAATATATAGTTATAAATGTTTCCAGAGCGCCGCCGCTGCCAAACCGTGGTCTTGTGTGTGTGTGTGTGTGTCCAGACTGAGCTGTCTGTCATGCACACACTCTGATTCTAACATACCTTTCATTTGCTTCAACTGCTGTCTCTCACATACCTGCTCTCTGCTCGGGCTCCCTCAAGCTGTCTCTGCAGACACACACAGCACATCCGCAGCGCTCTGCCCTCACACACATTACCAATATGCGCGGCGGAGGCTCAGCTGACCGCCTGGCAGTCACTGTGAAATTGGCGCCCTTCTCATACAGATGCCAGGTGTTTTGCTTGGCAGTCAGGGGGGCTGGGGTGAGCTTGTGTCAGGAGTGTTGGGTTGCTGTGAACGGCAGGGAAAGGATGGGGTAATGTGTCGTGTGTCCCTGTTAGCTCGACCGCATGGCTAACATCGAGGCCCTGCCAAGCCCGGGAGGAGTTAGTGGCTGCTGAGTTTCCCCTGTGAAGCTGAAAAAAAGGTGTGTGATATATTGTCTCGTCCATAAGCTGAACGAATGTCAGGTGATTTTCCCAAACACCTCTGATGCTTGACGCCACAGGACAATCTTTATACATAAATTAAGGGTTTTGTAGTGATGGGCACAGGAAGTTGTCAAAACCCAAAATTACTTGATGAGTATGAAAAAAAATGCTCTTATCTGGTATGAATATGTTAAAATGTCGGTTTCTCCAAGTTTCTTTTGGACCTAATAAGTCCACTGATTGCTGCTTTTGAACCACAAACATTTTTCACAAGCATTTTATGTCATTAGCGAGGAACGTGACCTTTTCTTTTGACCTACGTGATGTTTTGAATTAAATTTTTAGAAGCATTTCCATACTTTTTGAAAAGCACTTGTGCACTTGGATGCACAAAGTCAGATGAGGAGAGTGACGCCACTTACATGTGTGAAAAATACTAAGCAGGTACAAGAGGCAACCTGCAAAACTGCAGTTCTTTGCATGGCCACTTGAGGCAGGCTTTAAAACCTGCTCATTTCTCATAGACCTCCCATGGTGCAACGCCCACCGTCATACCAGAAATAAGCAGAATTTTAGGAAGAAATACTGAAAACATTACTAAAATCATTTTGCATTTCTATAAATTTGGGGCACTGGAATGAGATTGGAAAGAGAACGTTTAAAATCCATGCAGCAGAGGCAAAGCTAGACTACTTTAAGTCTTTATAATCCCATAATGCTATGTGATAGCATCTTCTGCTAGCGCCCTCCTGCCCCGCAGGTTCCTGGTGCTTCGTTCATAACAAAAATAAACTGACTGTGACAAGTAAAATCAGTGGAGTGCCTCGTTCATGTCCTCCATGTTTACAAAGATCATGCATGTAATGGCGTCAGTGCTGACTCTGCTCGTGTACTCCACCCCGCTGCTGATTTATCACTATTTCGATGAAATTTGAGAGGTTGGCGCATTTAAAGTGCCTGCATCAGTCATCCTCACTACCTGTTTGCTTCCATTCTACTCTGCATTGCACTGCATCTTTACTTTACACTGTAAAATGCAAATAACACCTTCTGGCACGAACACATTTCTGCACCAGACTCCATTTTTGGACCAAGTGGAGTTAATTTTCTCCAATCACGTGTTCATCCATGCAGCTGTAGCAAACAGGCAGGTCATTTGATTTCCGGCCTCATTTTCATTTTGCAGAGATGGTCATTCCAACGTGGATTAGATAAGGGTGAAGACAAAGTGGAGCCTCATTGGAAAGTCGCTGTAGCAGCCAGCAGTGTAATCCATCCACGCATTCCTTCCAGAGAATGCCAAACAGCTCGCTGAAAATGAGCTGTGGACCCGACTCCATTAGATCTCCACTCTGTCTCCCCTCGCTTTTCTATCTTTCAAAAACACACACACACACACACACACCTCACACTGTAGCTGGCAGCGAAACCACACATACACCCACACACTCTCTGTGCCTGCCACCGGCTTCATTAGTGCTAAGAAATGTCCTGCTCGTTAAAGCGAGGCAATTAGTGGCTAATTGAGGAGCTCTCTGCAGCGAAGACAAACTCGCTTCCTCGTACTTTCTCTCGCTCCAGCTTCTCCAAAAGGCGTGTGTGCATTTTTTTTTTTTTTCTGACCAGTTTGTACATCTGGATTCCACCTCCAGCTCATTTTCTTGAGGCGATTGTTTCGCTACAGAGCTGCAGCCTGAGGGGGACGCGGTGAAACAAAGAGGGAAGTTTTGTAGCTTTATAAGTTTTTGATGCAAGAGTCTTTTTATAGCAGGAAAGAGTTGCTGGTGGATGAGCAAAAAGCATCTGACGGATTATTTTTTTAGCATAATTGTTTATTTAGTGTAAGTTTTTTTTTTGCATTTTAGAGCTGCTTTTGCAGCGTCGTGTCATCCGAACGCACACTGAAAAGACATAATGGGGAGTTTCACTGAGTCATTTTCGTGTGCCTTCCCATTCATTATGCGTCCTTTCTAGACATAACAGTCAAAACTGCCACAAGTACACTAACACACACACACACACACACACACACACACACACACACACACAGTTACCAACTGCCTGCCCTTCTCACTCCGCAGCTTGACTTTCCATCCCTTCGTTTGTGTGTTTCCCTCCGACACACTCCTCCGTCTCCTCTTTCCATTCTGTCACTCCTCTCCCCCAATTCTTTGCACTCCTCAGATAATCTCTATGATAGGGAGGAAATGAGAGTGACACACATGTACAAACACACACACACACGCAGCTATCTCCTTCACAAGCTGCTGAGATGAAAACTTCTCTGCAGATGAGACTGATAAAACCATTAACGAGCAAAAGGGGAGGACGGATTTTTAATTAAAGTTTAATTTAAATCATTTATTTACATTAACTGTCGTGTTATTTGTGCATGCAACACTGGCGCTGACTCTGTCCTGCAGGGGGCACACTTCTCGTTAGCCTGATGCACTTGTATGACCTCTCTTATTCAAGCACACATTCCCTGGCACTCACAGTGTTCCATCGCCTTGAGTGAATCACAATCTTTCCTTTACAATCGTAGATAAAAATGATGACTATCCAGCTTGAGTTTAGTAAACAAACCACACACACACACACACACACACACACACACAAAGACACACACATATGCTTGCTCTTTCTCCTTTTACCCGCTCACATCATGGATTTCCCCTGTAAACATCAGAGATATGTGACCTGACCACCCTCAGAGAGAGTGTTTTTATAACACGCCTTATCTCAGCCCACCCCACTTCAGAGGGAGACGGACAGAGTGTGTGTTCGTCTGTGTGTTTGGTGGTGGGGGGGATTCCCTGTGTGTGTTGCTTATTTCCCAGCTATCACGCACACACACACGCACAAGCACAAACACAATGTTTTCATGCATTATAGCAGAATAGAGTCGCCATTGTAGCACAACTTCGTGTGTGTGTGTGTGTGTGTGTGTGTGTGAGAGCGCAGTCACAAGGACTCCATACTATTAGAGGTGAAGGTCTGGCCACACGAAAGCCTGGGGCTCACTTCACATGCTAACTGACTCACAAGAGACACACACATACACACAGAATACACACCTATAGGGCACCCAGAGGGGTGAAGGCTGATGGTCGTCACATCCTATTGGTCCTCCTGAGTGGACAGCAAAGTGAGCAACAGCCCCATGAGATAGAGTCCTCTCATGTAAGTGTGTGTGTGTGTGTGTGTG
>JAPZDZ010000017.1:8140888-8162112 GCA_029783805.1 Acanthurus tennentii | reverse complement strand
CCCAAACCTTTGTGTAAACTCCCATAACACACCAGGGTCGACCCATCTGCTCCTAATAACACAGCGCTTCACATTCCAGCTGCAGCCTGCTCAACATGTGTGTGTTTGCGCGCACATGGGAAGCCGTTTTAATGAGCAAATTGTTAGCTTGTTTATGCTTCGGTGTGTTGTTTGTCTTTCTTTGGAGCGTCTCTGTGCTTAAAGGAAAGAAAATCATACATTTCACCCCGTGTTTGCTCTCCCTTCTTCTGAGAAACGTATGAGTTATAGAGTGAGAGCCACACACACACGATAGCTCACACATGTTAAAGATAGGGAGTGCGTGACGGAGTGTGTGTGTGCTGTGAATCCTCCCTGACAGCCAGTGAGGAGTCCCAGAGTGTGATCATGCTCTCCAAGGTCGAGGGGAGTTTGTTAGACACATCCATCCATCAGCTTTAGCCCAGTGTGAGTGTGTGTGTGTGTATTAGCCATGGACATGCATGTCTGTGTATCTGCGGGTCTGCATATTTCAGTCAGTGTGTGTGTGTGTGTGTGTTTTAGACAGACTCTGACGCCTGAGCACCCAGACACAACATGAGCAGGGCCCCTCTGGGAGCCTTGTGGCTATCTGTGCCTGCCTCCGCCTGTCTTTGACACTCTGGGTGGTATTGGAGACACCAAATGACGGATGGAGTTAATTTTGGACAATGACCTCACACTCTCGGTTCTGACACACACTTTGATTCACCCTTAATACACAAACACGCCCTTAAAGTGTCTGATTATGCTAAAAAAAAGGGCTTGTAACAGCGGTATCACTTCTCATTTTCCTGTTTAAAAATGAACCCTGAGCTGATTAAGTGAAAAGATTATCTGCTGTGAAACACTGGATCAGTTCTGTGCTACAGGTCACAGTGAAAAAAACTGAAAATTCACCATTTTATGGAAGGGTGAGGAGCCAGACAACTTCTTGGCCGAGACTAGTAACCTTGCAACCAAAAGACAATCAAGCAAGTTATTAGTCTTGGCCAAGAAATTGTCTGACATGAAAATTTTCTGTTTCACTGGTTTGTTTCATTATGAATTAATCTAACAAGACATAAAAAGTGAAAACCAGTGAGTTTTAGATGTGGGATTGGTTTATTTTTTAGTAGCTTTAACTTGGTTCTTATGTGTTTGCTTATCTGAGTTAACCTGCTGTTGACTTTAGCTTAATATTTAACCTGCAGACAGGAGAGTCGTGTCAGTTTTCTTCATTTAACTCTCAAAAAAGCAAAGAATAACTTTTTTTAAGCTTTGCAAAATTAAAATCATATTGAAAATAAGTGTAACTAGCTACTTTGCCTTCTGTATCACTGAACATTAGGGGGAATAGAGAGTTATTAAAAGTGTATTAGGACAATAAAGCTAATACTTCCCTCTGCCTTTGTTTCTTATCACTTCCCTTCACATCTGTATTTCCTGGCCCTTCTGCACGTACGAGACTGTCAACATGAATAATCTCTTAAACAAACAAAAGCTGAGTAACACATCCTCTTTGCTGTAATCGAATGCCTGAGGATTGTTTCATCCAGCCACCTTTGACCCGAGCCGTGTTGTGTTTGTGTCCGTAGAAACCACCACGCCGGCCGACACCGTCACGCCGACTCTGCCCGCCGACGTGGAAACCACCACCGTCCCCATCACAACCACAGGTGAGACCGTGCAAGGTGTTTTTACATGAAAGTAAAAGAAAGGCAGGATTAATAATGTTATTAGGGAGAGTAATAACAGAGATGAAAGCCTGTGAAGGCTGTATGACATTATGCAGAGCAGCTGTGAATGCTTCTTTATCTGAAATGACTGTGATTTTCATGCCTTCCTGCCCTCCGGCTCTCACTCTTCCTCTGTCCTCTCCTTCCTCGCCGCAGTAACCACCTCTGCGCCGTCAGACAGCGTGTGTGACTTCGACCACGGCCTGTGTGGGTGGACGCACGACCCCAACGCTCCCCTCCTCTGGTCCTTGCATAGCCACGGTGAGTCCTCGCCTTCAGAAGATTTCTGCATGAGTCACCGCCGCCGCCGCCGTCTGGTTAGCAGAACGACTCAGAGCTGCTCCAGGGAGCCGGCGAGCGTTTAATGGACAGTAACCTGCAGGGGTCGGCTTAGGTCTGGGTGGTTTTACAAAACAATGCAGTTAGCAGCTCAGGTTGGCATCTCACACGGCTCAGCCTCTGTCAGCTCTCTGCTGCAGAGCTGTTATGTATGCAGCTGCAGGGAGGATTTCATTTGGACACAGAAAATTGCACAAGCACAAATGCATTAAGTTTATTTTATCAACTTCAGCGGGTCTAGACAAGACACTGTTTTTCTATAATTAAATGGAGTCATTCTCCTTGTGCATCTTCATTGAGTCCCTTTTCAATTTGATTAAAATAATTCCTTAAATTGAAACCAGTCTAATTTGCCAGCAACTTCGCCTGCCAGCCGCGCTGTTCTTTCCGAGCGAATGAGAATGAAAATGAATTAGGGAATCAGAGGGAGAGAGAACGCCGTTGCCATGTCGCAACAGCGCATACAGCCTCGCATGTGACACGTGTGACACACACCAGCTCTCGGCTCGCCCGCCTTGACGCGTCAGAGTGTGTGAAGTGTCGGCAGGAAGGGGTTAAGACCCGGTAGCTCCAATTAAGTTCAGAACAGGAGATTCCTAAGACGTGCAGTTATTCCCAGCCGTCCGTCGCTGCCCCTCCGTTACCTCCGGCACATCCCAGATGATGCTGCGTAGGCTTCCATCTACTTAGACACTCCTTGAAGAAATAATTATTCATTTTCCCTTTATACACACCCGTGGATCAAAAGTGCAGCTTTTGGCATGTTATTAAAAACTACAGAAGACGTTTCCTGCTGGGTTCAGGGGGAGTTTTTTTTTTTTCACAGCACTATTTTTAGTAGAGTTTTTTTTTTTTTTTTCATTCCCGTGCACGGTAAGGGATTGTTATCCAAACCTTGCTTTAAAATTCATAGGTTTTGGAGCAAGTCTCCATGAAAGATTCAGCATTTCTGCAGCTGGAGAGAATTAAACAAGAGGTTGAGCAAAGGCCCCTTTTTTTTTTTTTTTTTGGTCAAATTTGTGATGTCACCTGGGTCGTGTTCGGCGCCGTCAAAGGCAGGAATGTTCCTGAAGCGTGACCCATTTAGGTCAAAACCATCTTTGACAGGGATGGGGAGGGGGGGCTTCAAAGCAGCTCCTTTCATCACGGCCGGATCGGAAAGGGGGCTGCTTAGATTAGCCAGGTTATGGCTTTCATGTATGGAGTATCATTTCCAGCCGTTTCGACACGCCGCCCCGGCCTTTGATTTTCCTGTGGAGGTCAGAGGTCAGAAACCCCAGAAAGCAGGCGGGATCATTATTTCACTGCTATCAAATCACTGTTTAATCTTCTATAGAGTTGCATTTTTTCCCCCCTCATGTGGCCCAGAGACCGTGATCGCCTCACCTCTTGACCCCAATCACAAAACCAGTAATTTGGCACAGAGGTGGAATTAGCCACCTTCCTCTCTGTTATTTGGCTTAATATCCCCCCGCCAGTAAAAGCGTGCTAACTAGGCTTCATAGATTGAATCCTTGTTTGCTTCTCGCTGCAGGAGACCGCTGTGAAATGGATTAATAATGCTCTGTTGTGCTGCGTACGGCGAGGCAGTCTCGATTATGAGCTGTCTGGCGAACAAGAGGCACAACAATGGGGGGTTCGCTGCACGCCGCCGCCGCGCCGCAGCACAAGGCGCACAGACGACGGAAGAGGCTTCGGCGCACACACATTAAAATGAGTTGATTAAATGCCTCGCAGAGTCACAAACATGCACACACACACACACACAAAAAAAAAAACACTGTGTCATGTGCACCGAGGGAGACACACACTCGTTACAGGGCTGCGAAGGGCCAAGGGACACACTGTCACACACACTGTCTGAAGTGTCACACACAGGCGAGTCTGGGCGTATGGCGGGCAGAGGGGAGCTGTCAAGTCGGAGGAAGATTTGTCCCTCCAGATACTGCTTGTCGGATCTGCTGGAAAGAGCACACACACACACACATGCACACACACATGCAAACAGGCGTTCGGCGAAAGGTTATCGACCCAGTCGCTCAACAGAACGAGCTAAAGCTGCGCTAAGAAACACACAAACTCACTGCTTTGGATGGAAACCAGAGGCTTTTTTTGTCTCCTGATGTGAACAGGAAACAAAACTAAAACACACACACACTCACTCACACATAATCTGGAAAATACCTAATGCTCCCTGATGTGCCGTGGACTACTTCTTTACTCTCACACACCCACACACACACACACTCATACAAACAGTTGTTCATGATAAAGCAGGTGATTTAATCCGCAGATTGTTGATACCGGACATTTTCCCACAGGGCCCACTTAAGAAATTCTTCACCAGACGGCTCATTGAGTCAGCCTCACACACACACACACACACACACACACACTCATACATACTGCAGGCTCACCAATCTCACAATAGAATTCATGTCGACATCCAATTTGCAAACTAAACATCCTCTGGTGTAAACAAACGGAGTCGCATGCGTTTTTGTTGGACTTTTCCGTTGTTTAAGTCATTTACCTGGAAAGGAATGAAGAGAAATGGGCCCCGGGGGTCTTGGCTGGAGTTCTGGTAGCGCTCCGTGTACAAATGTCGCTCTGACTGGACCTATTCTTCTGTGTGTTTATATTTGTCATATCCCTATTGTTTGCTGTGACTATTGTGTGGCGGTGATTCCGTTCCTGTTAGCAAGTGGTGATTAGTTTCTCTTTTTGTTGGAGATTCGTGTTGCAGATATCTGTGATTGTGTGAAAACATGCATTGTGCGTGTGTGTTTATGCATGTATGTGTGTCTGCATGTATGTGCAAACAGCTATGATTTACGATTATTACTGTGTGACTGTTTGCACACGTACACAATATGTGTGTGTGTGCTCCATACACACTGGCTCCTGCAGCATCCATTCACAGTGGATATCAAAAGTCTACACAGGCTTTCAAATTTCCTAGTTTTTATCGCCCCGAGGGCTGAACGGAAAATCCATTAAATCAGGCTTTTTTTCCCACTTTTATTTCTCTGTAGCAACCAGCAAACTCAAGGTTAAAACCGAGCTCTGCTCATTTCTGGCAAGGTGGCAAAAATACCAAAGCAGCTTGGTTGCATATTGTTGCTGTGAAATTCTCCAATGTCGACGTTTTTAAAGTTCCACTTGATCCCGTGCACTCCCGAGTTTATCCAATCGGGCTTTGAGAGAGATTCAGGCCAGAGTTTATATTTCAAAAGCTAAATAGCAGCAAAATCACAAGGTTAGTCTCTACAAGCGGAACGCATCTGGATTTAAGAATTTTACCCCTGAAGGAGTGAAAAGAGTGTGTGTTAGCCACTGTGCATTATGTTTCATCATTTTTGCACACAGTCATTCAGCGTAAGACGAAGTAATCTCTCATCTTATCCCGTCGTAACTCCCCTCTCCTCCAGAGCTCAACAGCTATCTGTACATGGATGCCGGCCTTAAGACGGAGCAGCAGCAGGCCCGCCTGGTGAGCCCCGTGGTGGCGGCCGACACCGGGCCCCTCTGCCTCCTCTTCTCCTACCAGCTGTCGGGGGAGGCCCAGGGCCATCTGAAGGTCTTACTGCGGGACGCCCACAACGAGGAGACCGTCCTCTGGACCCTGAAAGACGACCAGGGCCCCGTGTGGAAGGAGGGTCGCACCATCCTGCCTCGCTCCCCAAAAGACTTCCAGGTAATAAAGCCACATTTTGTAAGAAGAATGGAGATTGTAATGGGCTTTGTTGTTATGGAAGAGGAGCAAAGTTATAAAGTCATAACGGCGGCGGCATAAAAGCATCAGACCGGTGGCAAATATCAGCAAGTTATATTAAAGTCTGCTTGATAAATAGGTATCTGGGTCAGACCTTTTATTACATGTCTCCCCAGAAAGAGAGACATGTTTTTAATGTCTTTATCGGAGTTGGTTAGAGAGAGAAATTCATCTCAGAGCATCTCTTTTAACCTCTCTGTCACCGCAGGCCAGGTTTGACTTCAAAGCAGCTAAAGTAAGTCGTACTGTCTCCATTGGCTGTGTGATTGTTTGGGGATGGCGGTGCATTTGTCAGAGACATCACAAGCAGTTAATGTTCTCATAAAAAAGTAAGCTGAAGACTCGCGCAGAGAAAGAAGGAGGACGGTTTGCAAGTTTTGAGTGCAACTTTGAAATCAGAGTCACCGTATTAAGTTTTTATTCCGTTTTCTCCTCCTCTTCCTCCTCCTCCTGCCGTTTGTCCCCGTTCTCAACATCACTCCACCCCTCCTGCTTCCCCTCGCCTTCATCCTGTCTCCGTCTTCCTCTTCCTCCTCTTCTTTTCTCAACTTTTTCCCTCCTCCTCCTCTTCCTCCTCCTCTTCCTCTTCCTCTTCCTTCCCCTGTTGTTTTGGCTGCTGCAGGTTGTGATGGAGGGTTTCTTTGTGCACGGCACCAGAGGACACATCTGGATCGACAACATCCACATGAGCTCCAGCATCCCTCTGAAAGAGTGTACACGTAAGTCACATACACACACACACACACATCCATGCATTTCCAAGAACTTTAAACTCCATGACAGACAGAGATGAAGATGAAGTGAAGGGGAGTTTTTCTTCAGTTTTCCAAAATCTTTTCCAGACAAATATGTAAAAAATAGATGAATCTAAACGCACATAAAGTCTGTTTGACCCAGCAGCTTCTTCTCATCAGCTGTCAGCTCCAGTCTTGCCTCATCAGCTCGCTCACCCTCCATCAATCTGTCATTCACCTCCTCCACTTTTAGCCTTAAGGTCCTTGAACGGTGACTCACATGAAGTTATAAACTCCCCCCATCACCGCCACCACCACCCTCCAAATTCCTCCCTCCACTCCCTCACACTCCCATCCCACTTTTGGAGACATCCTCTCCTCCGAAGAGCCCACCGAATACAGAGATGAAAGGAGGAAGGAGAGGGAGGGACAGCGTTTATGCCTCCACCGAAATAAAAAAAAGAGAAGAAGAAGAATAGGAAAAGTAGGCCATAAACGCCCCGTGGGCCCCTGCGATGCTAATCTATGTTTCATTAGATTCCT
Source organism: Acanthurus tennentii (assembly GCA_029783805.1). NCBI lineage: Eukaryota > Metazoa > Chordata > Actinopteri > Acanthuriformes > Acanthuridae > Acanthurus > Acanthurus tennentii. Next base: position 8,154,985 of record JAPZDZ010000017.1, on the reverse strand, counting down.
CTTCTTCTCTTTCTCTCCTCTCTCGCGCTCACTCCTCCGTCGTATTTGTAAACAGAGCTTTTCCCGAGCCGTCAGAGGGAATTACTAGACAGGCTGTTTCCCAAGCAACTTTCCGGGTGCCTGGTGCGAGCCGAGCACCAGCACAGCCTCCTTAATCTGGCCCGAGCAGGGGCTTTGGAGAGGGTCTTAAACAGATCAGAGACCGAGCCCGAGCTTCAGAGCCAAAAACCTGCCGTCATCGCTGCTGAGTGACGTCCAGCCATGCTTTGGAGCAGGACCACAGCGGGGGGCGGGCGGGGGGTAACTGAGGGGAAGCGTGTGTGTGTGGGTGTGTGTGTAAAGTGTCCATGTCTCGGAGCGAACGCTTCTGTTTTTGTGTGTTTTCTGCCTCTTTGTGTTTGCATTCTATCAGTCATTTGTGTGTGTGAGAGTCTCGAGAGGGAGTCACGAGCTCGGACGGTGAAAATGACAGCCCAGCCCCCCCCCTCCTGCCTCCATGCTGCTGTGTTTCCTCCTCCCCTTCCTCCCCTCCCCTCCTTTGCCACTCCCAGAGCATTCTGGGATGTCGCTTATCACCCACCGCAGTCGAGTTTTTCACAGTACGTTGGCGTTCCCGCCAAAAGGCGCCAGTTCCCAAGTCAGCTTCAGTCTTTCTTTCTATCCCCCCCCCTCCCGACATGCACACACACACACACACACACACATTGCCATACACAATATCACACACACGCACACACACACCAGCTCTTTGTGTTTGCATTCCAGGCAATCAAAGTGAAGGTTCTGCTCTGTGCATTTGCAGCAAGCCAGAAACCCCCTGCCCGCTGCAGTTTAACTGGGCTCCACAGATAAACAACTTGAAATGCGTGAACTTTGTGAACACACACACACACACACACACACACACACACACACATAAACGTAGCCTATACACTCTCAAAGCAAAGCAAAGCCCATCTCAAATTCCCAGCTCACACAATGTACTCTGTTTGAAACTGCATTCTAGCAAAGGATCCGAGTAAATGCCATAATTCGTACGAGTTATCTGAGGAATTTACTTAAATTTCCTCAGGAGGAGTTTGATAGTCTTGTGACATTTGTGTGACATTTGGCTGACTTTTTCCTCGTATTTAAAGTTATCTAACATTTCTCTCTCTCTCTCTTCTCTGTTCCCGTCTCTGTGTCTGCCTGATTCTCTCTCTGTCCTCGCAGAACCGATTGCGGCTTTTTCTCCTGAAAATCCAGGTGAGTTTGACTTTGGTATGATGTCACTTCCTCTCTGGTCTTGCTCCCCGCCCCTGTTGACATGCACAAGCCTGGGGGTTTTTTGCTTGGTCGTCTAAACCACTAAACAATCAGCCCTTCACTGACAACACGAGAGGCTGAGTCTGCAAGAGCTGTGATCCCAGATTCAAAGACGTGCATTCGTTTTCCTTAAACAAGTGATTCATCGCATCATCAGCAGCATGTAGATCACCAAACAAATACTAAACCCCCCGCTAAAATCTAAATAATTAAACTTACAAACACAAAAAAAGATTTTCTCAAACTCTAAGCTAGTTGGGAAAGCAGATGATTGCAGTGATGTGATGCTGTGCATTAGCTTCAGCTTGTCAGTCTCGGTGGAAACAAAGGATTAGTCTCAAAAAAGAGCAAACTCTGCGTGCAAGGCAAGCTATATCAAGCGCACCTTACAGAGTCAGGTATTTGAAAAGAGCCACATATTCTCACTCCTGGGCTGCCTGACGCAGCCTGAAGGGTTTTAAATAACTGTCTGCCTCATGAAAAATATTTAGAGCATCCTGGGGGACTCTATGAGATTGATGTTAGTGTTTTGGCATCTCATAATGTCTTCCAATAAGATAAGAGCTCGGCGGTTTCAGTGCGAATGTGATGTGTGTGCACTTCCACGGCATTCCTGCTCCTCCTGCCTTCACACAAACACGTATTGCACGCTCACACGGAGTCTCCAGCCTTTGACAGACGTGCACAGACACACATGTTTCTGCCACCGCACACGCGTGCACACACACACCAGTGTCCCCAGTGAAAAGCAATCAGATAGAGTGACTGAGCAGCGGCGAAGCACGGGTGTCTCGCTCTCCTCTCCCCAGCTCAGCTCTGTCTAATGAGTGTGTGCAGTGTGAAGTAGCAGGAGCACGCACCATTTCCCTCTGTAATTATGTGACACGGTCCAAAAATCAGGATGTATTCAGCTCTGCTTCACTTTCCCTCCGTTCAGTTTGACTTTCTCTCCATCTTCACAACCCTCCACATCAAGTTTGGTTGGGCTTTTTATTTTTTTTCCCTCAGTTTGTCAATGTCCTCAGGGTTTTTTTTTTGCATAGCAGGCTTCGATAGTCGAGTAGAGGCTTCTTGGAAGGTGGTTAGTGGGTTCTTACCAAGAATTTGAGAAGGGGGTTCGAGCCAGGGGCAGCCGTGTAGAGGATCTGAGGAGCCAGTCTCCAAGGAGACAGAGCTTGGCTTGAGGAGGAGAGGACTGGCCAGGAGGCTGATGCATGAGAAGGGGAAATGAAAAAAAAAACCAAGAACAGAGAACAGGATAAATTATGTACTCAAAACAAATCTGCCAACTCGCTCCAACTAAATAACAAATCCCAATCCAGCATCAGCTCACGGAGCGCTCTGGAACGTCGGATCCCCATGTGGCGTCCAACTGATTCTTGCATGGTTCTGAGACTTTATCAGGGGGCTGTTTGTGACTTCCTGTGCCAGCGCGAAACAGGAAGAGGAAGCTCCTTAATTCAATGTGTGTGGGTGCTTTTTATAACTAATTATTTTGGCCTTTGTTTCACACCAAGTCTTTTCATTGGAGCTTTGGAAAAAAAAATAGTAATTTAATCGCATTTGATTGGATGAACCATTGGACTGATTTCAAACCAAATCTCTCGATGATCTTGGTGTGAAAACTTGTAGTCCAACTGCAACCAAAAGCTACATGGGAGGAATGGATGCATTTGAATTTTTTTCTTTTTTTGGCCTTGGAGATTTATTTTAATTTTTTTTGCAACTGGCATGCTTGTGCATGCTCACATGAGATGCACGCCTGCTGTTAAGTATGATGAAGATCAATAGGGAAATGTTAAAAAAAAAAAGAAAATAAACAAAGTGCCACTCCTCTCTTTTCCCGCTGGCCAATTATTCTGTATCTCTCCACCAGGGGGAGGCGTTCCTGTGCCTCCCTTGCCCATCCACTGGTATTACATTATGGCCGCCGGGGGCGCCCTCCTTCTCCTGGCGGTGGCCATCTTGGTCAGAGCCCTCTGTTGCTGCCGACAACACCTGGCCACCAAGAAGAGCCAGCTCTCAGTGGCCTATCACAGCTCCTCCCAGTGCTTCCAGTACTCTAACTGGTCCTCCAGTATGGCCGCCCCAGGGGTGGAGCCAGTCCTGACAGTGAGGTTGGACAGCCGGGACCGACACCGTACCCTCTGCTAAAGAGAAGCACTTAGCCGCGTTGTGTTTTGGCGGAGCGGGACGCCTACGCGTGATGTCAGTGGCGGTGTGTGTCGTGATGCTGCAGGATTGACAGAACATCCACTCGACGAAACCCCCCCCCCCATTTAGTTTATAATCGCAAGGGTGAAGATGATGATGATGATGATGATGATGATGCAGACACTGTCCTAAACTTCCGAGTGAAAACTTTGCAAAAGAAACACTGTGCTCTCTCTCTCTGTGTCTCTAATGGACGAAGCTTCGGTTGCTGTTTTCTCTTCTTTGTTCCATTAAGGAGTTTGTTGTTGACATTTCACACTGTGCTGCTCCTGATGAGAGGACTAAAGTCTGAGTAAGTGATTTATCTGAATAGCTTGTTTTGGACCACTGAGTGCCGTCTGGCTCCTCGTAGCTCCATCGGTCCTCCTGAATTGACCCCAGCATGGACTCGCACACAGACACGTGTGTGCTGGGAAGAGGAGGAGGGGGTGGGAGGTCGAGCTGGTTCTGCTGTGAAAGCCAGCCAGAGCTGCCAAACCACAAGCTTAAAAACAAGACCCCAGAGACACGAGGAGCTCTGCAGTGCTGAGAGAGAGAGGAGAAAACTGTTAGGCTGAGAGCCATTCAGCGGGAAAGCTGTGGAAATGATCTGGCAAACCCCGGAAAATAAAGCTCTCGGTGTCTCTATAACAAAAACAAGAGATAGTTGTGATATGGGATGTACCAACAGTGAGGGGGTTATTGTAAAGGAGGAGAGAGAGAAGAAAAAAAAAACCCTTCCATTGTCCTTTTCAACAGAGCATGTGCACATTTAAAACAAAAGGAATGCAAATCCATCATACTTTAAGTCCCGCATCACAAATGGAGATAACCAGCTCGTTTGATTGAGCGTCTTGTCTCCTTCTGATAAAGGCATCAGTCGGTGATGGATGCAGCCGTCTTCAGTGTTTAGTGTTTCATCTTGATTCTCCGGCGTAATAAAGCACGATGTTCCACTCCCATTTATGCTCCATACCACCCACTCCCGTTGTTCGCCACGTCTTTGAGCTGCCCGGATGAAAGCCGAGCCGAGCCGAGCCTTGTTGTGTTTTCAGTGGGAATGTGTGCTTGTTGTGTTTTTAGGGTTGTAAATAGACGCAGCTGTCTGCCATCACCACTTTTTTTTTTTTCTTGATTTACACTCCTACAAATCCCACAATGTCACTGGAGCAGCTGGAAGCCATAAGTGCAGTGTTTTGTATATGTTCACCCTTGGGAAACATCCAAGACGTTATGAAAACCAGAGCAGAGCTCCAGCTATGAAGGTTCCTCCTTTAGTGCCATATGACGCCATGAACGGCTAAAAATGAGATAATTCTTACTAATACGAAACATATCTGGGAGCTAAAAGCCTATTTTATTGTGAAATTTCTCCAATTGGCACCAATTTCTCTCTCATCACTCGGCACAGAGGTGGTTAGACTTGACACGAGCTCAGTTTAACACTTGGGATTGAAGGAAATTGAGGTCTTCACTCCACGGCTTAACGGGCCGTGTCACACCAGCAAATATCCATCACCCGCTAGCCCACAGCTTCAGCAGAATGCACCTCAATTTGTTGCCATAATTTAGAAGCTGAACTTTTCTCTGCAGGGTGAAAAAAAAAAAACCCATGCTTTTGGCACACTCTCACTTTGTGCTTTTAAATCAAGTCGGAGAGGAGGGATTGAACACCCTTACTGGTCCATCTCCACACCGTTACGCTCCAAGCCTCTAATAGTCGTAATTAGTTAATGGACAGATAACATTTATTAAGGCTGCGGTAAGCACTTTTTTCCCTCCCATCCGCCGCACCGCCGCCGTCGCCCAATCCGCTGCCAAATCCTGTTGCCCTGGAAACAGCATTAATAACGCCATTGGCCATCAAAGACCTCCAGATCTAGACGTGTGCCTTGCCAAGCAGTTACTCCCACTCCTGCATGCTTGCCAAGAGCAGCGAGTGCAAACACACACTCTTAAACACACACACACACACACACATTTATATATATATATATATACACGAATGCACAGGCTCAAATAAAAGTAAAAAAGAAAAACTCATTGAAAGTTTAAGTACACTCGAGCTGTTGGGCTCAACTAAAGTGCTGCTGGTTTTACCACACTTGTAATCTTCCAATTGAGACGCCGACACACAGTTCAGCTTTCGGTTCACTTCGGCTGGCAGTGCTGCGAGTTTCACTGAGTTGAAAGCAAAAAAACCATCACAAGCACTTCTTAAATGTTGATATTTGTGTCCGTTTTCTTTTTCTGTGATCGTCATATGCACCGATCTTAAACTTGACAGCGACAGCGTCAATGATTTTAATGGTGATAATGATGATGGGTAATGTTTTTATTTTGACGATGAGGTTTGCATCTTTATTCACATGGAATGAACAGTCTTATACCATCAGTATGCTATGTGATGACTGTGTGTTTGACAGGAATGTATCATAATGATCTTTCTCTACTAATAAAGTCATATTTTTCTATTATTTCAAGACTTTTTTGTGTGTTTTGGGGGCAAAATATCTAAACTGAAAGAAGTAAAACCAGCATATGTAAGTTTGAGGTGTCCAAAGGGTCATTTTTCAGCAAATATTCAGGTCCTAAAAACATGCATATTGCATCTCCACTTCTTTTCACTGTGCAAAGATGAAGCCAAAATATTTCTGATGCCATTTTGTTCTGGTGACATCATATAGCGTCTACGCCGTAGTTGTAAACAGATGGAGCTGCGGTGTCGAGATCTCGTCTACATCCTGCATCTGATTCAAATGTGGTTACGAGTTAGCTGTCAGTCATGATTTTACCCTCCTTTTTGGGCATCAGATAACTAATTAAAACCAAACTAATCAGAATGAAAATGAACCATGTCCCATCTGTTAGCATGGAGGGGCAGGATTTATGACCTGTACTGCAGCCGGACACCAGGGGGCAGTCAAGACATCTTTTTTTTTACAGTCAATGTTTGTTAATAGTGCTGTTGTTAGCTTTACAAATGGTGCATTTTCTCTGCTGTGTAACAAGTAGTTTGTCCAGTTTTTGCTGAAAGTCTCGTGTTTTCTGTGTTTCTGTCTCACAGTCAAGAGACTTAATGAATTTGGAGATGGACGACTTTTCAGTGGCAGAGATCCTCTTGGTGGAGGTGAGACACAACATCATAATATACATTTCTGTCTTTTCTTTGCATTACATTTCTTATAATCTCCCACATTCATTGACTTTGACTTTGAACATCTTCCTCAAACAAAAGTTCTCCTTCATCCATGGGTGGTTTATTCTCGACAGTCACGACTCGTCTGTTTTTTTCCACTTCCCTGTCACAGTTTTGCAGCTCCCCGAGTGGAACACAGCATCCCCGTCATCCGAACCCCCGGTGACTCGAGTCTCAGAGAAGGACAACTCGTGGTTGTACACCTTGGACCCCATCCTGGTCACCATCATCGTCATGAGCTCCCTGGGCGTCCTGCTGGGGGCGGTGTGCGCCGGCCTCCTCCTGTACTGCACCTGCTCCTACAGCGGCCTGTCGTCACGCTCCTCCACCACCCTGGAGAACTACAACTTCGAACTGTACGACGGCCTCAAGCACAAGGTCAAACTGAACCAACAGCGCTGCTGCACGGAGGCGTGAGGCGTCACGGGAGGAAAACGCAGAAGGAGGCGGAGCGAGAGCGAGAGATACAGCCATTTTTTGTGAAAACCTCTCTCTATTTTTCTTCATTTCCTCCTGTTCACTTTAGTGTCAGTTTACTCCCTCGGTGGCGCACATGGACAACAAGAAAGCCACTTTTTTTAAGCTCATACGAGAACTCGTCTCCTGCTCTGGAGACGTGGCACCGTCCAGTGTTGGTAGTTTATGTGGTGAAAAGCACCGCAGAGAAGAAAGGAAAAGGGGGTTAGTCAGATGGATTGTTCCATCACGGGGGGATGTTAGACCTCAAAAAAAAAATAAATATCTACACATATCAGCTCTGGATTCCTGCTCCACCAAAAGAGAAGTGTTTATAAATGCATCATAGATTTGTAAGAGGTCTAGTTTTGAAACTGGATACTGTAAGTCTACACATACCGAGTCAGAACACGTCGTGTTTGAAAGGTAGATTAGGAAACGTGCTTAGAAAGCGTCTTTTTTGATCACATGTGAAACACAGTGGCCTAGAACTTAGCTCCTTTGTGTGGCCGGTTAGCTTTTTCTTTTGTTCGGTCTTAGACTCTGCTACCTATCAGCCTCAGTTATCCTCTTAGTTCCTGACAGTCTGTGGTATTTTTAGTCCCTGACGTCCATCAGATTCGTCTTACGGTCACTCTCTTTCTGTTCAATGTTTTCGTTTCCGGCCTGTTTGCCAGTCTGTGACGGCAGATAAGTAGAAAAAAAAAAAAGAAAAAGAGGTGAAGAAAGTGTATGTGTGTGTGTGTAGAAGTGGGGTTAAGGTTATTGAGGGGGGGGGGGCATTTTAACGCTATTCTTTTAACGACAGATAGAGTTATTGTTAGATTTAGTTTCGGAGACTGTTGTTGCTGGTTCCTGTCGGAGAGAAGGTCATGTTTACATTGTGGTCGACGGTGAAAGGTCGCGGAGCGTTCGGTCGGTGCAACCTATGGATTGCTGTTAAGGGCAGAGACTGAAAACCACAGAAGAAGAAGGAGAAACAAAGAGAAAGAGAGAGAGACTGTGAGCACTGAAACCCCCTGTCTCACTCTCTCTCACAGGGGGTGATGTCGTGCTTTTTTTTTTTGTTTGTTTTATTCCAAGGACACAAAAAAACAGAAACAAATGGGATTAAAAGCAAATGTGCATCCAGAAACAACTCTTCTCTATCTAAATGACTGACTGACTGACTGACTGTGTGCCCGGACACACACAACACGCCTTAAAAGCAAACTGTTCACGGAAAAACGATGAGAAAAAGGAACGATGAGGCAACAGACGGACAAAAGAGGAGGTGTACATCTCTCTCTTTACATGTGTGGACCTCAAAAGCCATGATTTAAAGGACCTACGCCCCCCCCAGCTCACACTTACACACAGATTACACTCGCCTCACCTCTATTTACCGGCTGATTTTGGCCTATTTTGAGATGTAGTTTTATTTTTTCGTCCTGTAGGCTCTCGCAAAAGCAAGGCGAGACGGTTTTGAACCAATCAGAAAGGCTCTTGTCTTGCACGCTCTGAATGGACTCGTAAGCCATGAGAAGGAGAGGGTGAGAGAAGTTCCCTCCCATGCACACACACACACACACACACACACACACATCGCTCCAGTTGTATATACAGATGTGTATACAGAACATGAAAACACACCCTCTCTCAGAAAAACACACACACACGCGAAACTTTGTGGACACGAAACACAAAGAGGCACTCAGATGTTAAAATGAAGGGAACAATGTGGACTGCTGAGGAGTCTGAGGTTTATGTCTGACAACGTGGAGTTCGTAAACGCCATGAGTTCATCACACACACATTTTATCCCGTATACACACACATAAACACACACACACACACACACGCGAGCCGTCCCCCTCCTCTGGACCCCACTGACTCTCTTCAAAGTGCCTTGGAGTCTCGTGGATCCAGCTTGCCTTTGGAGCCAGTATCAGATACATTTGACACTGACAGTGACAGTCGCAGCGCCCCCTTCTGCCTGGGCGGACCAAACACTTAAAAAAAGAAAAAAAAAAAAAGGACAGGATCCCCCTTTTTTTCGCACTGCTCGGACTGCTGTTGTTGTTGTTTTGAAGGGGTCTTTGTACAGAAATGCTCTTTTTATGATTGTTATTATAATTATTGTTATGATTATTTAATAAAGGATTTATACCATACTGAGGAAAGAAGCCGGCACAGATTTTCTTCTTGAAAAAAACACAGAAAAGTTTGATTGAAGCAATGTTTTCTTCATTATCGACGTTCCTGCAACACTTTCAGACACAACTAAACACTTTCTGTCCAATTACCGACAAACTTCATCCCAGACTTCGAGCCAAACTTTGACTTTTAATTTCAAAAAAGAAACACACAGGGGATGTCGAACACACACACAACAAACTCCTGTTGGCGCTCGTTCCCTGTCACATACACATACATACATAATACTATGTTGTCTGCCTGCTACATTGGCCTCTAATCTCCCCATGATGTCCCATTAGTCCGGACCTCTGGTGGCCCTCATTTAGGAGCTTCAACATCAAAGCTTTGAAGTGCCTGCTGTCTCAGCCACACACACACACACACACACACACACACACACACACACACTCATACAGTACACATGCAATTACTCTGCTTCTCTTTTATGCAGCTCGCCGAGTCTCCCACACACGGTTCCATTTATCCACATAAGCTTTCTCCACCTTCATGCAAACCCTGTTAGCAAATGCAGCTCAGAGTTTCTGATTCACCGTGTGATATTTCTGACTCTTCGGGTCTCCAGTAGGAGCTTTTTCGGTCATGACTTGGAAGATTAATGAGAGCGCCAAAGTTAATGTCGCATTTCTAAGCTCGTGTGCTCTCCTGAAATGTGTGTTTTTCCTGGCTGAAATAGACTGTCATCGTGTTTCTTGTTAATTACAGCAACATTTAGCACAAGTTTGAGTTGATAGTGGTGGAGCGTGCAGCAGAGGTACCACATTATGAGCCGTACAAAGCTGAACGACACGTGTTGTCGCTGCACAGCGGCGGTGGCGGCGGTGGCGGCGGCTGTTAGCACGCTCCGGTCCGTGACATAGCGGGCCAATTACCGCCACTGAAAAAACACAGACAATCCCCAGTCCGCCGGAGGAGTGCGATGCCATCTGCTCGCAGGTTTGATTGATCCCGGCAGAACAGTCACGACCACATCACACGAATGAACGCCGACAGGAAATTACCAAAGGAGCCAGATTGTCATTGTTCCATACCACCTCTTGTTTTCACAACCAAATTATTCCAATTTTTTTTTTCCCTGGGAGTGTGTGTGTTACCCAAATGTTGTTTTTCTAGGTTTTTTTTTTTTTTTTTTATCAGTGTGTAACGGCACACTGCAGGGGCCCTTTTCCTTTAGCCGTCAGATCAGAGGCTTCTTTTGCCTCTGAAGCCGAGGCGGCCTTCAAAGAAAAAGCTCTGGCACCCTGTAAGTCGATAGGCCAGATTGCGGAGGGAGCCGATTTGAGGGTCGCGCCACAGGAAGTGACTGCAACGCACAGCTAATTAATCTGGGGATTATGTAATCAAGATGGAGGAGAGGGCAAGCAGGCACCACGCAAGTCATCACAGTTTGGGCAGAAAACTTTGTTTAGTTTTCTAACTTAATTACCTCGTACTTTCTTTAAATTATTGCACAGGGGCCCCTCAGAGTGTCGTGAAGCCAAAATGGATCAAGATACGTCGGTTTTAACCCTTAAAAAACGGCATGTGATGCACAGAACATTATTAAAACAGAGTTATTCCTCCTCAGGAGAATCAGAAATCATGAATTCTGAAAATCCTCCGTATCCTCCTCCTTGCACCTTCAGTGACAGTTTGAAGAGAATCACCTGGAGACTAAACCTTACATCTCTTTCAACGGCATCCAAAGTGCTGTCACAAACCGCAGCCGCCTCGCATACACACACACACACACACACGCGCGCGCATGCAGAGACTGACAGCTTACATGTTTCATGCACACACACACACACACACCATGCACCCACATCCCAGTGGTCTTCCTGGGAAGGGGGCCCAGATAATCTTGTCGGGCCTGCCAGCGGTTCAAAGCACCTATATGGGTCAGAGCGTGTGTGTGTGTGTGTATGCATGAGTGTGTGTGTGTGTTTGGAGGACGGAGAGGGGCTCTGTGGCAACTCGCCTGCCAATGACGACAGACCCAACGACAACAAATGCCAAAGTCTTGTATAAACACCAGGCAGACCATCACTTTCCTTCCTGCGTGACATTATCATCTTTCTGCCACCGGAGGATTCTGCCGCCGAAAACAAACACATGGAGGAAATGATTGCAATGAGAAAAAGCTCCATTCAGACTGCGAACTAGGCCAGCTTTCTTCTCATTGTGAGGCAGCAGAGAGGAAATTAACTCGATAAAAAGATACTGAGGGTGATTTGATGCTTTTGGACGCTAATAGGCTGAAGCTAATGCATCTGCGATGTTTTGGACCAAAGGACTCGTTTTTTTAAAACGCTTTCAGATTTGTACTTGAACTTGTTCTTAAGATCTTTTACGATAATTCGTTTCCCTTCGATTTATAAAAGATGCTGAGCACAAAAGGCCTTAAACAGCCTCTGAGAATCCCTTTCATAACTTTTGCACCTGTGATCTATAAATCTCACATAAATTGATGACACCTGCTTTGCGATTTTTTTCCTGATAAAACGCCGGCACGAATGAGGATTCAGTCAGAAACAGCCATGAACCAGAAGAGAAGACAAACCTCATGAAAGACAAACTCATGGCATTTGCAGAGCTTGAAGCCAGGCGACATATTTCATCGTACCGGGTTGACAAACAGACTCAAGCATTCAGCTTCGGAGTGAACGAGGTGATGCAGAGAGACAGAACTGCGGCTGATATTAAAAAGAAATGATCTGACATCAAACTACAAGGAGGAAAAAATACATAACGGCGGCAGTCGGCTGCTAATTCCTCTCATCTTTAAGATGAGATGATAAGATGATTAAACTTTTGCAACATTGAACACAGCGAGAAAGTCACTCATGTCAAGTCTGGCTCAAAGATAAGATCATTTCCATGTCAGAGGGAGCTTTTATAAATAAGTACTGAGCTTGATTTCTCAGAAGCTTCAGATTTGTTTCCGAGCTTAGAACAGACTTGAGTGTTTCTTCATATAACTCCTAACTTTTGTTTGTGGCCTCGCAGCGTGACCGGTGGTCCTATGTGGTGGGCCACCTGTTCGCTCCACTTGGGGGCCGGTGTGTTTACAGTCACCGTTGCCCTATATAGAGCAAGAAACTTGTTATCAGGCGTGGCAGGAGGCCTCTCGCAGTGGGTCCGAACCATCTGTCTGGAGTGTTTGTGGCGGAGCAGGAGTGAAGGTGTTGCTGTTTAAGTGCTGTTACTCCTGTCTTTCCTTTACAAACTCTGTTGTTTAAGTAACTATAGAGTTTATAAAGAGGAGAGTTTGTTGGCCTGTGAGTCCCAGCTGAATCGCCCATTAGAGTATTTATTTTTTGCGAGGAAATCTTTTATAGACCTACCAGAGATACTTTATTACATTAGATAAAAGCTGCTTCTTGCCATTTATTGTAATTACTCCATTACTTTAGCAGTGCACTTCTATATCATTGTCTAAAAACAATAATGCACAAAAAAGACAGAAAAAGAAATCAATGTCTCAGGAAACAGATATATTTACCTGTCAATAGCTGGTGCCTACGTTACCCATAATGCATCTCTGACTGCTCAGTCAGATATTCAGGTGTTTCACACCTGTGGTGGCTAATTAATTAAAAGCTGAAGACTTTAGCTTTCCTACAGAAATCTGGTACGTTTTAAACAACTTTCTTCACACTTGCAGTAAAACTTTTTAACAACTTTGATTTTTAATGAACAACAGAGAGTCAAATCAAACTGCTTTTCTTCTAAATTTTAATAACCTGCTCTCATGTGGTCAGAAACCTCTTAAACATCCGGTCCACCTGTCAGCAATTAGTCTTAAAACTGCTCTCAGGAGAAAAGAGGGATCATTTTGCTGGAATAACTTGTTATTCTTAAAAGTTTTAGCAAAAACCCAAATCAAAAACAGATCTGATAAGTTCTATGAAACCTTAATCAATCTGAACTTTTGACCCCGAGAGGAAACAAACAAGATAAAAATAAATCTGTCAATCAAAAGTTAAGCAAAGGAAAGCTGTTAGTGAGGCAATCACACTTGACAGCTTGTCAGGATTTGGACAAAACATCTTAAAGCTTCTGTAATAATCTGTTCGACGTTGGCACCGCAGACAAGTTCTTTACTCCCAATCTGTCAAATGACTTCAGCCGAGCTGAGCTGCCAAGGCTGTTATTATTTCAACAAGCGTGTCGATAATAGAATGAAAAACAAAGTTGTATTTCATGAAAAGTGGTAATCAATTAACGATGACAAAGGCATCGCTTTTGCTTTCAAGAATGCAGCTGGGGCAGATTTCAGAAACAAGCAAATAAACAGCTGCGCTCATCATGATTCACTCTCGCTGTCGTCAAAGGGGAAGAAAAGCAAGAAAAGAAAATAAGAAAAAGAAAATCATCTGAACGCCTGAGTCAGTTGAGTGAAGCTGGTACACAAGTTTAGCACGCGAGGTAATTGAAATGGCCTCCTCATAACTTTCTCTTCAAATTAGGGCTCTTTCATTATGTATTCCATTGAGCCGATAATCAAATTCAATTGCACTTTGAGACCCATCTGTTCCAAAATAATTGACGATTCTCCCTTTCAAAATAAAAAAAAAAAAAAAGAAAGCAACACAACTCCCGAGTCGCCTCGGCTCTGCACATAAATCTCCTCATCTGAATCAAATTAGCTTCACAAGTAACGTGTGTTTACAGAGCGGCTTTTGTACGAACACCAGACACATTTCCCCTTTGATGGTGTCGGACTTTGAGTCGGCAGAAACGCTGCAGGACTTTTTAAAAAAAAA
>JAPZDZ010000017.1:8125149-8138561 GCA_029783805.1 Acanthurus tennentii | reverse complement strand
GCACATGTCTAGCTCCCTTGCGTCCTCCCACCCAGGCTGCTCTGAGTTTTTGGTTGGAGGCCTGTCTCCCTCACATTTAGTTGTTATGGAAACAAGAGCGGCTGCAGGAGCAGCACTAGCATGGCTGCTGTATGTTCGCTGTATGGAGCATCGCATGCTAAACAGAGCGAGATCAGCAGGTCAAATTATTGTGTCTCTCTCTCTGCACGTTGCCAAAACTAAAAAAAAAGTTATTTACAGCACTGAGTGGATTGCCTGGCACATTTATATAGAAGTGAAAACATAAAATGTTTTGCAAATTATGCGCATATAAATTCACTTCTGCAATGCTTTTCACCTGTATTTTCCACCCATTTGTGTCCAAAATGTGAGTTTTCTTACTTTTCATTTTCCCTGCGAGCGACTCAGAGAGAATGAGAGCGTTTCCGCTGCACAGTCGCGTCTCCTGCTGAGTTCTGACTGGTGACTCTGTCAAAATGTTGCCATTAAAAAGCACCTGGAATAACTCATGAATATGGATTAATATTTCCTGTGTGTGCATGAACAGTATGTACATAAGTGCATGTTTTTTGTTGTGTTGCTGCGTCTCATTTCCTCCCCATCAGTAAGCCTTGTTGCTGGGGTTTGAATGGGTAGCCTCAGACACAAAACAGACACCACCGCTGGCATTGCAGCATGTCTGAGAGCATCAGTTCCTCATCAACAAGAAGATGTTCCCAGTATTCCCATGACCCCTAACCAAATAAATAACCCGCCCCCGCTTGACACCGATGAGAGTCCTTGTCTCCTTATGCTCTGCCTGCATTGCATCTACCCACAAGGCCTCCTGCTCCCCCCCCGACCACCACCACCAACCATCCCCTTCTGTAACCACACAGAAGCCTTGAGGAGAGCAACGCTACCTGCATACAATCAGCACACACTCTCACACACTCACACACACACACTCACACACACACACAGAGTCATGATGAATGGCCTTCCCCGCTCTGTAATGCACAAAAGCATTATCCGTCACCCTCCAGCCCAGAGGAAAGAGATGCTCTTTTAAAACTGACACAGCGCTCAGTGGCAGCGTCCCGGGCAAAAAAAAAAAAAAAAAAAAGAAGCCCCATGTGGGAGTGAGTGCTGCTGTGGAGCCGCTCATGCAGGAAGGTGCCTCCTCTTAATCTGTCTTGGGTGGGGGATCATAGAGGCGCTTCCAGTTCATTTAATACTCCTCACTTCATTCTCCATTATTCAGACTTGTTAAGGATGAATCACATGAGAATGTCTGGCAGTTGTGGACTTTTTCTTTCCTGTTTTTTTTGTGATGAATCAGGCAGAAACTGTCACTTTTTGGCTCCAACCAGCCGTTTAATCCAATAATAACAGAATTGTTTGAGGGATCTCACAGTCAATTTGGTGTATCAAGCTAAAAAAAAATAATAATGCTATAAAGAAAAGAAGTTATTTCACAAACTTTTGGTCACGTCTCAGAAATTTTAAAGCAAAAGCAGAGTCTCAATAAATGCAGTGAGCTCAACAAATTAATCTCCACAAAGGATTTCTGTGAGGATTTGGGAAATGAAAGCTCTCTCTATCACTCAGTATTCTGTTAATACAGTTTTACAGACAAAACAAACTAATTAAAGTATTTTAGCAGAACTTATTACAGATTGTGGGGTGCGCTGCTTTAATTGTGCAGGAGCCAGCAGAGGGCGCTCATCCTACAACAAAACACCATCACCACACATTACAAATCATGGTGACAAAAGTAAAGTTAAACTTGAACTTCTCCTTTACAAAAGTTACTGCTTGTGGCCTACTAAATGGAAATTAGCACATAATGTTCAATGATGTTCAGTGTTACGGAAATATCTGATTGCACCTGTTAAATGTGACCCAAGTCTCAGTTTGAGTCTTTGATTCCAACATTTAATCACTCTTTCACCTCCTTTAAGCTTGAAAGACTTGTCAGACAGACCTGTTTTCAACAACGAGGACATTACAGCAGCTGCATAACCTGCAAAATAATCAGTTCCAAGGGTCAAATGCCCGACTCCTGTTTTATTAATGTCTTTTTTAGATTTTGCTGGTTGACCTTTTGCTTCACATGTTGCCCCATTCCTTCCATTTTGGTCATTTTTCAGTGATGAACTCTAATATTTCAATGATTCTGTAAAAAAAAAAAGGGCAGACAGCCAGAAGATCATTCCTCATGCTGACTCGTCATTCAGCCAAATGAAGATGTGACTTCAGGTCGGTAATCTGCATCCACAATTAAGATGGAGGTCTTGATGTATTGGCAAAGAATGTTAGAGGTTGAGTGAAAACCTCTGCATTTCCATCACATCACCACTAGAGGGCGAACTGTCTTATTCAGTTGATCATTTAAAGTTGACCCTGACCTCAGCTTTTCATCTCAAACACGCAGGATGACACACGTCTACAATTTCTTTTTTTCTCTTTCTTCAGTGAAATGACTGATAAAATATGACATTAGTAAACATTTATTATAAACACTTTTTCATTTTTTGAGGCAGAACAACCATATAGCGAGCACTGATAGACAAGGAAAAGTGACTAAACTGAAACTGAAGTATGTCTTCTTTGCCAGGTTTAAAGTTTTACCACCTGGAGATTTTGGAGGCAGAGCGTCCGAACGCATCGTGTCACCATCAGGAGGACAAACTGTTTCTTTTAAATCTGAGTTCTTCTCATCAGTGTCCTTCATGTTTAACACAATGTCAGCAGGTGAAACATCAGCGTTGTCATCCAGAGAAGGAAACTCTGTGTTTTTTGAATCTGAGAGTTTCTCCTGTGTTTCTTCAGCCTCTTCTGTGTCCTCCATGTCCAACGCAGCATCAGCAGGTGGAGAACTTGGAGGCATTTGAACCTCACAAGCTGCCACGCTGACAGGCTGAGACTTGAAACAGGACACTTCTTCATCCAGAGAAGGAAACCCAGTATCCATTAAATCTGGATGCATCTTCTCATCAGCGTCTCCCATGCAATGTGCAGCTTTAGCAGGAGGAATCTGAGACAGTGGAAGCTCTTTGAGATGCTTTACATCAGTGTCGTCATCCAGAGAAGGAATCTCTATGTTTTTTAGATCTGGATTCATCTTCTCACGAGTGTCTTTGATGCAAAGCAGAGCCTCAGCAGGAGGAGAACATGCAGGATATGAAGCCTCAGAAGGATGAGACTTGAAACCATCTTCTTCATCATCCAGCGATGAAAACACAACGTTTCTAAAATCTGGATTTTTCTTCTCATGAGGATCTTCAGCAGCAGGAGGACTCGGAGGCAGTGAAACCTCACAGTCTTTAACTCTGACGGGCTGAAACATGAAATCAGCCACCTCGTCGTCCACAGAAGGAAATCTGATATCTGACAAATGGAGGTATTTCCTCTCTTCAGTCTGTCCAAAGTCACACACAGTGTCTGCAGGTGAAGGGCTGGGAGGAAGTGGAACATCGGCCAGCCAATCAAGAGGCATCAAACCTGGCATTTCCTCATCAACAGAAGGAAACCGTGCTGAAGACAAACCTGGGTGCTTCTTCTCATGAAGGTTTGTCTCAGGATGTGCAGCAGCTGGTGGACATGGAGGCAGAGGAATGTCGCAGGTCATCACACTGCCGGGCTGCGACATGAAAAACGTGACTTCATCATCTGTAGAAGGAAACTCTTTGTCTTTGAGGGACTTCTCCTTACGAGTGTCCTCCGTTTGAAGGTCAACAGGAGGAGGTTGAACCACAGAAGACATGATGGCGAGATGTTGGGACATCAAACAGGTCAGATGTTTCAGTCTGTGTAACTGCAGCAGCTGAATCGCAGTTAAAAATCTCTGTTTTTTGAAAAATGATCAACTATTTGAGTAAAAACTCACAAAAAATGCAAAATGCTGAATCTTTCAGGAGACTGACTGCAGTGCAGGAATCATTTCTGTACTCATGTTTGTTATGACATCTTCTGACTTCCAGAATGTGAAACGTTCTATAGAACAGAGATGTTTTGTTCTGTTGTTTTTCAAGTCCAGACGATCAAAAACTGTCAGAAAAAAACAACTTAATTTTCATGTTTAAATGTAATTTAATGTTCTTAATAACACAAACAATTTTTTAACAGTTTGTCCTTGACAATCACATAATAATCTCTGAAGCAAGATCAATCATTGTGTTAGCATGAGCAGGAACGACAGCAAAATGACACAATCCAGCAGATTAATGCCACAAACTCAGGCCTTAAAAATAACCAGGGAGTTAGTTTTCCAAACTGATACTTAATCTGATAAGTTCACAGATGAAGAAAAAGCAAAATGAATCTGTTTCTTATTATTTTACTCATAAAAATAAGAATATAAAAGGAGAGAAGTGTTTTTAGCCAAGATTTCAATATTTCCTGATGTGGTTTTATGTCCTAAAATTACTTTTTCTATGTAAAGTTCCCATTTAAGTTTACATAAATCATCCCATGTCTTCTATTTTCACTGTCTACACTAGACATGACATACTCAGCAAGAATATTATTTACTTATTTCACTCTCTGAGGCTGAAGGTGCGGTTCAGCAGATTGAACTAACAGATTAACAGATTGATGTCCACAAGCAGCCGTCAGCCGTTCACTCTGGGTTTCAGGATTTTGGCAGAAGTTGCATTGAAGCATTTGAAGGTCAAACGCATCGACCTCACGACATTTGCAGCAGGCCGTTGGAGGCCATGAGGAGCTGGATTCGCTCATCAAAGCCTCCGTCACCGGTGGAGGTGTCAACCCCCACATCCACAAATCTGTGACTGTAAGAAGGGAGGCAACAGGAGCTGTGAGGACCAGACCATGTCAGGATCCATCACAACATTCTGTCATTCTGTCTGTTTGTGCTCATGGTTATAATAGATGTGTTTATTTTTGGTTCATGAGAAGATAATCCTCTATTTTTTCAATTCTTTTTTTTAAAGAGGGTACAAGAAGTAATAAATTACTCAGAAGATGCAAGAATTAAAAATCGATTTTGCTTTAAAATCAGATACTTTTTTCCGAAGCCATTTTTCTCACAGGAACGTTCACACAGACGTCACCATTGTTTATCTTTACGCTTCCTTTGGTCCACTTTTATGTCTTGCAGGATGAGACTGCAGCAGAACCATGTCGCTTGTTTTTTCCTCCCATAAAACAGAAACTTTATTCACAGTCTCTGGTGCAACGGAGCAGTAAACCTGAACTATCATATTTCTGTCAACTGTTCATCATAAACTTTTATCTACAAACACACATCCGCCCTCAATTCTTAATGCATAAGATCACAAAAAACCCACTTTAATCCCATTAATGCTGCGTTTATCTGGAGGTGTTATTGTGTAGTTGGACTGCCTCTTGTGGTCAAAGAGTTTGCAGCTCATGAGACGAATCCACACATTTACGTTTCAGCTGTGTGAGGTGTGTGTTTGCAGAAAGGTGCTGCTAGTTTTCTGGTCCATTGTGCTTGAAGTGTACAGAAAGGTTAGTCTGGGGCTCTGAGTCTTCTTTAACAATACCTCTCTGTCAGCCTATCAGCCTCCGTCTGTGTGTGTGTGTGTGTGTGTGTGTGTGTGTGTGTGTGTCAGACTCGCCCACACAGCAGTGGGATGTTGGTCTGGTTTTTCCAGCCTGTCTTATCTGCACGCACACACTCAGAGAGCTGTGTTTCCATCGCTTCAGAGGACAGAGCAACGACTTGCATTTATTTCCTGCTATTCATGACAATTACTTGCCGAACTTTAACCCTGATTTAAACCGAACTCTAAGTCTTCACCTTAAAATATGATGATTTATATTGAATGGACGAGTAATTTTTCACAAAAAGAAGTCTCAGTTCCTACAACATGAATGTGTCATAAGATTTAATTCCTTACAACATGATAAATACATGTTTACACACACTTTTATACACACACTCCAGCTCTCCTCTCTATCAGTCTACATATAAGCACTGTAGTAATGGTGCAGCTGAGCAGCAGTGGAGGCAGCTCCTTTTGTGTTTGCTGAAGTAGATCTTATCCTCGGAGCTGCTCTTCTTTACAGCAGGAAAAGGTATCTAACCTCTCAGTGGGCCGCCGAGGTCGCACAGTTCAAGCTCAAACCAGGAAATACACAATGGAGGCTCAGTGGGACGAGTGGGAAGCACTTCCAAACATCTCTCAAGATGAAGGTCATCAGCTCCTATGTGCTGAGAGGCTTGTGGTGAATTGAAAAGCTTTAAAATGTAAAGACAAAAGAGCAGCTCATTTTTAAATCCATTCATAAAAAAAATCTGTTTGATGAGTGTGTATTAACTCGGCAGGAAATCTGTAGGTGGTCCATTCACTGCAGCAGCACAATGATAAAACAGGTTGAAAACTTCCTG
Source organism: Acanthurus tennentii (assembly GCA_029783805.1). NCBI lineage: Eukaryota > Metazoa > Chordata > Actinopteri > Acanthuriformes > Acanthuridae > Acanthurus > Acanthurus tennentii. The sequence continues at coordinate 8,132,200 of JAPZDZ010000017.1, read as the reverse complement.
AATGGGGAATTCATGAACCTGCAGCCGTCAGCACGTGGGCCGGAGGAAGAGTCTGGACCAGATGTCTAAACTGGTTAGTTTTTTTTTTTTCCAGGAAATTACCTTTGTGATTTTTTAAACTGTGTTTTGTTTCTGGCAGATAAGCCTTTTCTCTTCACAAGCGTACAGATGTACAACAGTGAAGGCAGCTGCTTGCCAGGCCACATCCCCCCACAAAGCAGCCGGTCTGCCACACAACAGCTCATTGGTGATTTGTGAGTATTAAAGTTGGTAAAGGTCATCGCCGGTGAGAACTGAATCCACAAAAGCCCAATCCTTCAGTGAATACTCACATTCAGCAGAACAGAAAGCTTTATTGATCGTCCTCGGTGCTAATGAGATTGGACGCAGCATTCCTAACACCACCGATATTCTCAGCTCACTAAATCAAGGGATTAGATTGGCATACGCATCCGTCTTATCCCCAACACTGTTACCATCCATATGTGTCGGGCAGCAGAAAGCAGACAAAGAGGCACAAATGAGAATGAAAGAAAAAGGTGGGATTGAATACAAGAAAAGACCCACCTAAAGGACTTATAGGGCTCCAGCTGAGGCTGTGTGCCGAGGTAGAGACGCCCACAAAAGAGGAGAGAGATGAGGGTTGTGATGGGCAGGCCATCACATCCACCGGGAGACAAAAGAGCGGAGCGACAAGCAGCCGATGGACAGAAGGTCCATTTCCACTTGCACAAAAGGAGCCGGGGAGATGAAGCAGATTAGCAGCTCTTTATGCCCATTGTGAAGGCTCTAAATGATAAGATTTACCCCCCTTTTCCATCCCAGCCTGTATCCTGTGTGTGTGTGTGCATGTGTGAATGTGTGGGTGCAAGCTCACACAAAACATCACAAGCTCATCTTTTTTTTTTCTGTTTCTTATGCAAACTCCATCATCAGGATATGCTTCCTATTTTTTTTCTCTTTCATATGCAGGTACACATGGATTTTTTTTTTCCTGAAGGATTTTATTCATCTTCACAGGAAGGAGAGATGCGACAGCTGGCTTTTGAGTCACTTCCCGTCTTTGTACTAAATCCTGAATTTACAGTTTGATGGGAAAGCTCTTAACTTAAACCCCCTCATCGCTGAAAGATGATGTTCTTTTCATGTTCCTTTGACTCCTTTTAGAGGAACATGTACACTTGTGATATGTTCCTGTACTCTTTAATCATTCAAGAAAAATCACACACTGTTGATAGATAGATAGATAGATAGATAGATAGATAGATAGATAGATAGATAGATAGATAGATAGATAGATAGATAGATATTTGCATTAATATGAATATATGACCTTATTTTCAGTTTCAAGATGTATTTTTCCTTCCCACTGTGTTTTTAAATATGGAGGTTTTTGCAATTTTTCATACAAAAGCAAGTTTCAGGCAATTTCCTTTGACGATGTCTTAGTATTTAGTGCCATCTAGTGGACATCTTGAACCATTGCAAGATCTAATTTTAGAGCTCAAGCAACTCATCGTATAAAAACATAAGAATACACCTCTAAATTGTAGGAACATTATTGCTGTTATAAAAGTTATGATCAGTGTGTAAAATATAAAGACTTTTATTGATTAAACTAAATTGCTTGGGTTTATTTTCAAAATAGTTTTTACATTACATTGTAATCTTGCTTACACTTTAATATTTCAGTACATATTTAACAAGCCAATAATAAAGAAAATAACGCCGTAGAAACAGGTAGTACGCCTTTCTTATGAGCTTCTAAGTACATTTTGCTGTTAATAGTCTACTTTTACCTATTTACCTAAATAAAATTGTGAATGCAGAACCAGTTTTTCCTATAAAATAAATGTTTTTCTGCTCTCAATATTGTTACTTTTGCCTAAATAAAAGATTACAATACTTCCTCCACCTCCTGCATTCTCATCCTGCACCGGTAGTGTTTCCAAGTTGCACACTTCCTGTCTCCATAAGTCACATCCGCTTTAATCCACTGGGGGGCGCTGACGTTCAGGCCGTGCAGTCAAACGCCGCTTGCGTAAAGCGTCGATTGCCGAGTCATGGATGGTTGTTGCCTAACATGCACGCAGCAAGGACAACAGCCGCAGCAGCATGAGCACTGAGCCGACACACACTCATTCATGTGTCTCACCGCTCCGTCACGTTATAAATCTGTCGTTTGTATTAAAGCTACGTAAAGTCGGCTAACCTAGCTAACAGCTAACAGCGTTTAGCGGACTTGTTGGCTTATCCTGGGTAACCTCTGTTACTGACAGGTGGAGTGTCTGCAGCTGAGAAGTTAACAACAAAGGTAAGGTTATAAATAACATGCTGTTTCTCTGAATTACATGTCATTAAACTCCTTTTTCCTTTTCTGTTTGTGCTCATATTTTATAGGTCGTTTTTTATTTGTATGAGGTGTTTCTTTAAGCTGTTTTGCCCACCTCAGATGGCACACTTTTAGATATATGTGTGTCAAATCGTAGGTGTGGTGGTAATTTATAACCAGGAGCAATGGTGAACTATGAGCCAGTGACTTCAGATGTCATTGAAGTTCACAGCCTAATATAGCAGAGCCAAGCAGCCTGTGCAGCCTGTGAAAGGGGATGACTTGCTCTTTTTATAGCTTGTTTTATTTGTTTTTATCTGTGGGTTTACAATCGTCTGCGCTGTTTATCTGTTGTTGTTCTGAGTCTCTAATAAAAATCATTTCTGTCCCTTTACAGCTGCAGCCATGGTGTTCATGCACAGCTACTGTGAAGCCAACTCCTCCATCTCCCACACCTGGGTGGATGAAGGCATCTCCCCCTGCTTCTACTTCACGCTGGTCCCCACCATCCTGCTCACCATGGTCTTTTTCCTCGGCACCATCCATCTCATATTTTACCAGAAATATGGCACACAAATGGAGCCCAAATTCATACCACGGTCCCGCCTCTACGGCTTTCAGCAGTTCTTATCCATCCTCCTCCTGGTCCAGTATCTGAGTGCGATGGTGTGGCGAGCCTCCATCGGAGGAGAGCTCCCAGGCTATGTGGTGTTATATGGCTTCTTCTCTGCAGGGAGCTGGGCCTGGGCCATAGCCCTGCTCAGGGTAGAGAGACGTAGGGTCCTGGTGATGGACCGGACGAGGGGTCACAGCGCCGCCCTGCTGCTGTTCTGGGCTCTGGCTTTCTCAGCCGAGAACCTGGCCTTCATCTCCTGGTTCAGTCCTCACTGGTGGTGGGGCCTGGAGAACAACCAACAACGGGTGAGGGATCATTAAACATCACACAAGGTCCATTTTATAACCATCACTTTGGAAGTCTTCTTTATTACAAGTCTCTGTTTTCTTACTGGGTTTGGTCAGAGTATTGTACTCTGCATACTGCATTACATCCCTTAAGCCTCTGTGCCAGCATGCAGTCTGTGATATGAAGTTTATCTCCATTCCTATCTATCTGGGATGAAGTTCACCTCCCTTTATTTGTGTGATGTAGCTCTAAGAATGTGTTGAAGGTGTATACCCTCATTCTGCATGAGCATAAATCTTGCTTTCATCTCTGTTGATGTCTTAAATATTGTCAGAGAGGTGTGTTTTGTCAGACTAATGGGTCAAAAGTTAGTAATTCATTACCGATGGGTGTGTTTCCTGTGAGTCACTCCACTGAGAGTCTCTCTGAAGATTTCATTGTACACACAAAGCTACAAAAATGAGACAAGGAGGCAAAAATGCAAAACATCAACTCAGTGAACGCATGACTAGAGGTTTTTTTTTTGCTGAGTCACTGCTCGGTCTGACTTTCAGGTCCTTAAAGCTACACAGTTAACAATCCAAGAGACAAAATCTTGCCCCTCCCACGCTGAGCCAGCTGCAGAAGTTTGAACTTTGTGGTCGTCAGCTCTCAGCATGACTTGTAATTTCTGTGTTTTAAAGGGTTCTTTGTGTTATTTATTCAGTATTAATTTAAAATGATGTTTATAACATGCAGTTGTACTCTGCTCCTTAAGATTTTAGTTCTGTATTTACTCAGTTTGAGACCTAAATTCAGTTACAGTCCTCTTTTAAAAGGCAGCCTAGAATTATATAATATAATATAATATAATATAATATAATATAATATAATATAATATAATATAATTCTAACACTAACTTGTATGATAAGATATTTTGATAGAAGTTACTCAGAGACTCAGCCATTTGTGCAGATTTAAGATTAAAGATTAACTTTTTTGTCGTTGGAAAATTTGTTTTGGGCTCTTGACTCATCCTGCAGCCACAGACAAACAAATTATATAATATACAATATACAGATATAACTGCATATGGGCCATATGCGTAAAATAAATGGGACATCTTATACTAATACATACAACATGAGTTAAAACATTTTCTCATGCGCAGCTGTTATAAGCATGTTGGTTAAATATTGTTGTAAAATACACATTTATCTGCTTTCGATTGCCTTTGAACCCCTCAGGTGCAGTTTGCTCTTTGGCTGATGCGTTACATCGCCACCGGGCTGCTTTTCTTCATCGGCCTCAAAGCTCCAGGGTTGCCAAGGAGACCGTACATGCTGCTGATAAACGAAGATGAGCGTGACGTGGAGAACAGCGGGCAGGTATGGAGAAGAAAATAGATCCTGCAGGTTTTGATGCAATGTCTCAATCATGAATCAATACTCCTATTTCACAACATTATGTCAAATTAAGCATCTTAAATATGCTCACTATTCTACTCCTGTGCAATGTGCAACACTGTGTTTTATGTTTAATATATTTCTCCATCTCAGAGCCTTTTGGGCCGAACAGATGAGAACCAGTCCACCTGGGCCGATTTCAGGAGCAAAGTCCGCCTGCTTGTTCCCTACATGTGGCCTCGGGGCAACGTCTTCCTGCAGCTGCTCGTCCTCTTCTGCTTGGGGCTGCTGGGACTCGAGAGAGCCATCAACGTCTTTGTACCAATTTACTACAAGAATATAGGTGAGTGACGTGTTATTACCAAACCCTGCAGACTCAAACTTTCATTTATTTCAGGGTGAAAATGGCCTGTTTTTACGCTTACACTGCTGCAACAAACCCGAGCTACAAGCTAATGGTGGTTTTAACTTGTTCAATTTGAGGCACATTTTTAAGAGCCATATAAAAACATGCCAGACATCATGTCGAATACGCACCCAGTGGCTTGTAGACAGACTCATAACACATACTGTTCCTCAGGTTGTGTAATGTGATAAACGGAGACATCCTCCTCCAGATAGTTCTGTGCCTCCAGAGGGCGAGAGAGAGGAATATAAAACACCCAGGCGTCAGACAACACCTTCTGAATTTTACTCGTCTCATTTATTGTCTTGTTTATCCACCATATGTTCAAGCCGAGCTACACCCTCAAGCTTTTTTTTTTTCCTTTCCTCATTTACCTTTATGTCTTTGTCTCTGTCTCAGTGAATGAGCTGACTGATGGCAGCAGCTGGCGCACTCTGGCTACTACAGTGTGTATTTATGTCCTGCTCAAGTTCATGCAGGGTGGCGGGGCAGGTAGGTGCAACTTATTCGTTTTCCGGATGCATAATGAAGAGAGAGAGCTTTGTAGTGTCACAGAAATACAGACAAATAAACTACAAGCGATGCTGCCTATTGATTTTAAGTCCTAAATCTCATCTGTCATTTTCACCATCGTCCATCTTCTCCTCCTCTTAGGTGCCTCGGGGTTCGTCAGTAACATGCGCTCTTTCCTGTGGATCCGGGTGCAGCAGTACACCAACCGGGTGGTTCAAGTGCGCCTCTTTTCCCACCTGCACTCCCTCTCCCTGCGCTGGCACCTGAGCCGCAAAACCGGCGATGTGCTGAGGAGCATCGACCGCGGCACATCCTCCATTAACAGCCTGCTCAGGTCAGATGGTGCTTAAAAGAATATGGAGGATCAACAAGTTACAGTGGTTGCACAATGTGACAGATTATCACCTGCTTCTCTTTTTCCAACAGCTACATAGTGTTCAGCATCTTCCCAACCATCGCTGATATTGTTATTTCCATCATCTACTTCATCACTTACTTCAACGCCTGGTTCGGCCTCATTGTTTTCGTCTGCATGGCCCTGTACCTCAGTGAGTAGTAACCATAGCTATCAAAAAATCTATCGAATGTATGTTTTTATTGGATTAGTTTAGTTCAACATCCTGCATATTGATTTTCTCTGAAAGATTTTTTAATTGCCTGATAATGTCTCTACCAGCTCTTACAATCATTATCACTGAGTGGAGAACCAAATACAGACGAGACATGAACCTGCAGGACAACAACGCCAAGTCCAAGGCTGTGGACTCCTTGTTAAACTTTGAGACGGTACTTCAAACCTTTTGTTACTTATCTTTCATGCTCATAAAGAGGCTTCAGTTATTCTATAATGTCAAATAATGTTAATCTGATGTTTATTTTTTAAAATTTTATTTGTTCGTTAGGTAAAGTACTACAATGCAGAGAACTACGAGGTCAGCCGTTTTGAGGATGCCATCTTAAAATATCAGGTAACTGGAGCAAAATTGGTAAAACAAAGAGGATGTTTTTGAAGGATTAAGTTCAGCAAGCTGCTGCAGTCATCAAATAACAGAAAAATGCATATGCTTTTTCTGCCCAGGTTAATGTTTGTTAAATGCAGTGTTAAGAAAATACAGTATTATTATTCAGTGTTTGCTCAGTGAATGTGAGATCTGTTTCGTAGCTGCAGTGAAGAACTTGTGGTCTGCACCAAGTAGATCATTAGACATAAACGGTGCAATGCATTAACTCCACATGTACACATGGAGCAGTGAAGGAGCCAGCCTTCTGTTATGAGTCCCAGCAGTGTCATTGTCCAAAAGCTATCGGTGTTCGTATGTGGAAGCCTTTAAATGTATCCTTATTAAAATATTCAACCCTCTGGTGCAGGTTTGCATCCTAAGGCTCTTCTCTTCTCCTGTTTTTAGGTGTCAGAGTGGAAAACTCAGGCGTCGCTGGCCTTCCTGAACCAAACACAGAACCTCATCATTGGATCGGGTCTGCTGGCCGGCTCCCTGCTCTGTGCCTACTT
>JAPZDZ010000017.1:7852658-7862834 GCA_029783805.1 Acanthurus tennentii | reverse complement strand
GTAATCAGACCAATTAACACTGAGTATTCATCCAGTAATGCAGTAACTTCTGACTGCTCATCGGTCGGACTGTCAACAAGAATCACAAGATGCTGCAGTTGCTGATGATTCTACTGTTCAGCTGCAAAGAGTTAGCAGGATTGCAACATATTATGATCAAGCGTCCGCTTTAAAGGTTATGGTTTTAGAAAAAAAATGGGTTCTGAGTTTGGAAAAGAAGCAAGAAGAGGTTCACATCTGCACAAAATAATGAAAATTGAAGAGGCTGAGGTGAACAAATGTGTTGTGATGCAATAACAAAGCAAGTATTTTCCTACTACAAATTTATGAAAAACATCTGGAACCAGCTTTTTTTATAAGGTCAAACACAACCTCACTTAGAATCGACTCTATAAAATCAGATGTTCAGTAGAGATAGTTGCTTCCATTCTCTGACTGCCAGCTGAAAGTGCTGTTCAGCCGACTAAACCGACTAAACCGACTAAACCAGCTCACTAGTGTTTATGACTCCTGCAGAGAGTTTCAGAGGAAACACACCTGAACTCACACTATAAATGCTTCTCTTTCTAACAAATCGGAGATGTGAGCTGTAATTCAGATGTTTAGAATCTGTTTGAGCCTGTGTGAATGAGAGGCTGAGCTATAAATAGCCGACTATGTGACATCGGTCCAAGCTATGTACTTTTCCGTACAAAAATAAACTCTGACAGCATATATAAATAACGTGGCTTTTTAATTTCCTTTTTCAATCTCTCAACCTGCTTTTATCTGTCTGCTAACTTCTCCGTCAACTTTCCAAAGTCCCTTCCTCTCTCCTCACCGTTTATGATCATCTTGAGGCAGGTGGCGCAGGGTCTCCTGGAGAAGAACAGCTGGCAGCCAGCCAGGTGGGCGCCATGTTGGATGATGGCCGCCTGTCCTGCGTGGAGCTCAGGTCCTGAACAGTGGAGTCCCACCACCCTGCTGTCCCGCACCACCACCAGCCCCACCCTGCCGATCTGGAAGACAGCACATTCAAAACTATCACTTTTAAGAGAAAATGCTGAAACACTCATATGGATTCTTGCGTAGTAGATGGTCTTCTTCTGTGCTTTTCTACACCAACCTGACTGTCTTCTTTTTCAGGCTGCTTCTGAGGAAACAGCTCCATCCACAAACTCAGCAAGGTGAACAGGTTCACCTTTGATAACCTGGGGCCATTACCTGCAGGAGAAATCAGTGAATGAAAAGTCTTAGTGTGCCTGTTTTTTGACTAAAGGATGACATGTGAGTAAAGCAAAAAAGGGTTTCAGGTTTGGAAGAGTTTCAGTTTCCCTTTCATCGAGTTCTTTGTCCCAACATGTCCCCCATTCATTTCTACAGAACTGAGCCAACTTAGAAATAATTCCTGCTGATATCTGATTTCCTTTGGATGATGATTTTCATCTCATTCTTGTATTTGTGTCTTAATGAAATATCTAACAAAGATGGATCCTTCCTGAGATTTTTAGGATGATTTTAAAAGAAGTTCAACCATAAACACTCTTAGAGAAGACGTAGCTGTTGGATTGGGTTGTATTGGGGGGAAAAATCTCTGTAAAGGGGCAGAACAGAAACCTCTGTGCTAACCTGTAACATCAACTCCTGTTCAAGTGGCTCACCTCGTGTTTTGCTGTCAGTCTGAGTGCTGCTGTCTCTCGTATCTGGACCTAGCCTGACCTGGCCCGGATCGGCTCGGTTCCGAGAGTCACTACGCTCCATTTAACCCGGTAACCACGCAGGATCTATCTCTCCAGCTTCTGATTAGACTAAAACAGCTGGCGAGATAGTAAGGGTTCAACCAGTGTAAATATTAACCCGGTTCATAGTGAGAAGCTCACGAGGTGAAATACCATTTCCGACCACTAATTTCAAAATAAAAGTCAGGCGGATGAGCCAAATCAGTTATTTGCAAAAGAAACAAATGTAAGTTACACTTAATGCAGACTCTGCAATATCAATAACAGGAAAAAGAAACGTTTTTACACCTAAACTTGCTCTTTCCTTGTTATTTGTAACAATATAAAGGCACATTAATAAAGCTGACGGTAGCTTATGGGTTTACATTTAGGTACTCTAAAAACACGACCAAGGTCAGAGAATATGATACGAAAAAAACATGAAAAGACGTAAAGCAGCCAGACTCACGCTTGCTTGTAGTTATATTTCACAAAACTCATTATATTCCGCCCATTTATTCCTAATGTCGTATTTTAAAGCAGAATTTCTCTACCTCTGTTTACATCGCTGCTCAAGCTCTGAAACTTTTTCCGGGTTACTTCCGCAAAACGTCTGACGTAAGCAAGCAGGAGGGGCAGTGAGACGTACATTTTTTAAATTCCTTTTTATTTCACTAGATGTCAGCAAATCATTGCTATTATTTATTATATTTTAATCTTATTTCTAATACCCCGTCGGTCACTTCGCACTTCATCATCCTGTAACTTCTGCTATAAAACAAAAGTTAGGGGCAATATAAACCAAAAAAGTGGGCTATATATAGAAATAAGAATCATTCAAACACTCAAATGACAAGTAAAACATGGTATATAAACAGGTACTTGTGTGCTCACTCATACAGTGAATCTGACTCTAGTTTTTGCTCTCAGGTCAGTGTGATTAAATGGAAAATAGACAGTTATGACAAACAAAACTGAACAACTGAGTTAAGAATGGTAAAGAATAGAAAATGGTTACTATTCAGAACTGCTATAATAGCAGATAAATAGTAGTATACATGTACCGTAGTATATATAGTATCTGTATCTGAAAATCACATATTAAACATAACCTCTACTCTCTGCTGTAGCAGTATAAGTAGTGCAAGGAACCAAGAGTAGCCAGAGAAATTCAAAATAAAAATTGGAAAAATGCATTTACATGAAGGATTAAGTTCATTTTGTGCTTATACTGTACAAGTCAATAAATATATGTATTTTTTTATTAATACTGACAGTGTGTGATGATATATACTCACACGAGTTAAAAACGGTGCAACGAAGACTGAAAAATATACTATATATGTGCTGTGTTTGGATGCTGGAGGGTATTGAAACTTTATGAGCGATTTAACTGCTCGTTAACGGGTGGAGCTCGGGGAACAAACTGTTCTTGTGTTTTGTTTTTTTTTGTGTGTGTTGTTATTAACACCTACAAAGGCAATAAAGTCAGAACAGGTTGTGTCACACAACAGACACAACCTGTTCTAACTCCGGTGATCCTTCCTTTCTGATTCCTTATTCTAAAAAAGTGCAAACCTTGACCCTGAACTGGGGGACAAGCTGAGCTGAAGTCCACAACCAGGAGCCTCTCGCATGTCCTTGGTGAGTCGCCGGGTTGCAGGAAGTGGTGCAGTCCCAGATTCACTCCATCATTTACTAACCTGCCTGTCTGTTATGCAAACCAAGGGGGTCCAGCAGGGTCCTGTGATGTGCTTCAGGTCGCTCAACGCCAGCCTCTTGACCACAGAAGTCAGGGCAACAGGCCTGCAGTTATTTGGTCCTGAGATAAACGATTTCTTTAACATCAGAATAATTTTAACTCTTCTCAAACTTGATTCAACCGGCAACAATGTCTGCAATTAACATAGTGCAAAGGCTAATGTACACATTAAGAATGAACCAATAAGGGACTACATCAGTGCTGAAACATCTACATGAAAACAAAGCAGAGTTTGGATTATTTATTTCTTCACAGGAACGTGTGATTATCCCATTGCTAAATACAAAAACAAAGTAAAATAACATGTCACAGTTATGGACCAGCATAAAATTCTTACAAATCCCACCACGGTAATGCTGACTGCCTCAAAGTAAACCACTATGCTCAAACTTTATTAACTTGTCTCATGTAAATTAAAGCTTAACAAAGCACAATATAAATATATATTCTTATCTTATTACAGTAAGCAAATCTTATTTTTTTCAGTTTACTTTTCATATAAAACAAGAGAAAAAACTGTAAACCTGGTTCTCAATCAACTAAAGCAATACTTACCACAGAAACCTAATATGTAAGTGTTTTCTAACCTGAATGAAACTTTTTAACTAAGCAAAAAAACTTACTGGAGTTCAAACCAAATTAAAATGGCTCTTTCAAGCATCTGAGTGCATCAGGAAACAGTAACCTACCAGAGGAAACGTGAACTGACCTCAGTGCTGCCAGCTCACCTGGTCAATAACAATCTTCTGTCTCCATCAGATCTACAAAACTAGGACCTGTAGGCAGTTTTTGGTCTTCATACGACTCAGCTAACAGAATACAAACAAAAACATCTCACATGTCACAACAGAGCATTTGGAAGTGTTTCTATTGCTTTAGCTAGCAGTGCCTTCAGTGCAGTTCATCTTAAATATGACAAACCCTGCAGGAAATATGATAAACTGCTAAGGAGTGAAAAATGAATCATTTTGGTCTCAAAGAATTTGCTCCGTTTGTTACAAATGGGTGAATAAAAGTCACCTTGTACAAGGAAATTAAGGTTATTCCTTGAATGTAAAGCAATTTAAAAAAATACTGTCAGTCTTAGCTACATTTCACAACTTCACCCAAGCAAAGAAGCCAAAAATGTAACAGTGCCATGTTTTAAACTCAGTTTCTAGTCTTCTAATCTAGTCTGCAGCATTTTAAGTGATATAAACTATTACTGCTCCACTGCAAAAAAGAAGAAAATATTGTTTTTAAAGTGGCTTAGAGCAAATGATTAAGTCAGGCAGATGAAAAATATCTAAACAAAACAGACTTAAGTATAAAAAGGAAACAATTCTTCATCCCACACTGGTTTTGAGCTACAAATCTGAACAGAATATCAGCTAATGGCTCATTCGAAATAATCAGCTAAGTGACTCAAAACAGCCCACAGTAACATCTGGATGGATGAACGAAGGGAACTCAGCTTCTCTGCATCACCATGATATCTTCAACACACATGAGATTTGAAGGTCCAACACATCTGAGAGTTACTGTGCTTAGAAACAGAAACTGCAAACTAAACATGATATTAAAACGTAGTTGTAACACAAAGATGTGTTTCATTAAGTGGTATTTGTGTTCTGGTCAGTGTAAGTCAGTTATCTAACCCCTTTTAACAAAACATCTCTTTCAGTTTCCAACAAAGACACACACTGTTTCTTTGAACTAGTTTCTCATCCTTCCCTGGATTTTGGTCTCCTGTTTTAACTTCTCCTGAAGTAAAAAATACGTCAGTACGACTAAGCGCCGGCATAGAAATAACAAAATAAAATTCAAGTATACAGCATAAAGAATACAATGCAGTGCGGCAAAAAAAAGGCGCCATGACTTTGTCGAGTGACTCCACAGGATTAGCCAAAGTGCTGATTTCAGATCTGTGGATAAAGCAGCTTAAATTCCAGTCAAACACCCTCAGGAACGATGCCGCTTGTGTGCCAATATGTCAGTAAATGTGTAAATAAACACCTCAAAAAAGAGCCTCCACCTTCTTGCAGGAAGCTGCTTAATCCTGAAGCAGTGACACAACCCACTCTGAGCACAACCGCATCCATTTGGTCAGAATAAGCTTTGTAAATTAAAAAAAAACACAAGAGCATCACTCAGTTTTTAAAGGCTCCGCAGCGGCTCGCTCTGCTGATAAACTCCTTGAGCATCGCTCCGTCCACCTGCCAGAAGGCGTCAGTCTGAGTCACCTGAGTCAGATGGTTGACACAAAACTTGAAACAAAACACTTCCAGGTCCTAGAAAAAGACAAAAAAAAAGTGAAACAGGGTTAGAACATACATGATATATCATTATGTATATGTATAAAAAGAAAGGATGAGAACAGGCATGACATGATGCCTGCGGAGAACACAAAGCTTCAGCAGCAACACATTTAACAGCACAGAGCACGAGCTGTTTCTAGAATTGAGGCACATGTAATATTGTTCATGCAGTCCACTGTGTGTTGCTTTACTCTCTGATCCACACAAGGAACTTTAAATCAGGAAAAATAATGCTATGAGATCTTACGGAGGATTGGTTGCACAAAAGGAGTGTTTTCACTGTCACACACATTTATCACCAGCTCGTTAATAACGCCCATCAGTTGCTTTAAGTGTGTGTGTGTCTGTGTATGTTGCACCTCTGCGTCATATCGTATGGCAGCAGACAGCAGTGTGAAGGCGTTTTCCACAGTGATTCCTCTCTTGATGATCTGCTGACACAGTCGTTTCAGGCGGTTTTCACAATAAGAGGTGGCCAGATCCAACAGGCCTGCAGCCAACACATGAACACACAGATGCATTATAAAAACTGAAGCCTTGGAGAGCTGACAAATGAGAGAACCTGGTATTCGACCACTGTGTGTGCTAACCGATGGCGTCCTCCGGTGGAAGGTCAACAGTGTCTGTGTAGAGAAACTGCAGGAAGGATCTGTAAACGGGGTAAGAGAACTGGTCGATCTCGATCACCTTCTGCTGATCCTCCGTCCACTGGGAGCGAAACATGGAGCGGAAATGCTCACACCTGCTCCAAAACAGAAGAGGATTAATTATACTTCTTATTTACTGTAGATCTGGCAAAGTCAGACGTGTTTCCAAAGTGCTGAGTGTAAGAAAACAAAAGCTGTCACCAATCATCTGCTAACAATTATCTTCTTTTTTTCTGTTTGATCACCTGGATCCTGTTTTAATATTTTTATCACTGTGTGCACATCAACACACACACCTGATCTTCAGCACAGCTTTGTGGACGTGAATGCATTTGCCGTCAACGCTGAATTTTAAGTCGGACGTTTCTGGACTGTCAAACTCTTTCCTCAGAGCCTCGCCGACAGTCAGGAAGTCATCTTGCTCTGAAATGAAGCAGAACACAATAATCACATTTCATCCTCCATACAGGTCAAGTTTTAAATATAAGATGTTTTAAATAAAATCATCTTTGCTTTGTTAGGATCCCCTCCTCCTTCTCTCTCTTACCCATAGACATGAGCCTCCACATGACGGCGGGCGTGGCGAAGCAGGCGAAGACGTCATCAGTGTTGGTGAAGTGTGTGAGGTGCGGCATGCAGATGGATTGACCTCGACACTGACCCCACATATACACCTGGAGGACAAACACTGTAACTAGCATCACATCTTAACATTTCTATTAAAGAGTCGTGACTTAGAAATTTATTGTATGTGTTCGTGTCTTTTCTTCTATTTCATTGGAATTAAAAATGACTGACAAGACCTCAAGGTCCTCAGAGCCACAAGAGAAAAAGTACAGAAAGAAAAAGTACAGCTTCTACAGTCTAACAAAATGCCAGAGCGTACACGACAAGCTGGCACCGACTGGAGTCAAGTCCTGCTTGAGGACTGGAAAAGCTTTCAGTCACCAGCCGAGCACGCCGGCCAACTCCGCTACCTTCTTCCAAATTCAGCTCTGTGTCTGCGAGGCAGAGTCTTTATTAAGCAATTCAGCCTGTTTTCTGAAGGGACTGATCCTTCAGTCTGCTGCTGATCTAACAGCTCCACATAAACAAACAAAACTCTTTTCATTGTGCTGTTGAAGTGCTCACCGAGTCAAGGACGCAACACTTCTGTTTGTTCTGTAAGTAAACAATGTTTCCTGTTGCTTTTCCGCACTGAGCCACAGTATATTCATTCTGTGATGGGATAAAACTGTTAAACTACCACTCACTGCTGCACTGCATTATGGGATATTTATGCTGGGTTAATAAATTGGGAGCCCTGCACTCACATATAAACAAAACACACTGAGCCTCTGCAGATGAGACTAATGTTGCAGTACCTGGCCGCTTTGGGTCTTGGCTGCTGAAGCGTGTGTCGAATGACACGCTGCGACCTCCACAATCCTGTCAAATGAAAGATTTGTTAAGTGAAGGACACCTACTCATCTTCAAGCAATATGTATGTCCATAATTATCAACAAATGTTTGTATATTTATTTATTTATATGTATAAAATTGCACGCCAAGTGGAAATCTTGTGTTGAAGCCACAGCAAGATGAAACAAGTTAACAATTTAGAAGGAAATGGCAGAGAGTCGAGTGAACAATGTTTTTTCTGTGGCTGTATTTTGTCTTTTGTCATGTTTGTGAAGGGAAACAACTCCATACCGAGTTCCTTCTGTCTGCTGTCATTCAAAGCACTAAACACTTGAGCGGAAATGTAGGTACAGACAGAGGAACTTGGAACAGGAAACAGGAAGTCGAAGACTTACAGGATGGGAGGAAACGTGCCTGTCTGTTCTCTAAATACAAATACTACTTAAAAAAAAAAAAACAGCTTTAAGGACACAACCCCTCCACCCCCTCACCTCTCTTTGTCTGCCATGATCTGCACAGGGCTGAGCTGGTTGTTCTTGTTTCCAGTTCCCAGTTGTCCGTACGTGTTTGATCCCCACGCATACAGCAGCCCTTCATCCGTTAACGCCAGACAGTGTCCGTAGCCGGATACAATCTGGAAAACAGGGAACATCTGAGTTGTTGATGCGCATAAAAAAAAGATTATGTGAGGTTTATTATTTCCACGAACCTCAGCTTGAGTCAAATCACCAGTGAGCCTCACATTTCATCAACTCGTGCCTCACCTGTTGAATGCACAGGCCTTGGAGAGCAGCGATGCGGCAAGGTGTCAGCTGGTTTCCATGGTTACCGAGACCCAGCTGTCCGTTTCCATTGTAGCCCCATCCATAAACCTGGACAGACACAAAACAATCCTCTGTACTGTGTGAAGTTCAGATTCCTCACTGCGAAAGTCACGATTTCATGTGCAGCGTGTTCACCTCTCCGTTGTCGATCACAGCTATTGATGACGTCTGTCCGCACGTGATGCCAACGGCGGTCTTGCCCTGCAGGGAGCCGGTGACTTTCCTCGGGTTCGGCTGGTTGGCTGTGGAGCCTGAGCCGACCTGGCCACAGTTATTATAACCCCACGCAAAGACCTGAAGGGGCAAAAGAAGGAGGTTTCAGTTTGCAATTATAATATCATTTAATATCTGAATTCACATGGGTTTTAAATTTATGTCTGAATAACAAAATCACATCTACATATCCTGTACTTACAACAGGAGAGCGTTTTTTGTGAGTATAACACATTATTTTAGTTTATTTTTAATTTTAAAAATAACCTCATTCACTGATTCACCTTTTATTTCTGAGTCAAACCCAAAAAAAGGATCAAAATGTTTTTATGTATCTAAGATCAAACTCTTTTAAAGCATGCAGTCCACTAAAGGCACATTATACAACACAATTTCTGCATGTTGTACCATTTCTTCATGTTGCAGCATGACAGTGCATGGCCCCATGTAGCAAGGATCCATGCACAAAGCTGGAAACACTCCAGTTCTTACATTTCCTGCAGACTTACCAGATGTGTCGCTCATTGAGCATGTTTGTGATGTTCTGGAGCAACATGTATGTGTTTAACTACCAGCCAATGTGCAGCAACTAAGCACTACCACTGAAGAGGAGTGGACCAACATTTCACAAGCAACAATCAACAACCTGATCACCAATGCAAAGAAGATGTGGCACAATGCATGAGGGAAAATGGTGGCAGCATACTGACTTATCCTTATGAAATGTGTGCACAATTATTAAGAAATAAGCATCTTCTGTGAATATAAAACATCTTTTACTTCAACATTGAGAAAATGGGAGCAAAAACCAAACTTGCTGTGTTTAGGTTTTTGCTGAGTGTCTTCCTGTGCAGGAGGTGACAGCCTTCTCTACTCGCCACTCACACAACCTGATTAGCTTTAATGCCTGAGGGTTAAAAATAAGCTACTTAGCCTGACACTGGTGGAGCAGGGTGGCTATGTCAAGGTGTTCAACTAACCCATATTAACATTAGAGTACATACATGTTGTGTGTAAAAATGCTGCTGTTGTTCACCATAAACTTAATGTCAAATTGTCATGTTTTGCTCTATTTGACTGATTTAAATGGTCAGTTGTGTTAAATCAAGTCTTACATGACCTTTAAAAAATCCTACAGCACTGAGCTCCAGAGCAGAGCTCCAAACTGGGAAAATTTACTTGTGTTTTTTAAACCTTTTTTAGATACATCATGACTAAATTTAATAAATAGGAGAGCAGAGCAACTTGCAAATTAAATCCTAAATAAAGTTGAAAACTCATTTCTTCATTTAGCCTTTAAACATCTATAATTTACCTGTTGCATACCTGAAATTC